>SJYX01024567.1:162913-200683 GCA_006410675.1 Oreotragus oreotragus
AGGTCAGGTGGTCTGGTATTCCCATCTCTTGAGGAATTTTCCACAGTTTATTGTGATCCACACAGTCAAAGGCTTTGGCATAGTCAATAAAGCAGAAGTAGATGTTTTCCTGGAACTCTCTTGCTTTTTCCATGATCATGCAGATGTTGGCAATTTGATCTCTGGTTCCTCTGCCTTTTCTAAAACCAGCTTGAACATCAGGAAGTTCACGGTTCACGTATGGCTAAAGCCTGGCTTGGAGAATTTTGAGCATTACTTTTCTAGCATGTGAGATGAGTACAATTGTGCAGTAGTTTGAGCATTCTTTGGCATTGCCTTTCTTTGAGATTGGAATGAAAACTGATCTTTTCCAGTTCTGTGGCCACTGCTGAGTTTTCCATATTTGCTGGCATATTGAGTGCAGCACTTTCACAGCATCATCTCTCAGGACTTGAAGAGCTCAACTGGAATTCCATCACCTCCACTAGCTTTGTTCATAGCAATGCTTTCTAAGGCCCACTTGACTTCACATTCCAGGACGTCTGGCTCTAGGTAAGCGATCACACCATCATGATTATCCGGGTTTTGAAGATCTTTTTCATACAGTTCTTCTGTGTATTCTTGCCTTCTCTTCTTAATAGCTTCTGCTTCTGTTAGGTCCATACCATTTCTGTCCTTTATTGAGCCCATCTTTGCATGAAATGTTCCCTTGGTATTGCTAACTGAAAATCACAAAGGAACTCAGAAGGCCAACATGGCATAGTGCTTAGAAGCCACACTCACTGATTTAGGGTTCCCACTCTGCGTGTGCTGGGTGTGTGACCTTGGGTAAACTACTGACCCTCTCTGTTCCTCACTGCCCTCCTTTGTAAAACAGAATCATAACAGGCCCAACGTCATACAGTTGTGGTGATGACTCACTGAGCTAATATAAGTGCTTAGCACAGTCCCCAGACCACAGTTAAGAGTAACATTTAGAACGAGGATTTTCCTGCTGCAAAGCCTCTTACTGTACAAGCCTCAGGGACAGAGGGGACTCAGATGCCTAATCTGTTCCAGGTGGGACACCAGGGCAGGGAGACCAGCAGGCCGTCCCCAGAGATTCCCATTCACCATCTATCATTGCCCCTCGGGAAGACCCAGCATCTCCACTCAAGAACTCTCTCTTCGCCCCAGACCCTCAGCCTGCCCAATGGGAGAGAACCAAGCCCTGGCCCACCTCCCAGCTCTACTCAGGAGAGGAAGGAAGAGCCTGCAGCAGTGTGTGGGAAGGGAATGGGATCATCTTTCAAATTCCCCTTTCCTTCCAAATCTGAGCTCCTTCCTGGTTAGAAAGATCACCTGGCCTAGAAATGGTCGGGGTGAGTAAATCATTGGAGGTCACCTCCCAGCTCTACTCAGGAGAGGAAGGAAGAGCCTGCAGCAGTGTGTGGGAAGGGAATGGGATCATCTTTCAAATTCCCCTTTCCTTCCAAATCTGAGCTCCTTCCTGGTTAGAAAGATCACCTGGCCTAGAAATGGTCGGGGTGAGTAAATCATTGGAGGTCATAAAACCTGGCAGTCATCTTCTTAGTTTTAATTTATGATTCTGGCCAACTGGGTCCACTCTGCAGATGGCAACTGCTCAGATACCAAAATCAGGAAGATGAGGATGAGGGAAGAGTGTCACTCTTCTTTTTTTAATTAAAAAAATTTTTTTAACTTTTTTATTTTGTATTGGGATATAGCCAATTAATGGGCTTCCCTAGTGGCTCATCAGTAGAGAATCCATCTGCAAAGCAGGGAACACAGGAGAAGTGGGTTCGATCCCTGGGTTGGGAAGATCCCCTGAAGGAGGGCATGGCAACCCACTGCAGTATTCTTGCCTGGAGAATCCCATGGACAGAGGAGCCTGGCGGGCTACAGTCCATAGTGTCGCAGAGTCAGACATGACTGAAGTGACTGAACACACACACACTCGACACTGATTAACAATGTTGTGATAGTTTTGGTGAACAGTGAAGGGACTCAGCCACACAAATACATGTGTCCATTCTCCTCCAAACTCCTCTCCCCTCCAGGCTGCCACATAACATTGAGCAGAGTCCCCTGTGCCATACAGTAGGTCCTTCCTGGATATCCATTTTATACATGGCAGTGTGTACACGTCCATCCCAAACTCCCTAACTATCTCCCTATCCTTCCCACCCCACCCCCCAGCAACCATTAGCTCATTCTCTAAGTCTGTGAGTCTTTTTCTATTTTGCAAATCCATTTGTATCATTTCATTTTAGATTCCACATGTAAGGGATGTCATCCGAGATTTCTCCTTCTCTGACTTACTTCACTCAGTTTGACAGTCTCTAGGTCCATCCACGTTGCGGCAAATGGCATTATTTCATTCTTTCTAATGGCCGAGTAATATTCCATTGTAAATTTGTGCCACATCTCCTTTATCCATTCCTCTGTCAATGGACATTTAGGCTGGTTCCATGTCTTGGCTATTGTAAACTGTGCTGCAATGAACAACAGATCATGTTTTTCTCCAGGTATATGCCCAGGAGTGGGATTACAGGGTCATATGCTAGCTCTATTTTTAGTTTTTTAAGGAACCGCCCTATGGTTCTCCACAGGGGCTGTACCAACTTACATTCCTACCCACAGCACAGGAAGGTTCCCTTCTCTACAAGGGTGTTAAACTCTTCCAAAAGTCACGTCATCCATGCAGAGTTGGGGGGATGAAGTGAGCTACAGAAAGGACAAGGGTCCAGCCCCCACTGCCTCCATCCTCTCTTCCCATTCACAGGCTGGAAAGA
This sequence comes from Oreotragus oreotragus, assembly GCA_006410675.1. NCBI lineage: Eukaryota > Metazoa > Chordata > Mammalia > Artiodactyla > Bovidae > Oreotragus > Oreotragus oreotragus. Next base: position 165,688 of record SJYX01024567.1, read on the forward strand.
TGCCCCCTCTGTCCCCATGCCGCCCCACACGCTCAGAGGGAGCCTGGCCATCCTCACCTCTGACTGTACACCACAATTACCCAACAACTGCACTGCACTCAGGCAGGCACGCTGTTTAAAGCCACCCAAGGGTTGAGAGACAACCCATCAGCAGTGTGTGTACTTTCTCTGGACCCAGAGAACACTATAATTCACCATCTTGCATTGTAACTTTCTGTTTATGATCTACTTTCCTCACAAGGATATATGCCATGTTTGTGTTTGTAATTGCTTTAGTGGGCTTCCCAGGTAGCTCAGTGGTAAAGAATCTGCCTGCCAATGCAAGGAGACTTAGGAGATACTGTTTCGATCCCTGGATTGGGAAGATCCCTTGGAGAAGGAAATCGCAATCCACTTGCCTGGAGAATCCCATGGACAGAAGAGCCTAGTAGGTTACAGTCCATGAGGCTGCACAGAGTCAGACATGACTGAGCCCGAATGCACACATGCAATTGCTTGAGCAGAATGGACCACCATGGGGTCAGGAGCAGGCTTGAGGGAAAATCATCTTCAGTCCTAAAAAAACACCTGGATGCATATGGTTCACTTAACAGTGGATTGTTAACTCTAATAATGTCATTTCTTGTAAGTCACTGGGGCACAAAAAAGAATTATCCCAAAAATAAACTAAAAAAGATTAAAAAGAGAAAAAGAAGTATCCCAGAGGTTCTGCCTTTATACACAGAATTCCAGTTGCTGGAGCACTTACTTCCCAAGACAGTCTAAGCAACAGTCAGCAAGACTGCCTAGATTTCTGTGCTTAGCTGACCAGAGCTCCCACCATAACATCATTGGGTTCACTTTATTACCCAAGAAGGGCTGGATTGCACTGCATCATCTGTTTAGAGGGCATTTTACCAAAGAACCAATGAAAAGCAGCCAAAGAGAGCTGTGCATTTAAAAAATATTTTACTTATTTCTTTGGCTGCACCAGGTCTTATTTGAGGCATGTGGATCTAGTTCCCCGACCAGGGATCAAACTCAGGCCTCCTGCACTGGGAACATGGAGTCTTAGCCACTGGATCAGCTGGGAAGTCCCAGAGCTATGCATTTTTGTGTGTATACTTTTTGTGGGTGGGCCCTGTATTTTTACAGGCAGACACTGTAATCAGCTGTCATGATAGCTATAATCAATTAGCATATGGGCTGTTTTTCTCCATCTGTACTAATTAAATAGTTGCTTTTGTTTTTATTTTTGTTTTTCCTCGCTACTGTTGAACCATGTGATTAAGCCCCTAAAAACTTTCAGCTGCTGTTCTTTCTCTCCTCTCTCTAGCTGTTCCTCCTTTAAGACATGAAGCAGGTCCTCTATTGTTAGCTCAATAGACATGAGTTTGAGCAAACTCTGAGAGATAGTGAAGGACAGGGAAGCCTGGCATGTTGCCATTCATGGGTTCACAAAGAGTTAGACCCAGCTGAGTGACTGAACTTCTATTATTGAAGTAGAAAGCAAGAAATCAGAAAATATTTGTTTCTTTTGAAACTGAGATTTTTCTCCAGTAAATCACAAGATAGAGATGCTTCCCTGACAGTAAGCTTAAGAACACAGCAGAGAACTTTCAAGAGTTGGGCAAACATTTCAGCTAACATGGCTGGACAAGTCTAGAACCTAAGCTAGAAATAAAAAGAAAAGTAAGATCTAGCGTCTGCCTGCAATGAGCTTAAAGTCTAGAAGAAAGATTAAAAAAAAAAAAAAAGAAGAAACCCAAACACAATATTAAGGATGAAAGAAAACATCCATTTTTCAAAATGTTCTGTTATGTGCTCAAAATAAAATTGTCCCTTACCTCTCTGTTTTCTGGTGTCTATCTGCAAAATGGGTAGAATCCATGCCAGTAACCTAATTCTTTTTAGAATGCCTTTTAATGAGAAATTGAAAGGATTTTGAAAGTCTTCATACCCTTAGGGATAGGTATTATAAGGATTACATGTTAAAATCATAGTGCATTTAACGCAATGCTCATTGAACTATTAATCAATTTTTGTCACTTCAGTCCAGTTCAGTTCAGTTGCTCAGTTGTGTCTGATTCTTTGTAACTTCATGAATTGCAGCACACCAGGCCTCCCTGTCCATCACCAACTTCTGGAGTTCACTCAAATTCATGTCCATCGAGTCAGTGATGCCATCCAGCCATCTTATTCTCTGTCGTCCCCTTCTCCTGCCCCCAATCCCTCCCAGCATCAGAGTCTTTTCCAGTGAGTCAACTCTTCGCATGAGGTGGCCAAAGTATTGGAGTTTCAGCTTTAGCATCAGTCCTTCCAAAGAACACCCAGGATTGATCTCCTTTAGAATGGACTGGTTGGATCTCCTTGCAGTCCAAGGGACTCTCAAGAGTCTTCTCCAACACCACAGTTCAAAAGCATCAATTCTTCGGCACTCAGCTTTCTTCACAGTCCAACTTTCACATCCATACATGACCACTGGTAAAACCATAGCCTTGACTAGACAGACCTTTGTTGGCAAAGTAATGTCTCTGCTTTTGAATATACTATCTAGCTTGGTCATAACTTTCCTTCCAAGNCAAGGGACTCTCAAGAGTCTTCTCCATCACCACAGTTCAAAAGCATCAATTCTTCGGTGCTCAGCTTTCGTTATAGTTCAACTCTCACATCCATACATGACCACTGGAAAAGCCATAGCTTTGACTAGATGGACTTTGGTTGGCAAAGTAATGTCTCTGCTTTTTAATACACTGTCTAGGTTGGTCATAGCTTTTAGGTCTATGATTTATCAAATTAACAATTGCATTTGGTATGGAGATAAGATTCAGAATTCATTCTTCCCCCATACAGATATTCAGTTATCCCCAAAACAATTAGTTCAAAAGGTTTTCTCTCCCTGTTGAATTGTTTTGGTGCCTTTGTCAAAAGTCAATTTACTGTATAAATTTGAGTCTATTTCTGGACTATCCTGGTGCCAATGTCAAATTCTTTTGGTTACTATAACTTTATAGTAAATTTTAAAATCAGGTAATGTGAGTGCTCCAACTTCATTTCCTTTTTCAAGTTTATTTCGTGAGTTTCCACATAAGTACCAAAAAAAATCTGCTGGGTTTTTTTTTTTTTCGGCTGTGCTGCATGGCTTGCACATTCTCAGTTCCCTGAACAGGGTTTGAATCCAAGCCACAACAGTGAAAGCCCAGAATCCTAACCATTAGGCCACGAAGAACTTTCTGCTAGCATTTTAATTGGGATTGCATTGAATCTATATATCAATTTTGGAAAAATTGAAATTTTACTAATATAGAGTCTTATAACATGTATACAGAGTATGTCTCTCCATTTATTTATGATTTCTTTGGTTTTCCTTGGAAATATTTCTGTAGTTTTTTGGTGTAGATATCTGGTCATTTAGAAGTAGCTTACTTCTAGTAGAACATACAGTCAGTGTACAAAAGTCAACTGTATTTCTACATAAAAGCAATAATTGGAAAACGAACCATTCCAGTAGCATCAAACACCAAAATATACATAAAGATATCATGCACGTGTTTTATTAAATGTATCATTAACTATGCTTTGGTTTTTGATGCTATTGGAATGGTTCTTTCTCCAACTGTTACTTTTGTATAGAAGTACAGTTGACCTTTCCACAATGACTCTGTATTCTACTAGTAAACTACTTCTAATGACCAGATATAGTAAGGGGTTTTTGTACATTCCTTTAGATTTTCTTTATACACAATGCTGTCTGAATGTAAAATTACATTTTTTTCTAATTTTTTAAAAATTTCATTTTCTTGCCTTATAACAGCTGGCACCTCCAGAATAACACTGCACATAAACAGTGAAAGAGGATGGACTGGTTTGTTCCTGATTGTAGGGGAGACGATTTTTAATATTTTATCCTTAAGTGTAATGTTATTTCATTTTCCATCATTTCAAAACATTTACAACTTCATTTATAATCTCTTATTTACCATAATGGTTATTTGATAGCATATTTTTTATTTTCACATATTTAGGATTTTCCTAATGTTTCCATTATTGACTTTCAAAACATTCTGTATGGCTTCAATCCTTTGAAATTTGTTATTATTTTATAGACCAACTTTTGGTCTATCTTGGTGAATGTTCTATGTACATTTGAAAAGGAAGACTATTCTGCAGTTGTAGGGTATAATGTTCTATAAATATTATAGTTCATTTGGCTGATATGCTGTTCAAATCCTCTATATTTTCATAAATTTTTTCTATACTTGTTGTTCTACCAAGTATACCTGAATGTGTAGTATTAAAATCTGCAACTTTCTGACAGATCTTATAACATGTACTTTAAGGCTGTTGCTGAGGTACAGATACACTTAAGATTTTAATGTCTTCTTGATGATTTGACTGTTTTATCATTGTGAGTATCTCTATTTCTGATAAAACTGATTGCTTTTAAGTCTACTTTGTCTGATATTAACATAGTCACTCCATCTTTCTTATGATTAATGTTTGTGCAATTTATATTTTATTGATCTTTTACTTGTAACCTATCTTCAGATTTATATTTAAAATGTCTCTGGGGCCAACTTGCTAGGTTTGTTTTATTATCCAGTCTGACAGAATTACTGCCTATATGTATGAGGTACTTGGTCCATTTGTATTTAATGTAATTATTGAAAGTGTTGACTTTGGGTCTACCATCTTGCTACTTGTTTACTACTGGTCTTTTATTTCTCTTGTCCTACTTTATTTTGTGTTAATTTTCAAATTTTATTTTACCTTTGCCTTTCAATTTTGAGCTGTTTGTTTTTTTTCTTAGTTGTTTTCAAGTTCACTTATCATTTGTTCTTCATTGGCTAATCTGTAGTTAAGGCCATCCAAGCATGTCTTGTATTTTTTTTTTTGTCTTGTATTTTATGTCTTACATTTTATTTTTGTATTTTATCTTATATTTTATTTTACTTTTTAGCTCTAGAATTTCAGCTTCCATTTACTTTTATTTCAGATTTCATTTCTTTCCTGAAATATCCTTCTCTTTTCCTTACATTATTTAACATATTTATAACAGTTATATAATTATCAGTACTTATCTGATAACTCCAATACTGAGTTCATCCAAGAATATGTTCCTATTGTCTCTATTTTTATCAATAATGAGTGACATTTTTTCTGCTTCTTTACATGTCTCTCTCCTTCTCTCTTTAAAAGTTATGCTTCAACCAAAAAATATATATAAATAAATAAAAGTTATGCTTCAGAGAATTGTGTATAGAAAAATAGTGGAGAATGGAACGTAATTTTTGGTTTGCTTTTGTTTATTTCCCAGGTTGCATGCCCTTTCCTCTGCTGGGTAGCTATTCAGGTTTACCTAGAATTGAGTTGAAATGGTTCTGGTGCAGCTTTATTTAGACTGAGTCTACCCAAAGTTATTCAGATTAATTTGCCCAACTTCCAGCCAGTTTCCTTGATTTTTTGTTTACCTTTGAACTCTTGTACAGCCCCCAGAACTTAAACCCCAGGAGGATGTTTCAAACTATGTGGTTTCTCTCTGCCTACAAGTCACTTTTCCACTGGTGCTGTCCCAAAAAATTTAGAAAGGGGGAGATAATGATATTGGGGTTTTTGCAGGTTTTATGAATATATTTTTGTGCCACTTATTAATTTATTGCTTCCCAGCAACAAATGTGTCTTTCTTTGCTCTATTCCATGATACCAGAGCTGGATTCTACAGACCATATTTTGCCACCTCTTCACTTTCTTCCATAAGGGTGGTGTCATCTGCATATCTGAGATTTTTGATATTTCTCCTTGCAATCTTGATTCCAGCTTGTGTTTCTTCATTAGGTAGAACTAAATTTAATGTATTCATTTAGTGCCTTTCTCTTGTCCACAATGATAGCCAAGTGATGTTACCAAATTTTTTCCTGAAACCTCATACCTTCATTGCCTTGGTCCTAAAATGTAGGGAGCCATCTCTTTCCCAAGTGTCGTGTACCAGGCTGCACAGTGATATATAGAAAAACACTCATCAAAATTTGCTTCTTGTACTTATAGAATACACTATACACTGTTATACTCTATATACAGTAAATCCCACATAACCTTTATGTTTCCTTTATGATGTTAAAAAGGAATATTGTTTCTTTTTTTGATTATCAGTGAATAGCTGCTTGTGTTTGAGAGCTATTGTGAAAGAAAAATAGTTAGGTTTGCTATGATTTTGCTTTCCTGATTGCATCAGTTGAATTTGTGAGAATGAGACTCTACTGCAAATTCCTTCAGTTTGTTGTAATTGAAAAAGTCACAACTGAGGAGCCAGAAGATCCTCAGTCTAGTTTTAGTTCTGTTGGAAGTAGCTCTGACCATGATTATATCATTTATTTGAAAAAAAAAGAAATATGAAAGAGATTGACTTTCAAGGTATTTTAAATTGTGTAAGATTCAGGTAATCCTTTTCCCCTCCAAATATGATACACCTCTGACGGTCTTTTAGCTTGAGTTGGTATCATGCTTGAGGACATCTTAGTGTTTTCAGGGCTTATGTTTGTATACCATTAATGTACCTATATACAAGTCCCATAGAATATTCCATCTGGCACTTTTAGTTTATAGATTGCACCAGAAAAAAAAATTGAAAATCACGTGAATTATTTTAGTTGATGACATTTTAGGATGTCTTGATTAAATAGATTATGCACTCAAAGTATAGTACGTTACTATTGTTGTTTAGTCGCTTAGTCGTGTCCGACTCTTTGCAATCCCATGGACTATAGCCTGCCAGGCTCCTCTGTCCATGGGATTTCCCAGGCAAAAATACTGGAGTAGTTTGCCATTTCCTACTCCAGGAGCTCTTTCCTGACCCAGGAACTGAACGTGAGTCTCTTGCATTGGCAGGATTCTTTACCACTGTGCCACTTGGGAAACCCATAGTACTTTAGAACTGTAAAAAAAAAAAAAGTTTAATGAGGATGGAGTAAAAATAAGTGATGATGGTTGGAATAAGGAGTTAATGTATGTCATCTTATTGACAGTGAAATGTTAGAAAATAAATAGAATATTCATGTACTTATAGTTTTAAAAAATTATCTTCAATGCTGTCTTCATCTGAAATGTATAAGTGAACATTCTGGAACATCTCATTACCACAAAGGAGTATTCTAACTAAAAATTTCTAAAGAAGGCACAAAAGAATGAAGAATTAGAAGGGATGATTTGTCTGGAATATGTTTAAAATACAAAATACATAGTCATTTGATGTCATGGAATGTTATTTGTAAAATTAAATATCTGCATTTGTCTCATTTATGTGCTAATTGTGTTTTAAAATTGGTAAGGTCAACCTTACTTGTCAACATAATGTGCAGACATTTGGGGAGTATATTTTAAGAGGCTTTTCTGTCCTAAAATATCTTCTACCACATAACTGAAATTCCCACCATTAATATAATCACTTTGGGATGATTCCTTTGGAATGACTATTAAAATCCACAATAAGTGACCTTCTAGTCTATCTATTAGTTAAAAATATAATGTCTAGACTCAAATTGCCTATATTCGCTGCAAAGATTGTCTCCTCAGTAGCAAGTAACGTGGTAGCCTAACATTTGGTTTTCTCACCGATGCGTGCATGCATGCTCCCTCTCTGTCATGTCTGACTGAGACCCCATGGACTGCAGTTTGCCAGGTTCCTCTGTTCATGGGATTCTCTGGGCAGGAATACTAGAGTGGTATTTCATTCTTCAAGGGGATCTATCTTTCTGACCCAGGGATCGAATCTGCATCTCCCGTGTCTCCTGTATTAGCTGGCACTTTCTTTACCCCTGAGCCACTGGGAAGCCGTCCTCATCTATAAATACTGGTAAAAAATATATCTACATTGGAAGTTTGATGGTGGCTTACATGAGTGAATACAGGCAAAATGCTTTCATTGTACTTGATTTTTATTAAGTGCCCAGCAAGTGTTAGCTATTATCGTAATGATGGCTCTAATGAGAGACAACACAAATTGTATTAACACTTATTCTGGAAAACTACATGAGCAGAGCATAGTTTTCAAGAGGAAGGAGACATATGACAGTTGTGTTTTTGGTAGCGTGGGATAGAAGTCTGAAAAAAAATCTAGATCAGAGATGCAAATCCAAATAAATCTTCAGATCCAGGCAAGTTGTAGGTCTGTGAGAAAGGAGCCAAGTGTATGACGTGAAGGAATGGTAGATCTAGAGTATACCTCCTCAAAAGACCTTAGCTTTAATTGACAATAATAACAGCAAATCTATTGCAGTGAAATTCTTCTTGGGGCCGTGTTCAGTTTACTAACTACCTGTTTGATACTCATGATCTAGGCAGGGGAACAATATTTAGGGAACACCGTGAGATTCAATACAACAGATATGGAAGTAAGAACTTCCAGAGTTGACTCTCCATCCTTACAGCAGTACTAACTGGCATTTATGGGGCTTTTATTAAGCATCTGTACTGGGGACTGCACTTACATTTTGTACGTGTTATTTTACTTACTTGGCATAACCTATGAAGTATATGATGCTGATTTTAAGTAGTTGCCCAAAATCACAAAGCTAATATGTAATGGGGCCAGCTTTTGGTCTTGATGTCAGCGTGACTCTGCATCCTGTACTTTTGTATTATTAGATCATATTGTTTCCCATAATTATTGTTGAAAACAGCATTGACAATCTTTCTCATTCTAGCATCACTTCTCAGACTTCTGAAAACATTTCCTAACTGTCCTCATCCAATTCAGGAAATATACAGTCTACTGATAATTAATCAAATAGCACATAGATTCCATTTAAAATAAGAGGTGCTAATTTGACACTCATTACATGGATTGGGTTCAAAGTAAATAAGGTGTATTGGCTTATTGTTTTCTTTGTATTTAAAATGCAGGACAGATAATCAGAGTTTTGTCCTCTTACGTTTTTTGAAGCTGAACCCCTTAATTTTTTTTTTCTGAGTTGTATTTTCTTCTTAGATGAAAACGAGCGGGGAAGAGTTGCTGACATTGTTATGACTGAGGCGTAAGGCTGGGCATTGTGGCACCACCAGCCAGGCCCACCTCCCTGCAGGAAGTGCTTCCGAGCTGCAGAGAAGAGGGTGTCTTGGCAGCTGCCTCTCCTCTGATTGACCACATCAGGCTTTAAAAATATCTATGGGCTCATTAGCATCAGCCATTTGCAGAGTTCTCTCTTTGACCATCTTAATGGAACCGTGAGAGCTTTTATGAGTGCAATCCACCACAGGGTTTATGGGAAAGAGTCACAGCAGGTGTCCGATGTCTTTGGACTTATTCTCCTGAATTCTAGGCACTATCAGAACATCAATAAAGGGTGACTTTTGTGTAAATACCAGCACAGAGAAGTATGGTGTTGGCACAGGTATTTCTGGAAAGTTTTCTATAACATTGATCAAGGACAGTGTACTAGAAGAAATAGTAACTTGAGGTTTAAAAGTCAGGGAAGGCAGGAGGAAAAAGGGAGCGAGAAAGAAGATAATGCAGTCGATCGCACTGAAAATGTATACTTACATACTCAGAATATGGGATCCAGAAAGGAAAAAGGGTAACAAGCAGGAAAAGCATCGCGGGGTGGAGGCCTGTGCTTGGCCCAGGCCCGCAGCACAGACAGTAAACAAGTAATAAATAAGAATATGCATTAAAAAAACAATTGCTGTTCAAGTGAGAGGGGACATGGGTAAACCTATGGCTGATTTGATGTTTGGTAGAAACCAACACAATACTATAAAGCAATTTTCCTTCAATTAAAAAATAAAATTTTTTAAAAAAGAAAAAAATTTCTGGTGTTCTAGTTAACATCTCTTAAAAGTTTCCAATTAAGAGACAAAATCTGTTCCAAACTCACTAGAAGGGTGGGTTTCCTTTCAAATGGTAAAAGAAATGTGAGCTTTTTTAAAAAAAAAAACTATATTTACTGCTATACTTTTCATGCATTAATACACTTAACAGCTGTTACTTTTAATCCTAATTTTGCACATGAAGGAATTGGAATTCAGAGGTTAGTGTCTTCCTGGGTCCTATTGTTAGTGAGGGCAGAACCACATCCAAACCCTGGTCACTTCATTCCAGCACCTGAATTTTTAACCATGCACATTTACTTTTCTATGGCTTCCCCCCATGGCTCAGTGGTGAAGAATCTGCCTGTCAATGCAGGAGGCACAAGAGACACAGGTTCAATCCCTGGGTTGGGAAGATCTCCTAGAGGAGGATACGGCAACACACTCCAGTATTCTTGCCTGGAGAATCCCAAGGACAGAGGAACCTTTCTATGGAAGCATCAAATGATCTGCTCAATGAAACTTTTTCTCCTCTGATTTACAGTTCTTAATCTAAGCTTGATTTTAATCTTTGCAGAAAACTATGTGGGTGTGATTTAATTTTTTAAATATGAAATGAAATCCTTTAATTTTCTAAGTATAAAATATAATCTTAATCCAAAAAAGTTCATTGTACAGCTTTTATTTGTATTGCCTTAAAAGTAAAGACATTTATAATATACATATATATATATTTTTGCTTTTAATAAAGATTACCTTTATATTATTTATGTAATATTCATAAAACCACAAAATGCTTGCCAAAGTATTAAATGCATGTTGGCCATATACAAAGATTTTTAAACTTTATTTTTGTTGTTATTCGTGGTACTCAATTAGTTCTCCAATTTTCAATTTTATGCTTTATATAGAGTAGCAAAATCAATTACCTTAGAATTCTTGAATAATAGAACTATGCATGTATAAAAGAGTGTGTCAGAGTACTACATGACCTTCATTCATTTTTCCAAAGGTCTGAGGACATATGGGTGAAAATATTGGTTGTAACTCTTAACCAAAATTTCAGAAACTGAGACCTGATTGAAGTAAAGAGGCCTTTATTTGGGGTTTGTTAAGACAAAACCTGAGAGACGACAGAGTTAAGAAGCGCTTGAAATTGTGTTTCCCTGACTACAAAATGCTGGAGGCTGATGAAAGCAAAAAACTGCAAGGTTACATAAATTGTTTTCAATAATTAGGACTGGAGCTAGTAAGAAGTAAGAGAATTCATTAAGCAAGGATTGGTTGGGGTCTGAAGTGGCTTGAGTTTTCCTTGAGTTTGCTATGTTCTAGAGAAAATTCAGGTTCTTAGTGATGAAGAAAGGTGTCTGAAACCACATCTACAATGGTAACCTGGCTTCATTTTGGATGCCTGAACTATAACTATTCCATTTAGATTTTTAAATGATCTTAAAAATGACATCATAATCATCAAAACAGAAATTCTAAAAATATTATTTGACTCAATTTTGATGTTTATCATAAGAGCTATTTGGCTGTTGCTCTTATGTTTATTGTGTACTTTGAGTTATTCCCATAAATATTATATTGATATAAAATTATATTAATTTACCAGCCCTGGTGGGATTATTTGCTCCACAGAAATTGGCAAATACCCCCACATCAGGGCTATCAATTTATTATTTTATAGATTGTACAGTAGAAAAAAATGGAAAAATGTGAATAATGCAAATTAAATCATTTCTGTAGCTTTTACAGTGTGCATAACACAAGAAGCTGAATAAAGATTCTTCTGGTCTTCAAAAATTTTATCCTACTTAGCAGAGAAGTCATTCATGTCATTGACAGATGAGTGAAGTTTCAGCATGTTTTTGATATTTCATTTTCTTTGACCCACGTATCAGGCGTAGATGTGTATAAGAGACAGAACCAGTCCATTCTAAAGGAGATCAGCCCTGGGATTTCTTTGGAAGGAATAATGCTAAAGCTGAAACTCCAGTTTTTTGGCCACCTCATGCGAAGAGTTGACTCATTGGAAAAGACTCTGATGCTGGGAGGGATTGGGGGTGGGAGGAAAAGGGAGCGACCGAGAGATGTGTATAAGAGACAGCCACGTGTGTGTGCTCAGTTGCTCAGTCGTGTCTGACTCTCTGCAGCTGAGTGACTGTAGCTTGCCAGGCTCCTCTGTCCAGGGAAATTTCTAGGCAAGAATACTGAAGTGAGTTGCCATTTCCTACTCCAGGGATCTTCCCTGACCTGGGGGTCGAACCCATGTCTCATGTCTCCTGCATTGGCAGGTGGATCCTTTACCACTAGCACCATCTGGGAAACCCTCTTCCCCTTTTTCTTAAATGAAAATGTCAACCAGTATTCATATCTTAACTACACTCATCTATCATTTGCAGCTGGAAGTTGGTGATGGGTACAAAACTTAGGCAAAACTCAATTAATAATCAACTCTGTGAGAACCAATTGATTAATGGAATTATAATAAAGAATATATTTTATTATTTGTAAATAGTGGGTCTATGCATTCTTTATATAAATAAATACATTTTTGTGGAGAGCCAGTTGTTAACCATTAGATTTGTTAACCATTAGATTTAGCTCTATGATTGTTGTTAAACCCACCAGTTTTTGTACACCTTAAACTTTGTCTACACTTTTCCTTTATTTTTTTGAATGCCCTGGGTATAAAATTTTAGTGTTTCTTAACTGATAAAATGGTTAGTTATCATAAGTATTGACTCACTACAAATTCTTAAAATTGTTAAGAATTGGTGGGGGAACAGCACTCATTACTATAAAATGAAAAAATAATTTGGGTGATAATTTACAGATACTAAAATATTTTTTAAAATACCAACTTTTCTCTTATGTTCCTCAACCATTTCCAGTCTTTTTATGCCATAAGCTTTTGTCTGATTTGTGGTCAGTTAGCTGTTACAATTCAAGTGTGAATATCAGGCACAATTCCAGACTAACCACTGCCTCAGCTTCCTTCTCCTCCATTGACACAGGCTAGCCCCAGTTCTGATCAGATAGCTACACTGTCTATTCTCCAATTCTACAGAAATGAGGTAGAGGACAAATACATGAAAATGTGCCACAGCAACAGAAAAACACAGTTCAAACTGTTTGGTCCTCAATGATCTTTGTACACAGATTGTATCAACAAAAATATTCCATCTGTGACTTTTTAGCACAGTGGTGGCAGGTCATTTGCTGTGCTGTCTTTAAGTAGATGCTTGAGAAACTAAGTCTCTTTTTCCCCTCTTAGAAATTGAAGTGTGTTATCTGATTAACATAGCGCTTATTGTCATCAACGTTAGCGAATATTTACTAACACCCAAACAATACTGTCATTTAATTGGACTTTTAAATTCACCAAGTTAGGTACCTTTGTTATTTACCAGAAAGACAGTATGAACCAAGAACTAAACAAATTGACATTTACACAAATTACACCATTTCATGTAATTGTGAAGCCAGCACAAAGACATCTTTGCTATCCACTCACCTTTTCCCCCTCTCTACAGGCCCACACAGAGAAAATTATATATGTGGAAGGATTATGGAGTGCTAGAAATAATAGCCTTCACAGGGTTGGGAAATGCTCTGAGGTTAATTATAAAGGGTTTATTAGGAGAACCAAACTTGCCTTTGACTTAAAGAATGATTTGGTAATGTGTTAGAATTTGGAAAAAGAATTATATAGCAGTACTCTTTGCCTGGAAAATCCCATGGATGGAGGAGCCTGGTGGGTTGCAGTCCATGGGGTCGCGAAGAGTTGGACACGACTGAGTGACTTCACTTTCACTTTTCATTTTCATGCACTGGAGAAGGAAATGGCAACCCACTCCAGTGTTCTTGCCTGGAGAATCCCAGGGATGGGGGAGCCTGGTGGGCTGCCATCTATGGAGTCGCACAGAGTTGGCCACGACTGAAGTGACTTAGCAGCAGCAGCAGGATTATGCTGGATTACCCTTATGAATGTTGTTATTTATGTGGTGTGACTTTGGGAGGCTGTTCAAAAGTGCTGTAACATGTTAGGGATACATTCCTTTTCATTTAAACCCATCCTTTGCATTATTTCTTTGGGGATGGTTAATATCAGGGCTTTAAAGCCGTGAACTTGTCAATCACAGCCAAAGTAGTGAATGACTTGGTTTCTAATAGAAGGTGCCTGGGGCCCCAGTAGCGCCCTGCACGTCTGAATCATAGAAGAGCTACAATGAAATCCAGGAAAAGAGCACTGAAGCCAAATCTCTCCTGATTTATAATTTTACCTAAAATTATTTCTAAAAGAATGTGAGTGTCCTCTTCTGTGTCTTCATTTCCCACTTACTGAGTTGTGAAATTTAAAAAAAATTACAAGGTGTTTTGTTGTTTTTTTTTAACCTACTTACCTAATGGCTCAGTGGTAAAGAATCCACCTGCCAATGAAGGTGATGCGGTTTCAGTCCCTGGGTTGGGAAGGTTCCCTGGAGAAGGAAATGGCTACTGACTCCAGTATATTCTTGCCTGGGGAATCCCACGGACAGAAGAGCCTGGCCAGCTACAGCCCATGGGTGGTAAAAGCATCAGACACAACTGAGCGACCGAGCAACCAACTCCTTTTCGAGTCAGATTCACACATGCTAAAGATAGCAACTGTGGAGTCACACTGACTCTTTTTGCTTCCGCAGACTATTTTATTACGTTAAGGGTGAGCTTAGGGAGCAGACAACGCTTCTCGGTGAGTGGGGTCACGTGTCATTTTCCCCCCATATAGTACCTCAAGTGTGTGTACTAAGTTGCTTCAGTAGTGTCCGGCTCTGTGCGACCCTATAGATTGTAGCCTGCCAGGCTCCTTTGTCCACAGGATTCTCCAGGCAAGATTACTGGAGTGGGTTGCCATGCCCTCCTCTAGGGGAGCTTCCCAATCCAGAGATTGTACCTGGTACCTGCTAGCAAAATCAAGAAATGGTATAAATATTGTGAGAACATGTCTTTTCAAAATCAGTTATAAAACTTTTACACACACAATGTAAAGCATTATCAAAAAGAGAAGCGTTAGAGGCTCAGAAATTCTTGTTTTGTATCCAGATTTGGTTTACTGTCAAATATCCTGCTATAGGTAATTTCCACCTGTGCTCAATCTGATAAGGGTACTGAATTGCCTATACAGTCCCCAAAGTCAGAAGGGCTTAGAAGTTCTGAGTAAAAACATTTTAAAGAGTTTTTTCCAAGCATACTAGTGATATCATTCATTTGATTATTAATAAGACTAACCCTGCTACTCTCATTGAAGGAATAGATGCTTAGTAAGAGTAAGGTCTGGAAATCAGAAATTCTCAGATAAAGTGCATATATCTGAAGTGGGCACTCAAAAGATGTGCAGCCTTTTTCTTCTGTATTTTTAGAGATTTCATGTATTACCTAAGCAAAACTATTTAATTACAAACTTGTTTTAAAGTAGAATTAAAGCAACTTTGTAGTTAATAATTACTTATTATGTGGTTTTCTATAAATGTTGTTGGAAAAAGCATACAAGCTCTTAAAATTTTTAGTTTTTCTTTATGGTTAATTTGATCCAGACAGAACTTATAACGATGTAAACATTCTAAAAATATCTAAGATATCTGGTCATCTACTGTTCAAAAACAGAAAAGAAAAAAAAAATGGAACGTTTTAAAGTGAATAAATATTTTAAATTTTCTTTTCTTTTTTTGAAAGTCTATGTAGATGCTGTTGTAGTTAAAACACGTTCACTTAAAATAATTACAAGTCCAAAGTAGCTTTTTTATGTGTATTTCGCAATTAAAAGTTAATGTGGGGGATGGTAATTTTGATATTAAAAGGGAGCCTCAGTTTGAAAACATTGAAAAACCATTGTTCTAGATACTCCAATATGATTTATTAAGAAATAAGGACAAGTCCAGTGGGGTTGATAAGAAGACAGTTCAGGACTTATTAGTATCTCCTAGATGCCTCTGTCACTTCAAATGAGTACTCTATTTAGATCAACTCTACATAAATGTTTATTTTGTTTAAGAATTATTTATAGGTTAAAAAAGAAGAAAAAGGTTGTACTTAAATATTACCATCAAGTTTGCAAAATACTGCAAGCACACTCTTGGTAAATTGTAACTGATTTTCCATTATATTTTGTAATGTAAGCTCATAGTGGGTAGTATTGGTATCCCATAAATGAGGTGGCTGGTATCTTTTTAAGAATTATTTATGTATTTTGGTCGTATAGCATAGCATGTAGATATTAGTTCCCTGATCAGAGAGCAAACCCATGTCTCCTGCATTGACTACACGGAGTGTTACCCACTGGACTGCCAGGGAAGTTCTGTGGCTGATATCTTCTTACATTTGGTATTTATAAAGTGCCTTTTCATTCAGTGGATGCTCACATATTTTCATAGAAGGAGCTTATCTGAAAGATATTACATTATAATTCCTTCTCTACAACAAAATGTCAATATTACCTATGGATTAAGTGGCCTCAAGCTTTGTTTACCATCCCTTAATTTTATCTTCTCTTTCATATGTGTCTGTGATGCATATATAAATAGATATGTGAAGGTGAAAGTCACTCAGTCATGTCTGACTCTTTGCGACTCCCTGGACCATATAGTCCATGGCATTCTCCAGGCCAGAATATTGGAGTGGTTAGCTGTTTCCTTCTCCAGCAGATTTTCCCAACCCAGGGATTGAACCCAGGTCTCCTGCATTGCAGGCGGATTCTTTACCTGCTGAACCACAAGGGAAGCCCAGGAGTACTGGAGTGGGTAGCCCATCCCTTCTCCAGCGGATCTTCCCAACCCAGAAATTGAACTGGGGTCTTCTGCATTGCAGGCGGACTCTTTACCAGCTAAGCTACCAGGGAATATGTAATGATTTATATATATGATGATTATATATTATATAATTGTATTATAGATGATTATATATTATATATAATACATATAATGATCAATTCTTTCGTGGGTCTTTTTCTAGTCTGCTTTTCTTCAAACTTATACTTTAAGAGAGTAATGACTATCCTTTAGTAACCTTGCTTCTCTTACTTTATTTCCCTGATGTTTGAACGAACATACAGATATGGTCACATCATGATACATCTTAAGCTGGAAATCGGAAGCCAAACTAAACAAATACCATCCTTGGTAAGCAGCTGTGGATCACTGTAGTCCTGGGTGCTTTGCTGAGTCTTGTCCAACCACAGCTGTTCTTGGCAGCTTTTACTGCAGGCGTCTTACCAAAATATTATTATTTGTGTTCTGCTCACTTCCTTCAATCCTTTTTTGAAATACCATTGATGCCAGCTTTGGCTTTCTTTTCTGGCTTTTTCATCTCACTTTCCTCCCAGCAGACAAAACTGTCCTCGAGTATTCTTTCATTTGATATGCTAAGAATGGAAGACACAAAGAAATAAAGCACGACTTGGCCCTCAAGGAACTCCTAATTTTAGTGACTGGAAACGAAGATGCAAACAGTTTTCAATGGAGCATAAAATGAGTCCATAGAAGTAAAGGAAAGTTGTGTCGAGCAGTGCAGAAGCAGAATATTTCTGTTTAAAAGAATATGGACCAAGAACATCATCCAGATGAGGGGATATTTGAACTGCTTTGTTTTTATTTAGCTGCAAGTAATAGTATTTATTTATTTAAGAAAGCTTAATATATGTTCTCATCACATTCTCTAGCTGTTCTTGTTCTTAATGATTTGTACCATTGAAAAAAATTAATCTATTTTAAGTAGATTAATTGAAGTCTAAACACATTTTCATCTTCATACCTGTGAGATATAAAGTATATTGCCTTAGTCTTGTTTCCTCTTTGCATCTCACTGTTTTGTCTTCCCATTTGATATTTCTGTCTAAGTATGCTGTTATTTCCACAAAGGATTTGAATATTTATTTTTCTCTTTAGAGACGTCCTGTGGCTCAGCTGGTAAAGAATCAGCCAACAACACGGGACAGCTGGGTTTGATCCCTGGGTTGAGAAGATCCCTTGGAGAAGGGAAAGGCTACTCACTCCGGCATTCTGGTCTGGAGATATTAATGGACTGTATAGTCCATGGGGTCCCCAAGAGTCAGACACAACTGAGCAACTTTCACTTTCACCTTAGAGGCATCAACTTTACTAAAAAGGGAATTTTCGTTAGATAATTTAACATGTTCCCCTGCTCCTCAATTCAGTTACTCAGTCGTGTCCAACTCTGCGACTCCATGGACCAGAGCATGCCAGGCCTCCCTGTCCATCACCAACTCCCTGAGTTTACTCAAACTGACACTCATTGAGTTGGTGATGCCATCCAACCATCTCATCCTCTGTCATCTCCTTCTTCTCTAGCCTTCAATCTTTCCCAGCATCAGGGCCTTTTCCAATGAGTCATTTCTTTGCATCAGGTGGCCAAAGTATTAGAATTTCAGCTTCAACATCAGTCCTTCCAATGAATATTCAGGTCTGATTTCCTTAGGATGGACTGGTTGGATCTCCTTGCAATCCAAGGGACTCTCAAGAGTCTTCTCTAACACCACAGTTCAAAAGCATTAATTCTTCGGTGCTCGGGTTACTTTATAGTCCAACTCTCACATCCACACATGACTACTAGAAAAACCATAGCTTTGACTAGACAGACCTTTGTTGGCAAAGTAACATCTCTGCTTTTTAATAGGCTGTCTAGGTTGGTTATAACTTTTCCTCCAAGGAGTAAGCATCTTTTAATTTCATGGCTGCAATCACCATCTGCAGTGATTTTTGGAGCCCCCCAAAATAGAGTCTGTCACTGTTTCCACTGTTTCCCCATGAAGTGGTGGGACCAGATGCCATGATCTTAGTTTTCTGAATGTTGAGTTTTAAGCCAACTTTTTCACTCTCCTCTTTCACTTTCATCAAGAGGCTCTTTAGTTCCTCTTCGCTTTCTGCCATAAGGGTGATGTCATCTGCATATCTGAGGTTATTGATATTTCTCCCAGCAANCCATGAAGTGGTGGGACCAGATGCCATGATCTTAGTTTTCTGAATGTTGAGTTTTAAGCCAACTTTTTCACTCTCCTCTTTCACTTTCATCAAGAGGCTCTTTAGTTCCTCTTCACTTTCTGCCATAAGGGTGATGTCATCTGCATATCTGAGGTTATTGATATTTCTCCCAGCAATCTTGATTCCAGATTGTGCTTCATCCAGCCCAGTGTTCCTCATGAAGTACTCTGAGTATAAGTTAAATAAGCAGGTTGACAATATACAGCCTTGACATACTCCTTTCCCAATTTGGAACCAGTCTATTGTTCCACTTCCAGTTGTAACTGTTGCTTCTTGACCTGCATACAGATTTCTCAAGAGGCAGGTCAGGTGGTCCGGTATCCCCATCTCTTTAAGAATTTCCACAGTTTATTGTGATCCACACAGTCAAAGGCTTTGTTGTAGTCAATAATGCAGAAGTAGGTGTTTTTCTGGAACCCTCTTGCTTTTTTGGTGATCCAGTGGATGTTGGCAGCTTTGATCTCTAGTTCTTCTGCCTTATCTAAATCCAGCTTGAACATCTGGGAGTTCTCAGTTCACATACTGTTGAAGCCTGGCCTAGAGAATTTTGAGCATTAGCTTTCTAGTGTGTGAGATGAGTGCAATTGTGCAGTTTGAGCATTCTTTGGCATTGCCTTTCTTTGGGATTGGAATGAAAACTGACCTTTTTCCAGTCTTGTGGCCACTGCTGAGTTTTCCAAATTTGCCAGCATATTGAATGTAGCACTTTCACAGCATCATCTTTTAGGATTTGAAATAGCTCAACTGGAATTCCATCACCTCCACTACTCCTAAGGATCTTGAAAGACAGGTAGAAGTTCCCTCTTTGCTCTGGTCTTTCTATTCTATTTTTAAATGTTTCTTTTATAATAGGCATCTTACTTGTTCTGCCATATTTTCCACTTTGAACAATAATTTCAGAAGTTACTGTGGCAGCGAGAAAAGAGACTATGTCTCAAATTGAATTCAAAAGGTTCTCCCTTGCAAATAAATATTTTTAATTCTAATAGCCCATTTTCCTTCTTTCGTACATGTATTGTCCACCACATCATTATCCAGCTAAGTCTCCTTAATTGACATGTGGCTTTATAAACCTTTTGATGGGTTAGTTCTGGGTCTGCATATTTTTGTAAGAGTCAAATACGTATTTTAAAAATAGTATGTTAAAGAGAGGCTTATATTTAAGCCTTCTCTTTAGTATCTATGTATTAGTTTGGCTGATGTAACAGAATAATAGCCACTTTAGCTACACTATAGAATATAGCTTATGGTTAAGGTTATTATGTAGCTTAAAGAAAAATAAAAGTTTGTTTCTCCCTAAACATAAAGGTCTAGGCCTAAGCAGCCCACTGCCCATTTGCCGGCTCCCTGGTTGAGGGAACTCAAGCTACTTCTGTCCTGTTGACCTTTGATATTTCACATACAATTGATTGCTTGACTGTTTGGCCTCCTGCCAGCATGTGCACATTCTCACTCATGGGTAGCAGATAAGAAAATAATGATGAGGAGAAAGACACCTCTTTTAAACACAAGCCCTAGAAATTGCCCATATGATTATTACACGTCCCCGCTGGTTAGAACCTAGATACTTCATCACCCCATTTCACTGTCAGGGAGGCTGGGTGACCAGCTTGAAATGACATTAGCAGAGAAGTAGCCAAAATATTGGTAAAAGAACTATCAGTCTCTATGCTATTCTACACCTGTAATGTCCCATTTTCTCCTCCTCCAACCCAGACCTCCTGCCTTTAAATCCGCTTGTCCCTCCCCTCTCTGAAGAGTCTTGCCCAGGTCTTTTGTATGACGTTTAGTTTATGGGTTCTTTGATGTCCTTGCCCAGCAGTCTCAGTTATCACATATCGTGGTGTGATGTCATTAATCTCCCTCCCGCCCTTCCAGTTCCCACTTTTGAACCTCAGACTCCCCTTACAGGTGGCTGTTGCCTCGGCTTTTTGCCTCTTACCATCACTTTTTCTAACAGCCTTCCTTTCTATTTTAGAGCAACCTCAAGTGCAATGACCCTAACTGTCTCCTCTCTGCAAAAGTCATGTTTTCCTTGTCTAGCATTTCCCTGGATTCCACGGGAAGTCTATCAGCCTCATTTTCTCGTTCCTCCCTGGAGCATCCTCTTGCCAACCTCACCCCCGCTGCCCCCCCCACTCCCTGCAAACAATAACAAAAGATCCTAGCTGCCTGCACTGTTACTCCAGTCACTTGCTTTATTTCTTCTTTCCTCCTGGGTTGGGCCCTAAAGATAATTCAGAAAAGTCATTCTGGAATTTAGGGGGAAAGAGCAGAAGGAAAATAGCCCTTATTTTCTATAATTTGGTCTTTTTAATAAGGACATTTTATTAACTATTTTATTTACCTTAGGCTTTTCCCTATATATTCAGAAGCTAAAGGGTTTATCAAAACACAGAACTGTGTTGGGATTCTGCGTATCTACGCCCCAGCCTGATTCCGTGAGACCTCCTGAGGGCATGAACAAAGCCTCCGTGCCTGCGCTGCAGAATCACACAGAGGGCTCCTGTCAAGCCAGCCCTTTCTTCTTCCTAAAACAGCCTCCAAAAGCAGCCTTTTTCCCCCTTTGATGTAAGCTCACAATTTCCTCACTTTCAGGGATTTAAATTACAACAAATGTTCCATGGGTTCACCTGTTGGTTTTTTTTTTTCCGTCTTGTATTTTTTCCCTATTGAGCTGAAATTCACATAAAATCAACATTTTAAAGTATACACTCAATGTAGGATATATTTTTAAAATTTCACCTTGATTTTCTTCATTTTTACCATAAAGGGTCAAGATATTCTTTCTTTTTGTAATTTTTAAATTAAAATTGTATATATGGAAGGTATACAACATGATGTCTTGTTATATACATATACAGTGAAATGATCACTCTAGTGAGGCTAATTAATATATCCATCTCCTCGTATATTTACCATTTGTGTCTATGTGTATGTGTTTGTGTGTGTGTCTGTGTGTGTGTGATTGGAGCACCTAAAATCTACTCTTTTAACAAAGTTCTGGTCTACAGTACAGTATTAAGTAGAGTCTTCATGTTGTACATTAGCTGTCTAGACTTACTCATCCTGTATCACTGCACCTTTATGAAGGTTCACCGTTCTGGGGTAGCGTGGTATCTACAGAGTCCATTGCTGGCCAGCTGCTCTCCTCCATTGCTGAACTGGGGCCTCATAAATTTCCCCTTGGAGGTCCTCCCTTTTTACAAAAGCTGCCTGGTTTCTGCTTCTTAACCAAGAAGCCTTCTTTCCATCCCTCAGCTCTCAAGAAGCCAAACATACCGAAGTTCTCACCTTTCCTTCCCAGCCTTTCCCTATTTCCTCCTCCTTCCTAACACCTCATTCTTTTATTTATTCTGTCCACTCCAGTAGTCTCACATACCATTCACTAGGAATTGCTTAGGTGCCAGACATTATACTTGTTAATCTCCACATCCCAGTGAGGTAGATATTCTCGTTTTACAAAGAGGAAACAGGCAAGAGAGGTTACAAAGCCTGAAGAGGGTGGGAAATTAAATAGTGGCTGAGCCAGGATTGAAATCCCAGTCTGGCTGGGAAGCCGACACTGTGTCACACTGCCCTTCAGACATACATGTTCTGCTTTTAAAGAGGTCACACAGAGGAACTGAAACAACATGCCAGTCCAAAAGATTCAATTTCAAATCCTGACTTCATCATTTGTGTCCTAGCCAAGTTACTAAACTTCTGAGTTCATTTTCTCACTTGTAATATGGGGCCAATGATCAGTTCTTTCTTTCAAAAAAATATTACTGAGCACTTTTTTTTAAAGAATTTTTTGATGTGGACTATTTTTTGAAGGCTTTATTGAATTTGTTACAACATTGTTTTTTTTTTTTTTTAATCCGCTTATTGTCCATGAAACATGTGAAATCTTAGCTCCCCAACCAGGAATTGAACCAGCACACCTTGAGCTGGAAGGCAAAATCCTAACCCCGGACCACGGGGGAAGTCCCTATGGAGTACTTTTTATATGCTGGCCACAGTTCTAGGTTCTGAGGGCACAGCCTCAGGTAGATAGATGTTACCCTGCTCTCAAGGAACCAACATGTTAGCAGGAAAGCAGATAATGAATATATATATCTTGTAAGCACTTTAAAGAAAACTAAAATAGGGAAAAGGAGACTGTGAAAG
The DNA here is from genome assembly GCA_006410675.1 of Oreotragus oreotragus. Taxonomy (NCBI): domain Eukaryota; kingdom Metazoa; phylum Chordata; class Mammalia; order Artiodactyla; family Bovidae; genus Oreotragus; species Oreotragus oreotragus. Next base: position 188,658 of record SJYX01024567.1, read on the forward strand.
AAAAGAGGGGAAGACAAGACCGCTCCAAGAATGTAAAACTTAAGCGGAGACCCGTAATAAATAAGAAGTAATGCACAGAGGGAGCAATGTGGGACAAGAATATTCTAGGCAGGAGAGTGGAAAGGGCCAAAAGCAAGATTTAGTAGTAACTAACACAAAAGCTTGTAACTTAAATTAATCCTGACAGTGCATACAGATTGGTATACTTCAGGTGCATAAATACTGTCTTTTCTTCTTCAAAGTTTTCATGTCTTGCTAACACTCTATAGTTCCTTGTGCAAAGCATCGGTGAAAGCTGCACACATCTTAAAACTTCCTGTTTTGCTTCACTGCCAAGACGCACAGTTTCTTTGTGCCTGCTGCCAACACCTTTTACTGCCCCCGCTGTCTCCTCTTTGTACCCAGTGGCCAAGTAGCTTCACCCCAGGGTGGACCAATCTCTCCCAGTGTGAAAACTCTTTATTCTGCCAAGCGTTTTAACACAAGGATAAAGTTACTTATGTTTATCCTCAAACCATAGAAAATCCCTACTCATGCCTCTAGTTTCCCATACCCCCAGTGCCATCCCACTTCCCCAGGAGCACAATGAACAGCTTCTTCCTTTCTTTCTCCAGCAGCACTCCCCTCACCAGTGTATAAACAGTGTCTCCGGCCTCCTTGTTTCTGATGTGATACATGTTGCTTATTCTGGCTTTATGCTTTCATGCACTTTAGAGAAGAGGTTCTTCATGGTTTCCTTTGAATACCCCTCAGCTCCTGTGAGACTCTTGTCTTTTACTACCACCTGGTTTTCTCAGATAATCTCTTAAAGACTCTTCTTGTCACCCAGGACTTGACAGTGTTGAGACATTGTGGAACCCATTTAACTGGGCTGGATGTTGCCCTTCAATATTCTCCTCAGAGCCTGAGAAGACCTCTGTCTCTGATATAAGCCCACGCTTCCCTGGTGGCTCAGAGGTTAAAGCATTTGCCTGCAATGCACGAGACCAGGGTTCGATCCCTGGGTTGGGAAGATCCCCTGGAGAAGGAAATGGCAACCCACTCCAGTATTCTTGCCTGGAGAATCCCATGGACGGAGGAGTCTGGTGGGCTACAGTCCACGGGGTCACAAAGAGTCGGACACGCCTGAGCGATTTTCACTTCACATCTCCTCTCTTCAGCAGGTACAATCATTTCCTTTTCATTTTCTTGATTTCTGTGTCATCCAAGCTGAGCTTTCCATCGCCTGAAATCCTCTGCCATCCTGCCTGCAAGCCCTTTCGCATTAGCTGCTCTTGCTGTGCTATGGTAGCCACAGGTAGCTTCCCTGAGTTCTCTTTCATTCTCGACCCTTGAAGTAGGCATAGCCCACTTTTACTGAGAAACTATTTGTGGCAATCTGATAGAAATAGCCTTTCCCCCTTGTCTAAAAGGATGCACTGAGAGTCTCTCCATTTTGAAACCCCTCTTCTCCCTTAACATTGTACTTGATTGCACCACATGCAAACCATGCTTTTGGTGCCCTCTCTTGGAGCCACTGTGGAATTCTTGAAGAAGAGAATGGGTCGTTTTTAGCCTCAGCCTATTCGATGTATGGATACATATTAGAGTGTGATGCACATTAAGTTTGAGCACATATTCATGGATCACATATGACCCTGCTCAGAGGGGTGATCTGCTTCTTCGGGCTCTCGCCAAGTTGTTCTGATGTTCCTCCCTCCTTTCTGCTTCAGGTCCCATGTGAGGGGACCACTGTGTGTGCTCACCATTTGCCTCCTCCTGACTCATTAAATAATGTGCAACAGCAGTGAATCCCATGACCCTGGAACTCTCTCACATTCACTTCACTTGGAGTAGCTGTGCTTTCTCATTCCCCAGTTCATGCACCTCTTTCACATAGGAAAAGCGCCCATGATTTTTCTCCCACATGCTTTGAATTCAGGAGGGTGCATATGATCTGTCTATCTCTGTGAAGCAGCTGAAGCACCATAAGGTCATTTGGGTACCTTTCAAGTCAGGAGAGAGGGCAGAGTTGGAGGCAGAGTGTAATCTTTTTCCAGATACCGTGATATAGTCTCCAAGTGAGAAGTGACGCTATCTCTAGTTATGTTTGATTCAGAAACCAAATTAGTAAACATGAAACTCCAGAACCATCAAATTACTGGGTTTGTGAAAACCTGAAGCATCAGCTGAGCATTAGTCCTATTTGATCACCCCTTCTTTATTCCATTTAAAAGTTTTCATCTTTATGTGTCTTCATTTTGCACTCTACTGTTCATTGATTCCCTCTTTTAATCCTGGACACCCTGCCTGCTGTATTCAGCAGACTCTTCCTTCTCTCAGATCTAGAGGAGTCTAAGCTGATTTCCTGTGGTTCAGTTCTCAACCACTTAAAAGAAAGGTTGCAGCTTTTTCTTTTGTAGTCAGGTGGGTTTGATTGTTTAAAACAAGCTTTCTTTCAAAGAATCTCAACAGACTATACAAAAGCTTAATCTTCGTATCTGTATATAGACTAAAATAAGACCTGTGGTGCACCATCCGAGGTGCTGGTTCTTTGATTTTTAAAGACATTTTAAAGCTCCTTTTTGTCTCCTTTTCTGCCTGAAAAATTAGATTCTAGTGTTTTTAGTGAACAGTGTATTAATCATGCATACATATTTTGGATTGGTCTTTTCTCTTTCTTCTAAAACGGCATTTGGCACTGCAATTTTTATTTCTTCTCCTGCTAAATCTGAGTCCCTTTCCTCCAGTGTTTATTCACCCTGCTTCATTGCCTTTCTTGGTTTACCCATTTGTAATGCCTTTTCCTTAGTCACTTTGAAATCCACCGTGTTTTCTCCTGTTAGCGCACATCCTCCCTGGGGCACTAGCTGTAGCAAGTGGTGGACACATTTTGGGTACTCATGAGAACCTGCCATGGGGCTTTGTCCCTTGAGCTGGACGCCAATAATTTCTCCAGCCTGGGTCTCCAGGATCCTCCCCAAAACTGCTCTTCCACAGCATCTGTTTTCCTCCCAGATACCAGATGAAAAACAAGGTACACACTTCATAATTACGCTGAAAATGGATATCTCTCCCTCGTGGTGAATTTCAGCACCATTTCAAGAGACATTGACCTTGCACAGCTATCCTCCAGTGGGAATTTCATCAGAAATTCTTTTATATCTCTTATCATAAAATTGCTAATATTCAACATGTTCCATGTCAGCCCTTCAATCCCTCAAAACTGGTGGAGCAAAGGCCTATTGCCCTCATTCATTCAACAAACGTTTGTTGAAAGCCTGCCCGGGGACACACAGGAACATGTGGATGCCCTGGGGAGAGGAATTGTTTGTTCCACATCCTCTTACCAGGGCCAGGGTTTTCAATTATTTGTATACCTTTTCCATTATGTTTAAAATGAGAGATTTATTACCTGCACTACACATTATATAGCTTTACAACTTAAATGTAATTGCCTCGCTATTGCAATTTTCTGAACCAGATCACTTCTGAGGAGGCATAGAAGACGGTTTTTAATTTAAATGATAAAATAAATCACATGTTCCTGGTAAACAGTAGTTATGCCATATATCAGGCACTTCCAGTATTTCAGCTCCCAGTGACTACAACTTCAGGCAACTGACTTAGTAGCTGGGTGGGGGTGGGCAGTGTGTGTGCAGGGAAATGGCTGTTTCCTTTCCTTGCAAGGAGAAGCCTGGGGTGTGTGCCATGCGTATCCTCAACAAAGATAAATGGTGACAGTGAAGGCTTTTTTATATACTTTAGTGGGAATGAGACCAATTTACAAGTTGCCAGTCTCAAGAAATCCAGCTTTACGGGCACATATATTTTATTTATTCCTATGATATTCTAATACCCTGTTATGGATGCCCTAATAGGAACCCTTGGCAACCACCCAGTTGTCCTGCCCTTAATATACTAGGGATATTAAGGGAAAGCCAGATGCACTCCATGCTCTGAAAGACCTCAACCCAATAAAAGAGGCAGCAGTGAAAACAGATTAGTTGCACAAACTAGTAATCAGGCAATCAGAATATGTCTTCTGGTTAAATGATATTTTATAGCAGTAATCTATTTTATAATTCAGAGTTCCACAAACTACAGTCGTTGCAAGCCTAGCCTCTCCTGTCACGCGCTTTAGTAAGTAAAGTTTGACTGGAGCACAACCATCCTTGTCCATTTACATATTACACATTGTCTGTGGCTGTCTTTGCACTGTAATGGCAGAGTAGAATAGCTGCAGGAGACAGAATGGCCTGCAAAACCAAAATATTATTATCTGGCCCTTTACAGAAAAAAGGTGTGTTGACCCCTGCAATAAAATATGCATGAACCTATTTCAAACTGATGAGTTAAAATACTGTTGGCACTTAAAGCTTTCAACTCGAGAATTGCTTGGAGTATTTTCACAATTTCTGTGCAGTGTGGTCAAACCTAGAAACAATAATGAAATATGACCATCCTCACACTAGCAATAATAGAATACTATTAAGCGTTGTATAAATGCTTAGAATACTGCCTAGGTACTAATTCTGAATTTAGTGAGAAAATGTTCTTTGTATTTTCTTAGCAATGTCGCAAGCCTGACATCCTATTAAGAAAAAAGAAAGTAAAATAAGAAAAACCAAATGTTGTTTTCTCTTTCTTCAACAGTCTCTCCCTGCAATGGGATTTGAGAGTCTTACATTTACATTTTTTCAAATCTAAATCTAGAAATCAACAAATTGAAACCATTTGTGTTTAAAGAAATTCTCCAGTAGAATACTTGACTGTGATTCATTAAAAAAAAAAAAACCTTGGATTAAATGAACATCTCCTCATGGGATAGTCCCAATAAATATGATTGTGGCATACCTCATGATTCGCTTACATTTTTATTTTGTTTGTCAGAATTTGCACTCTCCAGTCTAGTTGAACAACATGGATGAAGTGACTTAGGCAGCTGTCAATTTCCATTTCCTATCTGCAGAGTAGAAGCCCTTTATTTCATTTGTAGGACTGTGCCAAGAATTAATGAGATAAAACCTGAAAAACACTGAGCACTTTGGTATAAATGTGAAAAATGTTTATTTTCTCTCTTTTTTTAATACAGTCTGTGATATTTGACCATTCTTTCATGTCATGCTTAATGCAAATGTTCCTGTCACCTTAAACATAGCAAAAGGACCACCCAAGTGAACCAGATGCTCACTGAATGGTTAAGCTGATTCCTTGTCTCTGAAAGCCTTCATCCCTGTCATTACCTGATAATACCATTTCAAGTGATTAAAATGTAGGGATGCTCACTCCAGAGGGCTGATAATATAATAATATTGTTAAAAAGAAAGGCAACCAGGACTGCATTTTATTGTTCCTATCACTTAAATCACCTGTAACTACATTGGAATACAGATCATTAACCTCCCAGAGTCAGCAGGTTTGGGGTTTCTATCTTTAAGGAAGAATGCAATGGTGTATCATGAAACCTCAGATTCTGGCATTCATCGTATTTTGATCTTGTTACTTTTCTAGAATTTCTTATGAACCATCCTGGGATATATTTACTTTTTAATTACAAGAAGAAAAAATTCTCTTCTGATAATTGGAGCTTCTTTAGTCTTGCTTTAGTCAACATTCTAATGCCTTTCTTTGTTTTCCACCTAATAACTTCAATCCCCTAGTTTACAAGCTTTCTGAGACACCCCACTGAGAACTGACTAAAAATCTAGTCTCCTGATCACAAGATATGAGTTTAAAACCAAGCTGGTCTGTTCTGTGTTGTATTGTGTCTAACTCCTGTGTTTATCTCCTCAGTGCTAAAAATAGTACCTGGCATATAGTAGGTGCTCAATAAATATCTGTTAAATTTAACTAGTAGCTATCGTATAAACGGAACTTCATCTGCAGCCATCCACTCTGTGATCCCTAAATGTCTTCTGCCACTGGCAACCTTGGGGTTCTTTTCAGTACCATTGAAATCTTACCCACACTTCCAAGGCCCTGCCCCATGAAACCTTTCCTGATGCTTCAGTAGCCAAGATGAATTTCTCCATTGAGTTTTCATAGCATTCCCTACTTCTTTTATAGTATTAAAGCAGTCCATTCATTCTACAAGTATTTATTTGTTGTAAAATATTATATAAAATATGCAGCGAGCGCCCGTTCTGCAATGTTCCAGCACTGAAAATACAGTGGTGAAAAGACTGATAAGGCCCTGTAGGTTTATATGCTGATGGTCATAATGATAACAGACAAATGTATAACATCAGGCAGTGATAGGGACTCTGAGAACGAAGGAGGGAAAGGACTGAAGAACGATGAATGGGCTTCTCTGAGCAAAAGGCACGTGAACAGAGACCTGGAATACACGAGGAAGTGTGCAAGGCCTTGTGCTAGGGGCTGAAAAGATAACGACGTGAAGCATGCTCCTTGCTCTCATCAACATGAAAAAACTTACCTGCTAGGCGATAATTATTGCACACTAGTGTCGGAAAACTGCAGCTAGCACGACCTCTAGAGGAAAGCCGTTCTAGCGCCTTGTTGCCTTGTCTGAGGGACTCCTGTGTTCCTTGCTATATTGTCAGTCTGTCTAGGAAGGAGTGACAGATTGTTCATCTTGGAGTCCGCCTGCGTGCTCGCGGTGCCTGGTGCCTTCCCGGCCCAGCAGACTGGTGGGCTTGGCCAGTGCGGTCCTGAGCAGAACCTTCCCTGCAGAGCCTGCAGCAGGGGGAGGAGGCGCCGGGAGTTCCTTCCGGGCGTTCTCCGCAGAGGGAGCCGATTGCTCTCCCCTGTGAATTACTGTCCACACAGAACCCCGCAGCAGAGAGTCTGATGAGTGGGGGAGCTGCCAGAGCAGTGCGGGGAGGCTGGGCCCTCCAGGCGCCAGTGAGGTTCACCCTCTAACTTCCTGTTTGAAAAACTTACAGTGATCACAGTGGAGACGAGTGGGCGGAACTGGGAGAAAGTCGCACTCTCTCTCTCTCTCTCTCTCTCTCTATATATATATATATATATATATATATATATATATGTATCCCAGTACCACACGGGGCAATTTGATTTATCCGGGTTGACAAAACCCTGCCTCTCTTTTTTTTCCCAGGAAAAGAAGGAATTTTAATTGAAAACTAAATTCCAAAGTCTTCAGAAACCGTAACCCTTATTTGCAAGGCACGTCTGAGAGTTTACCGTCTGGGATAATTGTCTGCTTTAATAAGTTGGTTGGCCATTTAATAAAATGGTTGGCCATTTGTTGAAGCAGAAAGAAAGACAGCAAGTAAGAAAGCAAGTGCGTGATTTGTATGCAGGCAGAAACACGGCATCGTAGAGTGTTGGTACATGCAGTACAAATAGCTATTTTGAATCCCTAATCTTATTTGTCATACTATTTACATATGAGGTAATATCATCTTGCCTACACATAGTGTCTCACCTAATGGTGAAACTAGTCTGGACTGGTCTAGATTCTGTGTCAGATAGCAGACGTCATCTCAGAGTTGTGGCCGTGATCCAATGCAAGCTCACCAGGATTGTACAGGAGAATGACCCGATTCTGTAGAACTGAAAATCTGTTTCAGAATCCTAGGTAATCGTTGCATGATAAAAAGTGCAACCTCGCTTCTCTCCCTAGCTCTATTCTTCCTCTGTACTTCTCCGTTTTCCTCCTGAATTGCTCCTCTGAGAGCTGCAAGGCACATCCTTTCATTATGCAAAGCCCTTTAGCTCCCTCCAGCTTCTGCTCTCAAACATTCAAACACAGCATGGGAGTGGCAGACTAAAGAGTAAAGAAACCTGGTTTTTGTTGTAACAAGTTCCTACATCTATGTAAACATGACACTGTTTTAGTAGTGTTCCTATAAATATTAAGAAAAACAATGTCTTCCACTGGGTCAAATGAACATCCTTATCTTATCAGCTTGGGGCCAGTGGCAAACTCATTATGTCAGCAGATTGGTAATGTATCCGGAAGCCACATAGAAATTGCCAGGGTTATAGGTGCTTAATATATGTTTATTCAGTGAATGAAAAATATGAATGTGTGCCTGCATAATTGGGTGCATAAATTAGGTGTTTATATGTGAGGAACTCTTTGAAGGAGTGAATAACATAGGAAGATGATCTGTGTGTTTTCAGAGATCTGAAATGAGGAAAGCTATTCTAACTATGTGAGGAAAACTATTCTAACTCCATCATAGACATATGCCTTGAGGTGCTTTCAGGAGTGCTGATGTATTTGCCTTATTCGGGTTCATCTCTCCCATTTAATTCTTATAATTTAGAGCATTGATGAGGTAATTATATAGGAGAGGTAATTACTGTTACTATGTACAACTTTGGCTTCACTAGAACCAAATTAGCAATCAACCAGATACTTGAAACAAATGGATATATGACTATTTAGACATACCTCTATGTTATTTGTATATATAACTACACATATATTTGAATTCTAGCAAAACTTAGACTCTATGGATATTCTTCCCATCCATTATAAAATTCCATCATGATAATTCTCCTACTCTTGCATTATTTTTTAAGTATTTAGAGAATTAAGCATTAGTTGACTGATAACCGACAAATTCTTTTGCTTTTTACTGATGCTGGAGTAGAGCACACAGAGATTTGGTTTATGACTAGTGGATTGGGATTGAGGGCAGTAGGGACTGGGCAGTAGGGTTGACCCCTATGTATGAAAATCAGCAATCCTATTCACAATATCATGGCATATGGCTCTGATCTAGGTCAGTTATTTCCTTTTAGCTAAAATGGCTGATATGGTGAAAAGAAGTATGACAGAAGATATTGTGGGATTAAGGAAATAGGCAGGTCATAGAGCTTTGATTCTTGGTTGATTCAACAAGTCTTATTCATAAAGTAGCTGGAACTGAAGGAATAAAATCAAGTTCTGAGTAGGAGAATGAGACTAAATGAGACTAGGGTTCTCAATAAGAAAACTTCAGTTCCAACAAGGAAATGGACTTCGAATTCAGAACCAAGAATGAGGCTGATTTAAACTGTCTGAATCTTTATGTAGAGATTTGTAGAAACACTACTGTCCAGTGATGGTGAGGATGTCCTGTGAAGAAAGAACAGACTAATTGTATACCTGGCATGCTAGTGGAGATGAAGTTATTAACATATTTCTAGGTTCATCCACATTGTCGCTGAATTAGTACTTTGTTGGTTGTGATAAGATAGACAAGGAATGACACATTCATAACCATTTTGGAGTAGTTTAGGGTCTTAAACATACACTATGGAATCTATGTATAAGGACTTGTGGTTATGTTTAATGGAATTTTCAAAATGTGAAACATATGGTCATAAAGGCTAGAGTATAAGATGACTCATTTATAGTAATGCCACTTCATGAATGCATTAAATAATTTTATTGTCTTACATTCAAAAGTGATAGAATGATCTTAAAGTAAAAAATGGAGAATTTATGTCTATAACTTTTCTGCTTTTTGTGGCATTCACTGTAGAAAAGTTGGAAAATTCAAAACTGTAAAGAAATGGATTTTGTGGAACTGTAATACTATTACTCCAAGATGATAATAGCATTATGGTATATTTTCTCAGTATTTCTTTTGTGTATTATTATATAGCCGTTATATATTGTTAAACATTTTTTTCTAATCTATTTTTTATATTGAACATTGTATTAGGCATTTTCCAGTATTTTTAAAATATCTGCAAAATCTTATTAATTTTATTNATTACTCCAAGATGATAATAGCATTATGGTATATTTTCTCAGTATTTCTTTTGTGTATTATTATATAGCTGTTATATATTGTTAAACATTTTTTTCTAATCTATTTTTTATACTGAACATTGTATCAGGCATTTTCCAGTATTTTTAAAATATCTGCAAAATCTTATTAATTTTATTGTCTACAGAACTATCCCTTCATATAGACAAAGCCTTATGTTAACTCAACCATTTCTACAGTGTCAACCATTTAGGAGGTTTTCAGTTTGTCATTATTATACATAACTTAATGAACATGTTTGGACACATAATTTTTAAAACTTCTGATTACTTTATCTTTAAGGTCAATTCCTAGATCCAGAATTATTTTTATTGAAAAAAAAAAAAAGATGAACCTTTTCTGAGGTTCTTGGAATATACATTGAGAACTTGCCTTCTGAAAATGTTGTAATAATTTATATACCAATCAATAGTATAGAAAAATGCTCATCTCTTTGTACTATTGCCACAACTTAAGATTATTCCAGTTTTTCATTATTTGCTAGTTAAATGGGAAAAAATTGTATTTTGTTATTGTTTTGATTTTTACTTATTTGATTATTAGTGAGTTTGAACACTTTTTATATATTTAATCATTTAAGTACCACTTTTTGTCACTTTTCTATTAACTTTGCTCAGCTGTCAATTGCTAGAAAAATGGCCCATGAACAGAGAAAAAGTACTGCTAATTCTCATTGTTGCTAGTAGTTGTGTTCTATAAAGTTGCAGCAAACAATAAATTAGCAAATACTGAACCTCTGCTCCTAGGAAATATAGGGTTAGGTTTCTGGAAGCCTGTGGTCATGTTTTCATCCACCGGTCAATACATACTTTGTTTAGTGTGTTTGTTTCAAGGTAGCAGTGGCAGTGTTAGTTGCTGAGTTGTGTCCGATTCTGCGGCTCCATGGACTGTAGCCCACCAGGCTTTTCTTTCCCAGCCAAGAATACTAGAATGGGTGTCATTCCTTTCTCTGGGGGAATCTTCTCAACCCAGGGATTGAACCCGAGTTTCCTGCGTTGCAGGCAGATTCTTTACCATCTGAATTACCAAGGAGGCTTACCTAATTTTTATTCTTGATTGATTAACATTAAACTCATAATCAACAGCACAGTGACTCATGCCCATACAAAGCTTATCTAGCAGGACATCACAGCCTTGCACTTAGGGACACTGGACATTTCAGCACTATGCTTGGGGCCATTTCAAACAGCAAACTGACCAACAAAAAGCCCCAAAGTGCATATCCTGTGACACTAAACATACCACGCGAAGGATGCTGGTTTACATTAGGAGAGCTGAAACAGATTCAAGCAGTCAGCTTGTTCAGCCTCAGCTGAGAACGTGAGGCTACTCAGAGTTTGCACTGCTCTGGGCATGTCTGTGAATGATCATGAAAGTACCGTAAGTATTGATTGGAGGTTACAAATAAGTTTCAACAAGAAGGAGAATTCACAAATCCAGAATCTATGAATAATAAGGAATCACTGTATCTTCATTATCTTAGTGATCTGGGCCCAGGTTAATGGTGATAAATACGGGTGGGTAAAGAAATGAATACACAGATAAATGTAAATCAATTCTTGTTGAAAGTAAAAGAAAAGTGTTACTTAAATCCTATAATTTTGAAGTATAGACAGGATTTGCAGTACCCATGACTCAGAAAGAGCAAAACCGAGAATAGTGAAGGATGTAGGCTGACACCTGAGGAGAAAGAGCAGAAGAGGGAAAGGCAAAGGGCACCAGCCTGAAGCCAGACAGAGTAGAGCATGCATCTCATTGACCAGCTTGTGACCCTGGATGAGAACCACTCTGGGCCTCTATTTTCTCCTCCATAAAATCAAGATCAAAATATCTTCCTTAAACTAAACCTCACTTGGGGAACCTTTTGTCTCTTATTCAGCTACAATCCTAGGACCTTGTGTAATTCCCAAAATATATATGTCAGCTATGTCAGGGGTGTGTATATGCTGCTGCTGCTAAGTCACTTCAGTCGTGTCCGACTCTGTGTGACCCCATAGACGGCAGCCCACCAGGCTCCCCCATCCCTGGGATTCTCCAGGCAAGAACACTGGAGTGGGTTGCCATTTCCTTCTCCAATGCATGAAAGAGAAAAGCGAAAGTGAAGTCGCTCAGTCTGTCCGACTGTTAGCGACCCCATGGACTGCAGCCCACCAGGCTACTCCGTCCATTGGATATTCCAGGCAAGAGTACTGGGGTGGGGTGCCATTGCCTTCCCCGGTGTGTGTGTGTGTATATATATATGTCAGATACTCAATGACAAAAATGTACCAAAAATGAAAAAAAAAAAAA
>SJYX01024567.1:202852-216552 GCA_006410675.1 Oreotragus oreotragus
GAGTTGGTGATGGACAGGGAGACCTGGCGTGCTGTGGTTCATGGGGTCGCAAAGAGTCGGACACGACTGAGCGACCGAACTGAACTGAAAATACAGAATAGAACATTTTCATTGTAAAATACTTGTCATATGGGACTAGTCCCTGCCAATGAATAGTTAACACATATTGATCTCTCCATTTCACATACTCTACTGCTCTATATAAATGATTTATGTCAATTCAAATTATATGAATGATTTATTGATTTCTTTATTTTTATTTAACAAACACTTGCATGGTACTATGCACCAAGCTTTGTTTAATGCTTAACAAATATTAATTTGTTTAATCCTTGTAACAACACTATAGAGTGAGTTTTATTATTAAAACTATCTTATATTAAGACATGAGTCATAGAGGGAGTAAGTAATTTGTCCAAGGTCACACCACAAGCAAATGGCAGACACAGGATTTGAACTAAGTGTTTTGTCTTCAGAGTTCATGTTTATAAGCTCTACTCTGCCACAACAGCCCTAGGGAATTTGAGATAAAGAAGCAGGGGTTAAGTCACTGCCCTAAGTTAGCAATGAGCCTACTGGTGTGTCTGACTTTATAGCTCCAGGCCACTAGCATTCTGGTAATGGAATGGCAGAGGCTTACACCAGTTTCCTACCTATGTTGCTTCTAACTGCTTCTAAAACAAAAGCATCTTGCTTTCTCTCTTCCTGTTTTCTTAATAATGAAGCTAGATTTTCATTGCTATAATTCTAGTTTCTTTTTTTTTCTGAGTCCTGAAAGCTGATTTTCATGGAACGTGAAAGTGAAAGCCGCTAAGTCGTGTCCGACTCTTTGCAACCCCATGGACTATACAGTCCGTGGAATTCTCCAGGTCAGAATACTGGAGTGGGTAGCCTTTCCTTTCTCCAGGGGATCTTCTTAACCCACGGATGGAACCCAGGTCTCCCCCGTTGCAGGCTGACTCTTTACCAGCTGAGCCACAAGGGAAGCCCATACTTCGGCATAAGCCCTCTTTATTTTATGGATGCCAATCCTTGACTAAAGCCTGATCTGACAAACATACGTACGTCATGGAACATAAAAAGGAAGAAAAGAGAGTCAGCCCATTCCAGAACCAAGAATGGGCAGGAGATTGTGAAGATTAGCAGCTTGAGCCTTGGACTGATGCTGTCTGCATTCACATCAGGCTGCTCTGCTACCAGCTGTGAGGTTTTGGTAAATCGCTTCACCTCTCTGGACCTCAGTTTCATTTATAAAATTGAACAGTCTACCTATTCCAACAATGCTTGTATTGGTATGAAGATTCAATGAATTAATACCTATGAAGCACGTAGAAAGGCCTTGGCACATGGTCAACACACAAAACTTCATCAATAGAAGCAACATTTTAAAATTACCCAATTATCATTACTAGTTTTACAGCTCCACCACTGGTGTACTACTAAGTTTCCAAACTTTGTGATTACACACCTCTACCATTAAAACTGGCCTATGTACAAATATCTTTACTTTACGTATAGATTGTCAAAATATGTAGCAGTGGTTTGTAGTAATAGATTGCATGAAACTTTAAACTGGATCACAGCAAAGATTCACCAAGTCTTGGTTTATCTTTTCCTAATGCTCCTAAGCTGCCCCTGGATTCTTGTACCCAGACCTCTCTTCCCCAAAGAGTTCTTTGCTCACAGCTACATATGGCCTTTTCTAGTCTTTCTCAGTTTCAATGGCTTGCTGTAGAAAAGAGGGTAACTTCTTCTGTCAAAGGAAAGTAATTATATCCATTACCATCTGGGAACAATAATAGTCCCTTAACTCTCTCAAGATTATTCAAGTCCTCAAAAAACATCCTGTGTTATCCCTATTGAATCCTTGATCAAAGACTGAAGTCTGGGGGGGTCAAGGCAGGGTCGACCTCAAATTGATTCTGCTTCTCACTTTTTTCCTTATGCCATCTCCCAGCACCGATTCCCTTTGGTGACCGAATTGGTCCCTGCCAGGGGCTGGAGATGAATGCTTTGCTTGTGAAAGTCACTTAAAAGTTGAATTTAGAGTGCTGGCTTCAGCATCACTTATACTAAAATTGGAATAATCCAGAGAAGATTAGCCTGGTCCCTGCTCAAGGAAGACATGCAAATTTGTGAAGTGTTCCAGACTTTTTTGACATATGTACACTACTATGTATGAAATGAGGGCAGGAGGAGAAGGGGGTGACAGAGATGAGATGGTTGGATGACATCATTAATTCAATGGACATGAGTTTGAGCAAACTCAGGGAGATAGTGAAGGACAGGGAAGCCTGGCGTACTACAGCTCATAGGATCACAGAATCAGATAGGACTTAGTAACAGACAACAACAACGTATAAAATAGATAACTAATGAGAACCTACTGTTTAGCACAGGAAACTCTACTCAGTGTTCTGTGGGGACCTAAATGGGAAAGAAATCCAAAGAGGAGTGGATATATGTACATATATATAACTGATTCACTTGCTGTACAGCAGAAGCTGACACAACATTGTAAAAAAACTATACTCCAATAAAAACATTTTTTAACTGAAAAGAAAACCTTAGACTTAGAGGCACTGAAGACCATATATGCATGGGAGGAGCTCAGGGAACTGGTTAGTGGAGAATGCTGAGAACCAGGGATCCAAGGTTGAGTTCACTCCAGATGTAGAAGCAGCATAGAAATCATTGAGAAGTGATGCTCTTGAAGACAGACGGGGTTGAATCCTACCTTTATGAAACTCAGTATACTCATTCTGCTCATTTTTTTTCTCTTCCATCCCAAGGAATAGAAAATCCTAAAATATAGAAGGAAAAGAAACCTTTTTATACCTTCGTTTCTCCTTTATAGCCCAAAGTCACATTTAGCTTTGGAAAAAATATTTCCTGTAACAACCCCTGTGTCATATGAGTAGCATAGGAAAGGGAAAACATAGATCCCAGAAGGGGGACTGTTTCTATACATCCTGAGGTACCTGAGAGTATATGTGGATGCACACAGTTGACCCCCCTGTATTTGTGGATTCTGCATCTGCAGATTCAACCAACAAATGATTCAAAATATTCAGAAAAAAATTCCAGAAAGTTTAAAAAGAGAAACATGAATTTGCTGTGCTCTGGCAACTATTTACATAATATTTACATTATATTTGCAATAATCTACATAGTATTTACATTGTGATGCTGGGAAAGATTGAGGGCAGGAAGAGAAGGGGACAACATAGGATGAGATGGTTGGATGGCATCACTGACTCAATGGGCATGAGTCTGAGCAAATTCCGAGAGAGTGAAGGACAGGGAAGCTTGGCATGCTGCAGTCCATGGGGTCGCAGGGTCAAACACAACTTAGCAACTGAACAGCAAGGTATTATAAGAAATCTTGAGTTCATTTAAAGTATACAGGAGGAGGCACATAGGTTATGTGCAAAATTATATTACTTAAGGGACTTGAGTATCTGTGGACTTTGGTTCCATGGGGGTCCTGGAACCAATTTCCCATGGATACCAATGGACACCTTTATCCCCCTATTTGCCCCATAGATGTGATATCAAATCATAACCGGGTCCACTCCTGGGAACTGCCAAGTACATTCCCAAGAACTTTGGGCTGATTCTCTCCTTTGGCAAGATGTTTTCAAAGGGAAATATCTGTGAGCTACAAAGAGATCCTGGTAGCTCAGTGGTAAAGAATCTGCTTGCCGTGCAGCAGCTAGAGTTTGATCCCTGGGTCAGGAAGATTCTCTGGAGGGGGAAGTGGCAACCCACTCCAGTATTCTTGCCTGAGAAATCCCATGGACAGAGGAGCCTGGTGGGCTCTAGTCCATGGTGTTGCAAGAGTTGGACACAACTTAGCAACTAAACCACCACCACCCTGAAGGATGAGGTAATGTCTCCTTCCCAATGAACAACAGGCTTGTTTATTGCTTGCTAAGGAAAACAGTGGATTCCCAAACTCATTGTGCCTTTGGTACAGTGCAGACGCAGTGTGTGCACAGCATCTATTTGGCTCCTCCACCTTGCCCCTGAAGAATCTGTGAACAAGGAGTTCCAACAGAAGCAAGATGCTCGTTCTGCTTCTTGTACTGTGAATAATGAAATAGTTTGTTTCTGACCCAGAAACCCGTGTTTTTGCCCCCATCTGTGAAATATTAAGAGGACAACGCTTTAGTTGCAGAGTAAAATTGTCCCAGACAAGATAAATAGCTGCCTTCTCTCAAATTACATAGTAGCCTATATTGTATCAGTTCTGCCTAGCTCTCATATTTCAATAACAAAATCAAAATTCTCCTTGCTTGCTTCTGCATTTTGTCTCAGGAACTCAACAACCATGACTTTTACTTTCATTTCTACCAACCACAAAAAGAGGAAAATTAGATGTCTTAGAACATGGCTGTATATCATAAAATTCCATAGGAAATTAATATCTTATGTGATATGATTTTATTTTTACAGGATAGTCATTACTCTAAGGCAAAGATAATAATTGAAATACCAAGAGACAGAATTGTTTTGTAGATCTATCACTAGTGAACTGCTAAAGGCAAAAATTTCAGTCTTGTTTTTGCTAGAGGTCAGTACCAATTAGTGATGTTTTATCAGCAGGATTTCTCTTTCAAAACTGTTTTATAATGTTCAGGTAACTCCCCTACTAGTTACTTGCTTTTTAGAGATGGGTTTATCAGCTCATTATTAATGGATTATTTAGAGGTTTATTATGGTGCCAGGGTTTTTGTTTTTATGTCAGATCTATTGAAATGGAAAATATAGCATATTTCAAATCATTTGTAATACAAAAATTATGTGTATCCTGAAGCCATGAAGGCAAGGTGTCCTCTCTTCAGTATACTGTTTTTTATTGAAGGGTACCTTCAGAAAATAAAGAGACTAGAAACTAAGAAGGAAGGAAGACACTGACCATGAAGCTTTAGGGGAAAACTGTCAAATGTCATCTTATCATTTAAAATTAAGGAAAGCTTATTCAGGAAATGTATACGTTTACATACTTACCTCATAGCTCAGTTATTCATTCATCTCACTTGGTTACACAAACATTTATCAAGTGAGTCCTCAGTGCCTGGCTGTGTGCTGTCCCCTGAGGGCTCTTCAGGGAGCAAAATGACCTCCTTGCCCACTGGGTGTTTACCAGGCAGTGGAGGAGAAACACACCCTCATATTATCTATACCAAGTCAGGGGTATTCTGGAAATGTGTAGAAAGGGCACGTACCATAGGGATTCTGTGAAAGGCTTCTTAAAGTTGACATTTGAGCTGAATCTCAACTAATTTTTCTGGTGGTAATTTTATGCCAAACATGATACTTTAAGCAGGTTCCTTATTTGTAGCTTTCAGAAGTGTTAAAACAGACAATGAGAGGATTATGAGAAGTCGAAGCATATGCTCAATCAACAAAAAACTATTTTTGTAGAAAAATCATGAAGTTTTTCTTTTGTTTTTCTTTCTTTCTTTTTGATGTTTACAACCCTCCCAAATCGTTCGTTGACAGCCAGGAAACAGAAGGTACCACAGTAACCCCAGCTGCCCCACTCCCAGCTGCCTTCCCAGACTCCGTTTTAATCCCAACTCTGCAGCCCTAGATCTCTTTTTTAAATTTAGAATGTCTGACATATGGAGCCAGTAATACAGCATTGATGAATTTCTTCCTTTTATGTTTTTTTTAATGATTTCGATTTTTGTTTGGGGTGAGTATAGTAAAGGCCTTTTAGGTTAAGGATATAAAAAAGAAATGTGCTTTCAGATTTCCTCATTGTTAGCAAAGTTCAAGTGCATTACCTTTGACGCAGTCCTCTCCAGAATGACTTGATCTTAGTTGCTCTTGTTATTTTTGAGGATTTTGTTTCATTTTGTTGTTGTTCAGTGATGCTCTGACCTGGATTATCATGATCTATTAGGCTTGATGGGGCTACATTGTTGGGCCAGAAGAGATACAGTGTGGGGAAGTCGTTCAGCAGGTGGGAAGTGCTGTTTAATCCTTCTAACTGGGGAGGCTCATGGTGGTACGGAGAAAATGTAAAAAGCAGCAAAACAGGTTAGTAGAACCAAAGAATAGCAAATATCTCCTTCTGCCATTGTGTGAGCATTTTAATCAAATGGCCCGCCTCATGCAGCTTTATTTTGCATTGAGATACTCCATGTCCCCCAAATATTTCTCAGATGGGGCTAATGAATTGCATTGCCCTCTCAGTTGTAAGAGCGCGGGTATTCTGCTGTGGAGCCATATGGTTCCCATTTATTTTAATGTGTCTTTGACATCAGGAGAATTGCTGAGACAGCAGAGGAAAGTGCTTACAACTTGGACTGCAGCCAGAGCTGCGAATATTTATGTTTAGTGACGACTACCTTTTTTCCCAGTAAAAAACGATATGGTCCTATGATGGTATCCATGTTGAGATTTTAATAAAATGAGAGTTTATATATTTTGGAAATAGCCGTTACTTTAATAGCACTGAAATGTATTTCTTAAGCATGTAGTTTTAGGGTTTAATTGCACATATGAGAGATTAAGGAAACAAGCTGGGAAGTAGGTGGTATTTATTTTCTCACTGATAATAAAGGAACACAATTTTTGTTTGGTTTAACAGCATCACCAAGATAGTGGTCTGCATATGTAAGGCTTTCCATCTGTGATTCTTAAGGTTTTCTACAAAGGTAATATTTCTGATAATACTCCTGAGGTAAACATAATTCTGAAAATACTAACGGAGGGACTGAAAAATGCAGGTGCCCCTTAATCTGTATAATGGAAATCAGCAAATTTAGAATTCAGATTTTGAATTAAGTACATTATCTAACAATTTATTATTTTCCAAGTATGAGGATAGGATAATACTTTCTCTAATTCATTAGTGATATGGTATGCTTACAATAAAGAAGCATTCTTTAAACAATGAGATGACAAAGACCTCAGTAATAATCAAGGTTCCATATATAAAAGTTAATATCATCTCTGTAGAAATCTTAGATTCTCTGGAAAATTATTATGTTATCTAAAGGAAAATACATACTGTTAACAGAGAAAAGTGGTGATAACATTGATCAGTTTCTGTGAAATTGTTCTCACTAGAAATAAAGTCAGATGGCCAGTTGAATATTTGGAACAGGGAAAAAATTTCTGAACTTTCAGTTGTTTGAGACAGAACTGAACAGAATGCAGGGTCTAAATTTAGCAAAACACTTTAATATTGTCTTTCAATATCTTGCTAAAGGATTTTAATATATAAACTTTATTTAAGTGATATGTTATATAAACACACTATTTGTCATATAAAGACCAGAAGGAAGACTTCACTTCAAATATAGAATTAGAATCCCAAGGTTCATGATACCTAGTACTATAAATTTGATGGATGAATTGATGAAAAAGGAAAATTAGAGTGAAACTTGGTTGATCATTCAGTTAACGGTACTATTTTAATCAATGGTTTAATCTAAATTTGTTTTTTACTTTGACAGTTCACTATTCTCAGTATTAATTGCATGTGATGTTGATGGATAGGGCTTTCTAAGTCACATTGCATTTTCAATGGGCATCAATTTAATATAAGCAGTGAAAGGGTTAGTGCTAAGTCATCTATAAAGATTAAAGATAAGAGAGAACATGATTTCTTTTTTAAATTTTTGTTCTTTCAATTAAAAAAAAATTATATTGGAGTATAGTTGATTTACAGTGTTGTATTAGTTACAGGTGTACAGCAAAGTGAATCAGTTATAAACTTATATCAATTCTTTTTCAGATTTTTTTCCCCGTATAGGTTATTACAGAATACTGAGTAGAATTCCCTGTGCTATACAGTAGGTCCTTATTCATTTCTTTCAGTTTTTTAATTTCAAATTTATAACTTCAAAATACAGCATTTATTCCTTTTGTTCTAATAAGTATGGGAATAAAATGACCCCCTCCGTATTTTTTAGATAATTCACAAGAATTAGGGGGAAAGTGCAGAGGGCATTTTTAATAAACTCAAATGTATGAATAAAAAAGAGCTAGTTCTGAGAAATGACCTCTCTTTGTGAGTTAATCATCATAATTATTTATGACATCAAAGCTGGAAGGTCGAAGTTCTCAATTTTTATTTGCAGCTTTCTAAATATATATATATCAAAATCCTGGACAATAAACTTTTTTTTCAAGCAGAGAATTGCAAGAAGATGATTACACTGTTAAACCACCCTCTCTAATGTCAAATGCAGCTTGCAATGTGCTGAGCGGCCTGGACTGTAGCTGTCAAGAGACTGGGGAGAGAGCTGCCTGCCTGCACGCCGATCTCTAGCTTGCTTGTGTGGACGTAGCTGACAGACTGAATAGATGATGACGTGACGCGCATGCTCATTATCCAAAACAAAGCAGCGTTGGTCGTCCAGCCTGAAGGGGCAACTTTTTATATTATTTCTGTTTTCTTGTTAAATTTTTTGCTTAAATGTGTATGCAGTATTTGTACATGTCTTGATAGAAAATTTATTATCACATAGTCTTATGTGAGAGGGTTTTTTTCTTTTGTCCGTTTTTGTAAAACTAACGATTTAAACAAAAGGGTTTCATCTTGAGTTATTTCCACTCAGAAGCTTCAATGCACCAAAGACGTTATTAGTCTTCAGAGTAATCCATTGTGAATATTTTCAACCTGTTGTTAGGATGGAAAATACTTAGGGCTAAATGGTTAAACTACCGAATCTTGTCTGTGAATTATAAACCTATTTCTCCTCTACAGAAGGACTGACATCAGAATGCTGACTGGTTCTTATGTATATTTATCTTACTTTATATTCTCCAGTCGGTTTGCCGCGTTACTAGTACATAAATTGGTTGGTTGGTTGGAGATGGGGAAGAATGGCGTTTAGGGGCTGGAGAGACAGATGTGCTGCAGTTTGAAAAGCAGTTAGAGCTACCATTCATACTACAGGGAACCAGAAACAAACCGGGACTTGATATCTCAAGCTTCACTTCAGTGGGAGCTACTCTTCCTTGATTTTTATTTCTGAGTGCTGCTTTCATAGAAATAAGGGCATAGTAAAAGAAAAGAGTCCCTAATTTGATGGGTCCTGACATTTTCATACATTTACCGACTTTGTCTCCATTCTGATGGCCTTTTGGGAAATGCAAAGTGCTTCAATTCCAAAACATTGGGAATATTCCAATATTGTCTCTTAACAGATCCAGTGTTTGGAAAAGTCTTTCTTTCATGATTGTTTTTGCACATGGTATATCTTTCCTGAAGTGAAAGTGTTATTTGCTCAGTCCTGTCTGACTTTTTGTGACCCCATGGACTCTAGCCCACCAGGCTCCTCTGTCCTTGGAATTCTCCAAGTAAGAATACTGCAGTGAGTTGCCATGCCTCCTCCAGGGGATCTCCCCAATCCAGGGATTGAACCCGGGTCTCCTGCATCACAGGCAGATTCTTTACTGCTTGAGCTACCAAGGAAGCCCTATATCTTTCATCACTGAGGATAAAGTAACATCCTGAGTATATGTACTATTGATTTGGCCTCCACTTTGTGTTATATACTTCAGGTAATTTGAATTCTCTTCACAGTTGGAAGGAAAATACTCCCAAATAGTCTTTACTTTGATTTGCCTCTCATTTACCCATGCCTTAAGACATTTCCTTTTATTAGTCTTTTGGAATTGTTCCCACTTGAAAGATTTATTACTTCCCTAAATACCTTACTTGAGCAAAATAACAAAACAAACAAACAGAAAAACCCACAAAAATGCAACTGTGGTAAGTAGATTTGAGAAACTTGAGAATCTGACATAAAAGAATAAAAGGGAACAATTAGAACAAGGAAGAATTACTTTTAACAGTAAACTTGCTTCATTTTCAAAGGAACTACTACTATATTGCTTGGTTGCTAGATCCATTTCACTCCTGTGGTTAAGATCTGAGACCATGTGTGAGGCGCCATGATCAAGAGGGGCCTATCTTGACAATTGTGTCAAGCTGGAGAAGATGTGAAAATATGATCACAGGAGACTTGTAGAAGTCCCTTGGAAAGATTAAGGACATATATTTTTTTAAATCTTAATAACTTTAACCATTGGAAGTTGATTTAATATCTAAGCTGTTATTGTTAATTCCATGCAAAATATTTTCTGATGACAATGGGGTTTTTGTTTGAAAGTTAGGTTTCATGACTTCATAATTGATATGATCTTGATTCGTTCTTCAGAAGGTGAGAAACAACATACTTTCAGAGCCCCTGATTAACTTGGCCTGTATAATTTATGAAAACAAGCTTTTATTACCCAGGATTTACCTAGATAAACTAATTTCAACAATCTCACTTTGCTTCTACTAAATTCCACCCCCCACACAAAAAAAGGAAAATAAACTCAATATTGAGTTACAAATCATATGGTATTTTCCTTTTGAACATACTGCATAGGAGAAAGAAGTATACTATTAACTTCATCAGACCCAAATGATAAAATTATTATTTTCCACAGTTTTCCCCTTGTTTAACATCAGACTGGACCAAAAACTCTCAACCTCCATGTGGCAACTTCAGAGCCAAAATACATAGTTCTGTTTACTGCTGTCTGCCTTTCCACCTCTGTCTGGACTTTGCTGATAGTTGTTGACGCTAAAAGAGCCAAATGTGCATTAAGAGAGTAACTGAATTACTTCTCAAGCACTGGGCCCAGAATGATTGTGCTATAGTGGAATCAATGATCCAGAATCTTGTCTTCAGTTTTATAGGCTCAGACACACGATGGTCTCTGTGCATACAGAGAGGGCAATCTCAGATGCAATGACACACACATTCACAAATGTCTGAAGTATAAACCTGAAAGTAAATTTGATTACTTTCAGCAAGAATCAGAATTGACAAGTCAATCAGATAGTCTTGTTGACTTTTGAAGTTATATTCCAGTGTGAATGAACAGGTTGGTTTATGCATGCTGAAATGGAGCAAGGTTGGTTGCATTTTCTTAGAGCCTAATGTGAGGCAGCTTTGATATCTTGATATACTCATCTTCTCTGTAGGATCAGAATATTCAGAATATATGTCTCCTCAGAGCACTGGCTTCCCCTGGATGGCCCTGAAAACACACGGTACAACACTTAGCTTTGGCTTCCATTTTTTAAACATGTATTTTATTGAAGTACCGCTGATTTACAATGCTGTGTTTATTTCTGCTATACAACAAAGTGATTCAGTTATACATAAATATATTCTTTTGCATATTATTTTGCATTATGGTTTATCATTGGATATTGAATATAGCTCCCTCTGCTATATAATAGAGGGAGCTAATAAACAACTTTTGTTGTTTATTCATTCTATATATAATAGTTTGCATCTGCTAATCCCAAATGGCTTCCATTTTTAACCCACTCTGAGTATGAACTCTCTATATAAATGTATGGTGTAACTTATTTTATTTTATCTACTTACTTTCTCACCCTGGCATTGTGAATTAGTTTCTCAACTCTCTTCTTCATTCATTTTTAAAAGCATCTTAAAGATGAGTAGCTTCTGCAGATAGCTAATGCTGGTTACTGTGTGCTGTTTATTCCTTTAATTTACAAGGATCAATATTATCTCCATAGTATGTGATGATTGCACAGCAATACCGGTACACGCTGATGTGGTAGCCATAATGGTGGTCCCAAGAGCCGTGTCCTGGTTGGGACAAATAATACCGCTGCACTTAGACACTTCTGCTGCAGGAGGGTGACTGAATGAGGTAAAAAAAGAGGAGCTGGAAGGCAGCAAAAGAGTAGCATTGCCTATGAAAACAGACTAGTTATTTTTCAAAGCAGTAATGAACGTCACCTTCTCCATTATTTTTTTCTTGCTCTTGACCTTGCAGTAGTAAAATGAACCCTGAACTCTGTAGAGACACAACGTTGAGTTCAATTATCCTGTAAAGGGCACAGGTTACTAGGTAGGTGTAGCGTCGAGGTTTCAGATTCCCTATGGCAGATGTGCTGAGTGGATTTCATCTGTTTTTCTCAGGTTTGAAAAACACAGACTCTTTTTTGATAACTTCATTCTGTGATTGTTAGTCAAATTGGTTCTGGAGGCAAGAGACAGCCCACAAGGGCCTGGTCTAGGGCTCCAGTTCAATCATCAGAAGAGAGAGACATGAGTGCCTCCTAAGTTTAGGAAAGTCACATTTAAAATATTCCTCATAAGGCTAACCTTACAACATCTCAAAGCCTTCCTTGAAAATGTATTCTATAGGCTTTTAGATCATATTTCTACAGTGCTGCTTATAACATGCAAATGCTGAAACAAGTATCAGCACGTTTGAATTATAAGCTGTAGTGGGTAGGAAAAAGCATACGTCCACGTGCACTGTGAGAGTGTTAGAAATGCCAAGAGCCCAGGTGAAGGGCTCCTGCTCTCTGCCACTGTGGTCTTTTTCCAAGCCTTGGAAAATCATCTCTTAACAGTTTTCTGGGGAAAGTATAATATGGCTTTTTGTGAAAGGATGGTACAGTAGATTCATCCAAAAGGTGGAATTCTTTTATCATCTAAAAATGCAGGTACAAAATCTCAATAAAAATTTCTAAAGGAAACTCATGTAGAGTACTATGAATTATCTAAAAGACAAGTAAGGAAACTATCAGATGTGTTTATAATAATTACTTTAAATAAGTGCATTAAAATATTTTTATTTTATTGGTAAATTATGGCCTTGAAAGATAGTATTTTCAGGGCATCATTTTTATGATATGAAGAGCAAAATAAGTTCAAGGTTATCAACCAAAAAGCAGAGGCTCTAGCCTGCTGTAAGGTGGTGATGGATGAAGCTGTCGGATCAGATAGCAAATTACTGGGCAGATGGTTGAATTTTTCTTTCTATGGTGAAATCTTTTACATTTTGACAGATTCTTCTTTGTTTTGAGACGATTCAAACCTACAGTTATGAAGCAGATCAGAGCTTTTAAATCTAAGTTGAAAATTGTCACTACTGCTAGGAGTACAGGTATCTTGCCATGAACATGTATATAGATAACTGGAAAAAATAAATGGAAAAATTACATACACGCTGGAAGCATTTGCTCCCTGGCAATCTCTTCTGGAGAATTAAAGCATTAATGAGGAGGAAAAGTTGAGATAGCTAAATTCTTGCCCAAATGTCTTATTTCTTTTACTCTCTTTGAGTCTATTTATTCTGAGTTTCTCATCACTGGAAATGAAAGCTCCATGTGGGCAGGGATCACAGATGTCTTTTCCACCAATATATCCAATCATTTAGAAAGAGCCTGGGAAAACTACTGGTTTATATTTATTGAATATATAAATCCTCAAAATGATATATATCACAGCAACCTCTCTATTTGGCTTGAAGGTTTTATAAGAAGAAAATGAGACAACTGAACTTGGAAGTTCATTCTATTCCCTTAAAAGCATCAGTTCAGTTCAGTCACTCAGTCGTGTCCCACTCTGCGATCCCATGAACCGCAGCACGCCAGGCCTCCCTATCCATCACAACTCCCGGAGTTCACTCAGACTCACGTCCATCGAGTCAGTGATGCCATCCAGCCATCTCATCCTCTGTTGTCCCCTTCTCATCCTGTCCCCAATCCCTCCCAGCATCAGAGTCTTTTCCAATGAGTCAACTCTTCTCATGAGGTGCCCAAAGTACTGGAGTTTCAGCTTTAGCATCATTCCTTCCAAAGAAATCCCAGGGCTGATCTCCTTCAGAATGGACTAGTTGGATCT
>SJYX01024567.1:218290-270603 GCA_006410675.1 Oreotragus oreotragus
TTTCTCATGATGTACTCTGCATAGAAGTTAAATAAGCAGGGTGACAATATACAGCCTTGACGTACTCCTTTTCCTATTTGGAACCAGTCTGTTGTTCCATGTCCAGTTCTAACTGTTGCTTCCTGACCTGCATACAGATTTCTCAGAGGCAGGTCAGGTGGTCTGGTATTCCCATCTCTTTCAGAATTTTCCACAGTTTATTGTGATTCACACAGTCAAAGGCTTTGGCATAGTCAATAAAGCAGAAATCGATGTTTTTCTGGAACTCTCTTGCTTTTTCCATGATCCAGCGGATGTTGGCAATTTGATCTCTGGTTCCTCTGCCTTTTCTAAAACCAGCTTGAACATCATGAAGTTCATGGTTCACGTATCGCTGAATGCTGGCTTGGAGAATTTTGAGCATTACTTTACTAGCGTGTGAGATGAGTGCAATTGTGCGGTAGTTTGAGCATTCTTTGGCATTGCCTTTCTTTGGAATTGGAATGAAAACTGACCTTTCCAGTCCTGTGGCCACTGCTGAGTTTTCCTTATTTGCTGGCATATTGAGTGCAGCACTTTCACAACATCATCTTTCAGGATTTGAAATAGCTGAACTGGAATTCCATCACCTCCACTAGCTTTGTTCATAGTGATGCTTTCTAAGGCCCACTTGATTTCACATTCCAGGATGTTTGGCTCTAGGTGAAGCACATTTTTATATAAATCCAAAGTGCTCCTGTAGTTACATTTCTTTCATTGTTTATACAGTCTTACAAATAAAAATCATCTTTGGAGTCTGCAGCAGTTGACATCTCCCAGAAGCAGTGTGGTACCAAATCTTAGCCCTGTTCATCTTCCTTAGCTTGATCCCAGCTTTCTACTGTGAACTGATGGCTAAAAGACTGGGCGCTAGGATAATGAATCCCATTTTCACTGCTAGTTATGTGACCATGGCCACGTCATTTAACCTTTCGTGGATTGTTTTCCTCAGAATGGAGGCTTGGATTATTCCAACTCAAGCAGTCATAAGAATTAAATGAGATAATTCATGCATAGTCCTTTGCATAGTTCTTTGAACAGTCCATAAATGTTAGGTGATATATATATAAAACATCGAGGGGTTCATTGTTTCTTTTTGTTTCATTGAAAGAAATCACTCAAATTCTATAAGACCAGGTTACTTCACAACAAAATAAACAGACCGGCACATCTTCCAACTTCAAAAGGTCAATGTGTAACTCTCTTTCTCTCAACTACAGAGTTCATCTCAACCTTCCATGGTGCTCTCTGCATCTTGATGTCTCTGTAACTGATAGTAAAGGTTCTGATATATCTCATGACGTTTTCGGTATTCTCAACGTATACTTGGATTAAAGTCCCACTGTCCATAATGTTACCTATTGGTGTTTTCATCAGATGAAAACTTGGCTAGATTCAGATTGTAAAAATGCCTAACTAGTGCCATTGAGCCTTTTTCTATACATTTTTATTGCATTTTGTAATTTTCTAAAATTTAAAAATAGACATTTCACACCAAGAGCCTTCCATATCAAATGAGAGCCAAAAAGTTTGTAGTATGTGTCTTTTCTGATTATAGTAAAATACAACTCATGTGAAAATCATAAAAGCAAAACTTAAAAGGTGAAGGGAAATGAGAATTTAATTCTGCCACTGATTCACAGACTACTGGCAACTTGTCTAAAAGTTTGCTTGGACTACCATTATAGAGGACTTAAAAGTCTACTTCACCACAGCTAGGAGAAAATCTAAGCAAGGAATGCGAAGTCTGTGCCAATTCTGAGTGACATTTTTAGTGTCTCCCAGCCAGAAAGGGTTGGCCGTAAATTTAAGATCATCGAGTGGCATTTTGTAATTCGTCTCTTCATCTGAAAACTGCTGTGGGGCTGTTCTCTGAGTTGTTTCTTTCCCTTTCAGCTTCCTCCATCCTCAAAAGAGAGAAGCGGCTGAGGACCAAGAATGTGCATTTCAGTTGCGTCACTGTGTACTACTTCACCAGGAGGCAGGGTTTCACGAGTGTGCCCAGCCAAGGCGGCAGCACCCTGGGCATGTCCAACCGCCACAACAGTGTGCGCCAGTACACCCTGGGCGAATTTGCCAGAGAGCAGGAGAGGCTCCACCGGGAGATGCTGAGAGAACACCTCAGGGAGGAAAAACTGAATTCTCTAAAACTAAAGGTAAAAAAACCCTTAGAAATGCACTTTTTTCTTTCTGCCAAACCCCCAATCCTTACCTCAATCTGGTTGCATTAACCCATTTTCATATCTAGATCCACAGATTAAGATGGGTATTTTCCAAGCAGACTCTCTGCTGAGGCTTTTTTAAAGGAAAAACAGTATAGTCTCATCACTGAAAACAGGGCAGAAAACTTCCCTGACATCGTTTATTTATTCACTCCATAAATATTTATTTAGGTCATAAACCCTGTGCTTCAGCTGGGGCTAACGGCTATGAAAAATAGATGTGCTCCCTTTTCTCCTGGAACTTACATATTAACAGAAAAGAAAAATATTAATCATGTAGACAAAATCACAGCTTCATGAAGTACCATAAAGGGGAGTTGCTAGGTGCTAAGAAAGTATGTAACCGAGAATTGATGTGGGCCGGATATCAAGGAGTTTCCTCAAGAGAGTGACGATTGAACTGAAATCTGAACAGGGAACTAAGCAGATTGGTGAGAATCATTCAGGCAGCAGGGAACGATGAGTTACCTTGTGTCAGGAGGAAGCACGGGAGCACGCAGAGGCGAGTGAGCCTGGAGCAGAGATGGAAGCAGTAAAATGTGATGAGGGTAGGGTTGGGCTTTGTCAGTCTGATTAAGACATTGTTTTTCTCTTCCTCCTAATGCCATCAGAAGTCATATAGGAGTTTTAGGCATGGGGTCCGTTGGCAGAATAATGTGATATGGTTCATGCTATGATTTGAGAATGGTTTAGGGGCAGGGGTAGCCGTGTCGGGGGAGCTTATGGAGTCAGACCAGTTAAGAGGCTATTACAATAGTCCAGGAGAGAGATGATGGTAGGTTAGATTACACTGATGGTAGGGGAGATGAAGAGAGATGGACAGAGGGAGTAATTTAGGAAATAAAATCAACAGTCCTTGATGATGGGTTGGATTTGGAAGGAAAGTGGGGAACTGTCAAGAATGACTCCTAAATTTCTGGCTTGCAAAACTGAATGGGTTGTGGGTGATAGTACCTTTCTCAATGACAAGAATATGACAAGGAATCCAGGTGATTCTGAGAAGCTTTTGAGTTATTAAAGTGATGTCAGAGAGGGATCCAGGTAGAGATAACTATCATTGTGCCATCTTAGAGATTAAGTGGAGAGAAACACAGCTCAGAAAACCTTTTCCTTGATCAGAGACACTCTTTATATTTGTATTGATCCATCAACTTATCAGCTTATAGTAAATGGCCTCTCATTATTATCCAAGGACAAAGGAAGAAAGACAAAGATTTTTCTTACATAATCCAGGATGCTTAACATAAAGGATCACTGGTTAAGTAGCAGAAACACCATAAGCACACCTGTGTTACCTGCACCTTTACATGCCAGTATGAAGTCAGTTGTGACGGAGGTATGATGTGTGTTTCAAAACACCTGTTTTTAGGTATTTTGCACCTCATTATGTGCTTTGTTCCCAGCTGCGCAAGAAGACGGTTGCTTAAGTGAAGCCAGTTACAACCTAGCCTAGAGCAAGTCTCATGACTCCTTTGGAGGTATTTTTGACACAGTTTATTGAAAGGCCCTTAAGATTTTTTTGGTTCAGTTCAGTTCAGTTCAGTCGCTCAGTCGTGTCCGACTCTTTGCGACCCCATGAATCGCAGCACGCCAGGCCTCCCTATCCATCACCATCTCCCGGAGTTCACTCAGACTCACGTCCATTGAGTCCGTGATGCCATCCAGCCATCTCATCACTATCGTTGCTGTTCTTCATGATAGCTTTGAATGTAGCCTAATTTAATAATAATTCTCAGATTTGCTTCTGAAATACACTCTCTGCTTTTCTAACTCACTACAAACCAATTGTAACCCTTACTCAAAAGATGAAGTCATTCTCCAAACTCAAATATTGGCGGAACAATAGTGACGGCTGCCATTCATTAAATGATTTTTTACTTGCCAGGCATTTTATAAACATTATTTAATCCTGACAAAAGCCCACTGGAATAGATAAATTATGAGACCATGTGTACAACTGAAGATAAAGAAGCACAAAGATGTTAACTGGCTCACTCAATAGAAAACTATGATCTTGTTACTATTCTAAAATTAATTGATTATCCCCAATAGGTGTCGGGAAAGACAATCTCTGTACCTATTGGGAGTCATCCCTGTCTGGGGTTTGGTACTGTGTGTGGTGGTGTTTAACAGGTGGGGAACAGATGAGAACCAGAAGATTTATCGTGGTGATCTTTGTAGCACACACACACAATGACTATTGGGGGAGCTACATACCTTCAGGAACATTCCTCCTTACCAGGCAGTGATGTATTCTGATACTGTAATTTGTATTCAGTTACTTCTACCCTTTTATTTTTAGCAAGCTGAAGAAGAAGCAAAAAGAAGCTTCTGTTATTGATTTACGTTTGTCATTGTGGTTAGCGTTGCAAGTTGAAGAGGCAGTCTTCCGAGTGGGTGTCATGCCTTGGTTTGTCTTTGATAACTGAAAACATGCAACTTTCCATTTTGGTGAAGATACAAACAAAAGGCATTTGGATATCATCACTCCTTTCAAGTGAATGCCAAGCAAAAAGATAATGAATGGGATTCTAAGGTGATCTGATCTAATCCTACTGAAAGTATTCAGAAACTGGGAAACACATTTCACAGAAAACTAATAAAAGATCAAAGCAATGTGGACTCATTGACTTAAAAATCTGAGTGGTATTAATGGGGGAAAATGTATATTAACTTTAATGAGTTTTTAAATATCATTGACTATGTTTGTCTAATGTTTAGCTATCCAAAATCTAAACTTAGCTATCCAAAAACATTACGGATCCAAAAATTTCAATCAGATACTTGAGATTTCACTTTCAATATATTTTCTTTGAAATATACCTCTGGGATAAGCAACAGAATGTAACTAAATTGATTCCATTTTTTGACTAAAGCAGCTAGAGAGGGTCAGTAGCAGAGAGAGAGACCCAAAGAAGAAAGGGAGGATTATTAAGGACAAACTTTGCCATCTTGGTTTTTCCTGGAGATGGTCCTCTGTGGGTGACAGTGAACTGCCCATTAAGGGAGGAGAGAGAAGGGACATCTGACCAAAATAAATAAATAAACACTTTGCAAAGCTTTCAGTGTCAAACGTTTTCCAAAGCCTTCACTATGCCAACCAGATAAAACACACCAGGAAGCTCAGTGGACTTGGTACTGGGTCATTTCCTTCCTACCTCCCTGAGAAACAAAAGCTCCAGGACATAAAGGAGATGTTTTTCTTTCCACTCTACTTTTGTGTTTTTCCAGGGTGTCTCGGGTTCTAAACAGCGTATCAGTTTATACCATGACGTCTCTTCCAATGCGGCCTTTTTTTTAAATTAATTTTTACGGCGTATTGTTGCTTTACAATGTTGTGTTAGTTTCAACTGTGCAGCAAAGTGAATCAGCTATATTTATACACATACCTCCTCTTCTCTGGATTTCATTCCCATTTAGGTCACCGCAGAGCACTGTGAGTAGAGTTTCCTGAGCTATACTGCAGGTTGTCATTAGTTACATATTTTGTAGTTAGTGTCAATAGTGTATATATGTCAACTCCAATCTCCCAGCTCATCCCATCCCTCCTTCCTCTCATGGTTTCCATACATTTGTTCTCTATTTGTCCTTGCAAATAAGATCATCTATACTATTTTTCTAGACTCCACATACATATATGCATTAATATACAATATTTGTTTTTCTCTTTCTGACTTACTTTACTCTGTATGATAGTCTTGTGTGCCTAGTCGCTCAGTTATGTCAGACTGTTTGCAACCCCATGGACTATAGCCCGCCAGGCTCCCCTGTCCATGGGGATTCTCTAGGCAAGAGCACTGGAGTGGTTGCCCTGCCCTCCTCCAGGGGATCTTCCCAACTGATTGAACCCAGGTCTCCCGCATTGCAGGCAGACTCTTTACCATCTGAGCCACCAGGGAAGCCTAAGAATACTGGAGTGGGTAGCCCATCCCTTCTCCAGGGGAACTTCCCGACCCAGGAATCAAACTGGGGTCTCTTGCATTGCAGGTGGGTTCTTTACCAGCTGAGCTACCAGGGAAGGCCATGTGAGAGTCTTAAGATTCAAGTCTTCAGTAAAAAGAACACAGGCATGTGTTTTGGTGTTTCTTTATAATAAAATACTTCAGAAGCAAAATAAGGATAGAAATTTAGCTTTTCATTGTAAAATGTCTTCTTAGTGATTCATCTCAATCTAATTATGAGTTTGATATATTGAGAAGTAATATATATAATTAGATTTGTAGACCGAATCCAATTTTATCTGGGGGGGGCAGTTCAAGTGTGCCTTTATTGGTGGTTGGTGGTGTTTGTTCCAAACATTGTCTAGAAACAATTAATAGAGAAAGCTTATTGAATAAAGTACATGTTTCTAGAAGAAATAACTAGCTTTAGATTTCTAAATTACAGAGTACAGTTCTTTTTCCCTGTCAAGCCCATTCAGACATGTCATGCTCTTCACAGTAATCACTGCAGTCATCTTAATACTACACATTTTTCCAAATTAAGTACTTAGATTTCATCATCTGCACCACACTGTTGAACAATTACATTAGCCTTTATTCCCATTTCATGTGTATCTGTAAAATCCATTAGGCGGCTGCTTCTATGTTTCAAAAGAACCTTGGCATTGAATTCGCCTCTGGGGTTATATTTTTCTGGATTCTGTTACCATGGTATAGGAAATGTAACTTGGTTTTCACAGCTTTCACTGGATTCTTTTTCTTAGTGTTTTGCTCAACGCTGACCCTACTTCCTCTCCTTTCTAAGGTCAAAGCTGTTTCTACATTGTGGGGTTTCCATGTGTTTCCTGAGTAATGCTTGGTTGTTTGCTCTCTTTCTTCATAAAACAAGAGTTGCCAGATGGTAACTCTTCCTTTAATGAGCAAACTTTAAAAGGTCTCTGTCTAAATTTCCTTCACCCAGAGTCTTAGATTTATGACGGTGTTTATTCAGTTAGTAATTACCTGTACAGTATTATAATTCTCCACCTGCACGCCCAGTCTTCCAGCCCTATCCTCTTGTTTCCTCTCAACAGTTTTATAATTTAACTAATCTTCAAGTAAATTTCCTAAATGCTCCAGGAGATAGAAGCCATTAGAAGTTTGTGAGAGATGACTGATGCCAAGTATCTCTAACCTATAGTTTCCAAATTTAGGGATAGGTTTTTAACTATTTCCTCATACTACAGTTCTTACTAGATGGGTCAGAGAATGCTGGTCTTGTTGTAAAGTCAATAAATAAATAAATAAATAAACTCCACTTAGCATTTTTAAACTCCATACAGAATGTCTTTGTCAGCCTCTGTAGAGATTACTCAAAAGCTTATATAGGACCAGTACTTCAGAATGCATTGCTCCGACACCAAATGGAAAACAGGGACTTCCCAAACACTTGCCATATCATATGTGCAACATATTTTGAGAGGATCAGAGAAAATACACCTAACCAAAGTGGTGCATCCTGAGAGGCTGGGCTTCAGTCCTGAGCAAATGCAATAAATTTAAAAAGAAGTTCCTTCAAAAATGCTGGCATTTTTATTTAAGTGGAAAAATTTAACATATGTAATCAGTCTCTACAGTTTTCCTATGCAATAAATAGTGATCTTCTAGTTCAGGAGACATCCATTCAGCTGATTCTTCTCATTAATATTTGGGGTTCATGTTGCAGTGTTCTGGAGTCAGCGTATAAAAATTCATCGCTAAAGTGGATTGGACTGACCTCTTCCCCCATGGTAGCTTGTGGGACTTGACAAGCACAAAGCAAACACAACATTAGACAAACACAACAAACTCGACAACAAATTAGAAACAGCCCTCCCTTTTTTTTTTTCTGAGACATAGTTATTAAATATTTACCAGCACACTCTTGCGGGGAAGGCAATGGCACCCCACCCCAGTACTCTTGCCTGGAAAATCCAATGGACAGAGTAGCCTGGTGGGCTGCAGTCCATGGGGTCTCTAACAGTCGGACAGACTGAGCGACTTCACTTTCACTTTTCTCTTTCATGCATTAGAGAAGGAAATGGCGGCCCACTCCAGTATTCTTGCCTGGAGAATCCCAGGGATGGGGGAGCCTGGTGGGCTGCCGTCTGTGGGGTCACACAGAGTCGGACACGACTGAAGTGACTTAGCAGCAGCAGCAGCAGCACACTCTTGGATTTTTTTCACTTATTAACCTCTGCTAAAAGAGATAATGTTTGTCTAAACCAGAAGGAAGAATAAAGGAATGTATGGAAAATTCATGTCTTATTTTTTGATATTATCATCTTTTCTGGTGACTTTTGGGGTAATATGTAAACCAAGGCCTCATTGTAAATTCAGATTGTTAAAATTCTTATCAGCTGACAAAACAGCCAAACATAATGAATCTGGTTCCAAATTGCCACCTACAATTAACAACTAATGAGCCGAAGACTTATACTGTAAGATTTGACTGAACATCAAAGTGATATGAATGTTTTAGTTTGGTTTGCCAGAGACATTAGCACCTAGACTATTTATTCAACGCATAACATGTAACCAGGAATTCCTTTCATCAAATATATATCCTATGTGTATTTGGGTATACAAATGCAGATATGTATATCCAGCCTCTTGTTATACATCTCTTGCAACCCAAAGCACATTGCTTTTTTAAAAAAATGTATTGAAGTATAGTGAAAGTGAAGTCGCCCAGTTGTGTCTTATTCTTTGCGATCCCATGGACTAGCCCACCAGGTTCCTCTGTCCATGGGATTTCCCAGGCAAGAATACTGGAGTGGGTTGCCATTTCCTTCTCCAGGGGATTCTCCCGACCCCAGTATCGAACCCGGGTCTCCGGAATTGCGGGCAGATGTTTTACCGAAGCATGGTTGGTTACAAAAGAGGAAAGAAGGGGAGGGATAAATTAGGAGGTTGGGATTTATATATATATATATATATATATATATAACTATATATAAACACATACTGCTTTTTGAGAAAGCCCATTCTATTTTGTAGTGATAATTGTTAGAAAGCTCTTCTTCATATTGATCAACCTGCTATCATCTAATTATACCTTCTGACCCTGATTCTGGCCTCCAGAGACATAGAATAAATCTCGTTCCTGTTCTCCAAACTCCAAGTGTTTGAAAGCAGTCTTGATGGACATGCAACTATTTGACAATAGGTTATATGGGCTCCATGTGTCTCTGTTCTATAGATTTAAACATCCTTGGTTCTTTTCTCTAATGCTCCTGTTTTCCAGACACCTTATAGCCTTGGTTACTTCTTCTGAATATAATGCTGTTTATTAATGTCCACCTCAAAATATGGAACCTGGCGGTGGGGTGGGAGTGAGGCTCATGAGAGAGGGGATATGCATATACATAAAGCTGATTCATGTTGTTGTACAGCAGAAACAAACACATTATAAAGCTATTACACTCCAGTTAAAAACTATGGAACTTGATCTGGACATTGCACTCAAGATGGGATTTTTTTCAGTACATAGCGATATGTTACATTAACTGCTAACTGACCTGTAGATACTCTATCCACAGGTATATGCTAAAGGTACAGGAGCTTTTTGGATCTTAATCAGTTTGTTTGTTCATATTATGCTGGTGGTAAGTGAAACAACAACAGCAAAAAGACAATGAAGCAAACATGCATATCAGGCCTGGTAAATCAGGTCTGCATCATCATGCAAATTAAAACTTTTTACCATCTCCTGGGTAAGAATCCTCTTTAGTACTATACATGGTGTACAGAAAGCAGTCAATAAAATGTTGGTTTTTTTATTTGAATGAACTTGATCTTGTCATCTGAAAAATGTGCTAACCTGCCTCTTAGTTACCCATCCAAGATATTATTTAAAAACTACATTTAACAAGACAGGGCCAAGCTCATGATACCCTCTCAGAGGGTCCCTGTCACGACCCCATGGTGACCTTCATGGAGATTCCTTTCCTGGGCTGGTCTCTACTGCCAATAGGATCTCTAGGCAGCACACGCCTTATTGGTGGTGCAAAGAGGCTGAGTATCTCTGTTCTTTGAAATATTTTCAGCATTTCAACTAACTAAAATCCATGCATTCAACCATACCCTTATTAATCAGCTGGTATTCCATCCTTCCATGTACAGAACATAAAAAACTTTGTCAGAGAATCTCAAGACTAGATCACTGGTTTTCCGGTTACGTTCCATGGGGTCAGGGCTTTGGATAGCTTTCTCACTTTTGTTTGTTTTGTTTGTTTAAGATTCTGCATGGACTTTAATTTGACAAATGGACATTCTCTCCCTAGTGAGCCCAGGCAAAGGTCTTATAGTTACTGTTCCCTGTTCTCACCTGTACAGAGACCATCTTTTTAAATCATCTTTTTTTGGAATTTTATCTAGAATTTGCACTTTTAAAAATAATAATTCACTTGCATTTTGATTACGCTTTAATTCCTTTCTCCATGACTCTTTGCAGATACTAGACAGAGCAGTCATAACTTTCAACTTTTTTGTTGATTTAAAACATGAATAGCCCAGGCCTTCTTACATAAAACTGCTGAGCACTCTTTCACTATCTCCCACCTTCTTTTTTAACATGAAATTCTTCCTAACGTATCAGAATACATCACTGCCTGGTAAGGAGGAATGTTCCTGAAGGTATGTAGCTCCCCCAATAGTCACTGTGTGTGTGTGTGCTACAAAGGTCACCACAATAAATCTTCTGGTTCTCAGATAGAATTACAGTTCTTGTTTAAAGGTTTTTCTTCTTGATACAAACTGTGGAATCAGAATAGGAAGTAAATGATTCTACTTTGTGTCTTTGTATCTCCCTCCCATTTTGCTTGTCTGTCATTTCCTCCTCTCCACTGCTTCTATAACTTGCTCATGTATTTGCTGCACTTACCACACTCTATCATATTTATTACACGGTCATCTCCCCAGCAGACTAGTAGCTGGTGGTCCTTATTCTCAACATATTCCCATTATAATGAGGGAGATAGACATAAAACCAATCACCAAAACTAATATGTTACTACAAAATTAGGCAGCATACTATGGCAGTGATGGGTCAGACAGTAAAGAATCAGCCTGCAATGCGGGAGACCGGGGTTCGATCCCTGGGTTGGGAAGACCCCCTGGAGAAGGGAATGGCAACTCCGGTATTCTTGCCTGGAGAATCCCCACGGACAGAGGAGCCTGGTGGGCAACAGTCCTTGGGGTCCCAAGAGTCAGACACGACTGGGGGACTAAGCTATAGCACAGGGTAAATGAGCTACAAGTCAGCTGAGAAAGTCAACAGTGGCACATGAGGTCAACAGTGGTAGCTATCACTTGGACTAGCTGCTTGTGCTGGCATGTCTATTAGAAAGAACACCTCCACAAGCTCACAAAATAGATTACCCAAAGGAAATGCTAACTGGTGAGAATGTCGTATCTTCAGCTGGCTTCCTGTATTCTTTTTCGAGCTCTTGTTCTCTGTGTATGAATCATATATATATTTTTTTAATTTCTGAATGAGCTAATTATAAGGAAGCTTTTCTGCTCTCTTACTTCCTGCCCCACAGCAATGAGATCAGCTCTTGGAGTGTAACTGCAACCATATCCTTCTCTTTTCTTCTATTCAGGTTTTCTATTAATATTATTCTAAGAATTTTCACTCCAAACTGGTCTTGTGAGCCTGGCTCAAGCTTTGGAGTCAAACCAAACCTGAGTTTGATTCTCAGTGCAGTCACCAATTATCTAAATAGCTAGACTTTGGCAAATTATCTTCTTCATGCTCCAATTTTCTCAACTGTCAAAATACTTCCTAAGACTGTTTGCAAATCAGGTGAGATAATTTATATAAAGCAGAGAGTTCAGCACCTGGTTTCAGTATATGATGGCTTGGGTCATTCTCCACATCATCCTCATTATTATAGGCAGCAGTCAGTGCTTGTGGAATTGAATTATGTTTTTACATTCTTACCGCCACTATCACTGATACATGTGTTAATGACTTTGTAATAACCAGGAGTTTTTATTATTAAGAACACATTAAACCACTGAAAGGAAGTGTTTTTATTTTTGTGGGTTTTTGCTTTGTTTTTAGCATTATGGTCAATCCACATTTTCAGTACTGTTTCCCTCGCTATAATTATTTTACATTAAATTAGTTTCTTCAAGCCTTCAATTCATCAAAAAGTTCATCTTGTTGGAATTTACAGTGGAATATATTCACTACATGATATAGGGAAAAAAAGATTGACTACTGAGTTGACAATCTCCCACTCACCAATCCCCCACCCCACTCACTCCTCCATCCCATCTGGTCCTTGATTCAGGATAGTCTAAGAATCACTCTGCTGATTCTGGAAGTAATATGTAACGTCCCATCCCTCAAACATATTTAGATGGGCAAAACTTTTACTCTGTTGGGCTTTGGACACTGTTTACTCATACTTATCAGTACATATCAGATAGATTTGCAAAAGTAAGGAGTTTCAATTCTGTTTAAGGAAAGCTATAATCCTTTAATCTGTAGAGTGAGTCTGTAGAGCCACATAGTGGCTCAAGAACTAAGTCCTATCTTAAGTAGCATCATTAGAACAAAGCAAATACACACACACACACATACAGCATCCCTCAAGATATTTCCAATACAGGATAAACACATGTACACATAAATGAGACAAATATAAGCTAAGGATCACTAAATCAAATTATGAGTTAAGACATTACTTATCACCTGAAGATGGCGAAGGCAGAGGAAGGGGGATGCTACTTTCTGAAAACGTTCTGTTTATTTACTTTTTGTTTTTTGCTTGTGGGCCAAGACAGGAAGGGATGCCACACAAGTTCATCCAGTCTGCATATTTTGTAGGCCAGTGAAAGCTCTGTCCCATCTCAGGCCTGTAAAGCTACTGTTGCTCAGCAGGGACTGCCTTCTGCCTCCACCTGTTCAGCTAACTGCTACTCCATCTTCAGATTCAAGCTTAGATGTGAAGTCTACCCTCCTCACTCCACCACTTGCCCCACCACTAGATGCCGCTTCTGGTGGTTTAGTCACTAAGTTGTATCACTCTTGTGACCCCATGGACTGTAGCCCACTAGGATCCTGTCCATGGGATTTCCCAGGCAAGAATACTGGAGAGGGTTGCCATTTCCCTCTCCAGGGAATCTCCCCAACTCAGGGATCAAACCCCAGTCTCCTGCATTGCAGGTGGATTCTTTACCATCTGAGCCACCAGTTGCCCCTTCTACATAGTCTCAATGCCCTGTGTCCAAGTTCAGTTAGAAAATCGTTATCAGTTCAGTTCAGTTCAGTCGCTCAGTCGTGTTTGACTCTTTGTGACCCCATGGACTGCAGCACGCCAGGCCTCCCTGTCCATCACCAACTCTTGGAGTTTACTCAGACTCATGTCCATAGAGTCGGTGATGCCATCCAACCATCTCATCCTCTGTCGTCCCCTTCTCTTCCTGCCTTCAAAAATTACTAGATTCCTCTTCTCTTTAATCCATTGATTTCAAGACCCATATCTTGTGCACCAACACACCTAGAGCCTAATGCAAAATAAGCACAAAAGATTACTGAATATATATTAAATATATAAAAAGAGTGTATCTAAGTAATTATCAAAGCAGTTAAGAACACAAGCTGCAGAGTTAAATATTTAGGATTCTGACATAGTACATACCTCACTGCCTATGATTTTGGACAGGTTATCTAGCATTCCTGTGCCTCAGTTTCCCCATCAGTTAAACAATCTAATGCTAATATCTACTTTATGAGATATTTTGTGATGCTCAGTGAGCTTATGCAGATAAAGTGCTTGAAGCAGTGACATGCAGATTCAAAACCATTGTTATTCATATTGCTATTATTATCTCATATCTGATTCTCTCACCTCTCTTTCACCCCACCTCCAATCTCTCTCTCTCATTCTCTGTCATACACACAGACACACACACACACACAACAGGTTTGAAGGTCAGTATCATTTGATGGTCTCCTTAAATCACATTTTTTTGGCAAGCCTTCTTTGAGCTCTTGGAAAGGCAACATTCTTTGGGAAAACAACACTGAGCCAGAAATGGTCCAAGACAGATTGTCTTCTAAGGAATCAACTTCAAAAGAGAGCATTTTTTTGAATGTGATCGTTACTCTGTATGCATTTATTTTATAAACAAAGAAACTTTTTAGACACATTGTGGTTTAATTTCACATTATATTAATAGTCCCCATACTGCATTAGGTACCACTGGAAACTTGGAATCCATCTGTTTTATACACGGAAAGCATACTAAAATAGAAGTCAGGGGATTAGATTCTATAAGCATGTCTTAGAGAAGATGTAATTGTTAATAATCTGAGCTTCAGGAATCCATAAAATAAGGAGGCTGCATTTGATGAACTAATGTCTGAAAATTCAGTGATTCTATTTTAAAAGAGGAAAAAGACATTTAAAGGTATCATTCATGTCAAAGAGAAAAAAATTGTACAAAATAAATATTCCTGTGAAGATGGGTCATGGGGTAAAGGAGTCAGCAAAAACAGATGAGGAAATCTTGGAAGACTCCCCAGAGTTTGTTGTACTAGATCTTGAAAGTGAAATGAACATGAGTTAGTGAATAGAAATAAAATGCTCATTGACTTATTTCTCCATTGCTCTAATATAGAAAATGCATTTGAAAATAATGTATGCAATACTCTAATTTAAAAGAGCATTTAAGCTCAGTAGGTTTGGCCTGAGTTTTAAAGGTGTAAATGGGCATATCCTGGAGGAGAGAGTTGGAGAAAGACTTCCGAGGGGACAGCAGAGAATAGTATCTGTCAGTGGTTACACACCAAACTAGATACGGTGAGGAGGGGAGAAAGGCCAGTTAACTAGGATGAACTGGAATAGTTCCAGTCTTCACTAGATATGTCAGAGATGATACTGGATAGGTGAGGAGAAAACCTTGCCAGACCGCTTCAATGATAATATGAGATTTTGAAAATCTTCATTGGAGCCCTTGTGTGTTCTTGAACAAGAGTAAAAATAGTTTGCACTCTGTATCAAGGATTTTTAGATTCTTAATAGAATTTTTATTTTTTATTTATTTATTTTTTACTTTATTTTACTTTACAGTACTGTATTGGATTTGGCATACATTGACATGAATCTGCCACGGGTGTACATGAACTCCAAATGAAACTACTTATTGTAATTTAAGGAACAGGTACACAGCAAAGTGATTCAGTTATATATATGTATATATGTATATCTTTTTCAGAATCTTTTCCATTATAGGTTATTACAAGATATTGAGTTCCCTGCGCTATACAGGGAACCAACAACTGACCTTGTTGCTTATTTATTTTATACAATATATAGTAGTGTGTATATTTTAATCCCAAACTCCTAACTTATCCTTTTCTCTTTTCCCCTTGGTAATCATAAATTTCTTTTCTGTCTGCGAGTCTATTTCTGTTTTGTAGATAAGTTCATTTTATCATTTTTTTTTGATTCTACATGTAAGCAATACCATACGATGTTTATCTTTGCTGTCTGACTTACTTCCCTTATTATGATAATCTCTAGGTCCACTCACATTGCTGCAAATGGGATCATTTCATTCATTTTACTATTTCATCACACAGACATACATACATATACACACACCACGTCTTCTTTATCAGTTTTCTGTCAGTGAACATTTGGGCTGCTCCCATGTCTTCGCTATTGTAAATAGTGCTGCTGTGAATGAACACTGAGGTGCGTGTATCTTTTCAAATTATAGGTTTTCTCCAGATAAATGCTCAGGAATGGGATCAGTGGATCATGCAGTATTGGATTAAGAATCATCTGTAATTTATTTGAGATACAGTTGTTTCTTTTTCATCCTTAGATGCCAGTTAGGTTATTCATGTTGACCTAAAAATTTTCATGTTTTTAAAATGTTTGCTTATTTTTATTGATTTTTAGATTCCATGTGTTATATGACAGCTGCCATTATTTTTTTAAAAATCAAGCCTTGTTAATATGAAATGAAGTTCTTTGTTGTTTTTGATGTTACCAGCTTCACAAGGGAGCATAAATATTATAGAACATGGAGATTAAGTAGGAAGGAGGTACTGAAATGAATCATGCTAACTAAGTCCTGGGTGTCCTGCATGTGGTGCAGAGTCAGAATTTTGATGAGGTTCACATAGACAAGCCAAGAATTAATGAAAACATAATTTAAATCCCACGGAAATGACAAAATAGGAAAGGTAACCCTCCTGTTGGTTAATTGAGTATATGTTAGGCAGGATTGAGTATATGTTAGGCAGTTATACACTTGAATTCTTTCAGAAATCAAATCTTTACAGATGGAAAGATGCTTCTGTGGGCAAATAAGAATTAACAAAAGTGCTAATAGAAGCCAAGCAAAGCAATAACCTTACTTACTTAGTGGACATCAAAGAAAAGTGAAAACAGCTTAACCATTGCATTTATAAAGAAATTTCAAGGGAGGTAATATATTACAGTGGAGAAGGCAATGGCACCCCACTCCAGTACTCTTGCCTGGAAAATCCCATGGACGGAGGAGCCTGGTGGGCTG
Source organism: Oreotragus oreotragus (assembly GCA_006410675.1). Lineage (NCBI taxonomy): Eukaryota > Metazoa > Chordata > Mammalia > Artiodactyla > Bovidae > Oreotragus > Oreotragus oreotragus. The sequence continues at coordinate 235,035 of SJYX01024567.1, forward strand.
CAGTCCATGGGGTCGCTAAGAGTCGGACATGACCGAGCAACTTCCCTTTCACTTTTCACTTTCACGCACTGGAGAAGGAAATGGCAACCCACTCCAGTGTTCTTGCCTGGAGAATCCCAGGGACGGGGGAGCCTGGTGGGCTGCCGTCTCTGGGGTCGCACAGAGTCGGACACGACTGAAGCAACTTGGCAGCAGCAGCAATATATTACAGATCACAGCAAGAAAAAAAACCCAATGAAAGGAAATGCCTTAACTTTGTTAGAACATAGATTTAAGCTCTGAAGTAAAACAAAAATTTTATATAATAAATCAACAGCTTTTGAGAATGTATTTCAGGGACTCTTTGCAACACACACACACTTGCTACTGTGTTGTTTCCTCCACCTAAGGGCAAAGATCAACCTTTTATTTGTTTTTCAGTACATTCAGAATTGTCAAGTTGTCAAGTTTGGGATTTTTGGTCAGTAATAAATATTCTTCTCTAAATGTCAGACTTCTTCCTATGAAGATGAGAAAATGATGTCTGGTGTCACCAGGGTATTTTAACTGTGTAATAACTGAATTTTTGTAAGATCAAAAAGCATAGTATTGATTACAGTTAATGAAATCCATAAAGTAATACATTGAAAAGCTAAAGAATCAAAAAAGTTCTATTTAGAACTTCCTTGAATAGCCCCCTACTGAGTTTCTGCATTTATTCCTGTGCTGCTTCTCAGAATATATGTTTTGCTCATATTCAGAGAAAGTGTCTCTTTCTAAATGCTTATTTATGAAGAAAACATGTTATGTGGTAATATAGCAGTAAGAAGTGAAATACTGACTCTGGGTTTCCTGATGAATGAAATTAATTTAGAAAAGAAATATACATGGAAGAGGACAGTTATGATATGAGACCCAGCCGCCCACAGGGGCTCTATTGCAGAAGGTACTGCTGTGGGTAGTCTCCTGTGAACTCCTTGGAGGGCGGAGTTTGTTTGGGTACCTGTGTGCAAGAACCTGCCTCACTGCCATCTGCTCTTATCTTACTGAGAGCACACTGACCTGACTGACTGCTTCGTATCAAGACCTCATTCATGAAACATTCTGTACAGAAACCATGTTTGTAATCCCAACAGCACAGGGCAGCAAAACTTGATTTCCTAGTACATGGCTTCTCTGGAGCCCAAAAGACAGAGTTGTTGTTTCAAGGACACGTTTTGCTGATTTAGGTGGCAGTAGCGGAGAAGGCAATGGCACCCCACTCCAGTACTCTTGCCTGGAAAATCCCACGGACGGAGAAGCCTGGTGGGCTGCAGTCCATGGGGTCACTAAGAGTTGGACATAACTGAGCGACTTCACTTTCACTTTTCACTTTCACGCATTGGAGAAGGAAATGGCAACCCGCTCCAGTGTTCTTGCCTGGAGAATCCCAGGGACGGGGGAGCCTGGTGGGCTGCCGTCTATGGGGTCGCATAGAGTCGGACACGACTGACGCGACTTAGCAGCAGGAGCAGCAGCAGCTTCCATTAAGATGCTATCACCTCTGAACAAGGACACATTTATCCAAACATCAAATGTGTCCATCACGAACTGAGTCTAAAGATAGCTTTCAGTGATGGGCATCTGTAACCTTTGGCCTGTTTCGCATCATGCTGGCTGAAAGCTCCAACAACTGTAGCTCCTAGATTAGGATGTTGAGTTCCAATTAACAGGTCTCGTGTCCATATAAAAGCCTATCATTTTGATATGTTCATGTGCCTTCCTGTAACTTCTCTAAAGAGAAAAGTAAGAGGAAATGATTTGACCCACAGTTTGTTTGTTTGTTTTTCATCCCATATGAATCATTCGTAAGTGGAAGTGTAGATCTCTTAATCTCCCACACCTATCCACAAACACTTATGGATTATGGGGACATAGTGTTATATCATAACTTCATACTTACCAAGTGCAAAAGTGGGGATTTTCAAACCTGCTAAGTCTCTTATGTGCTGCTTTGTATTTCTAGATGACAAAGAATGGCACCGTGGAATCTGAAGAAGCAAGCACTCTTACAGTGGATGACATTTCTGATGATGATATTGATTTAGACAATACCGAGGTGGATGAGTACTTCTTTCTTCAACCCCTGCCAACAAAAAAACGAAGAGCACTGCTGCGGGCCTCCGGAGTTAAAAAGATTGATGTGGAGGAAAAGCATGAGCTGAGGGCCATCCGCCTGTCTCGAGAGGACTGTGGTTGTGACTGCCGGGTGTTCTGTGATCCAGAAACGTGTACCTGCAGCCTGGCAGGCATTAAGTGTCAGGTAAGGATTGGCATTTCAGGGAACCCAAAGGCAAGACATGATACACTACCCACTAAGAGGCAGTTGTGTTACATATAATGAAGTTTCCCACGCGTGAAAAAAACTCTGAAGCAAGGCAAGACACATGATTCAAGAAGAGAGAAATGCTAATTCAATGACATGAGTATATATAATATATATACTTATACATAATATATATTATATAAACATATATATGTAAATATATGTGTACATAATATTTTATATATTATATATGTGTATTACCTATACACACATATGTTTATGTCATATATTTGTATATACAATATATGCATTATATATATAGTGTACATAATATATAAATGTGTATATATAATATATTAATGTGTACATATACACATATTACATAATATATATATACACACACATATGACATAGTGTGAAAGGCAATCCAAGCTGCAACTATCAGTTGAAATCGTTTCCCCTTGGATTCGTTTATTATACGAGCTCATTTTGGCTTCTAACAAGCAGCCAGGGAGATCGTGTCATCCCCACCATTTGAGTTTGCATTCTCTAATCCATCCATGGGCTATAAAATGATGATTGGTTAGAAGTGGTGCAGACTAGGGAAATAATGATTATACTGGAACTTCAGAAAACTGAGTTCTCCTGGCTCTGTTTTCTGCCACTATGTGAAACTGGCAAGTCAGGTAAGCTTACTGGGTTCAATTTTCTCAATCTCTGAATGGGCTAGACTAGATCAGGGGTTGGGGAATGATTACTCACAGGTCAAATCTGGCGCGCCACATGATTTTGTAAATAAAGTCTGATGGAGGCACAGCCAGGTTTTTGTTTTTTTGTTTACATGTCTCCTATAATTGCTTTCATAATGCTACAGCAGAGCTGAGTAGCTGCTGGAGAGACTGTATGACTCACAAAGCTTAAGGCTATTCTCTGGCCTTTTACAAAAAAAAAAAAAAAAAAGCTTACCAACCCCTGAACTAGATGATTCTCAGGTTCCCATCCATCTGCAGCATTGGTGCTATGTGATTAGATAGGGGGTGGTATTTTATGCAGAAATTCAACTTATTCAGTTAAAGCTCTCAGGCAGACAAAAGGAGAAGGTGGTTCTCATGAGCTGAGCAGTTGCTTGAGGTAGCTTCACAGAAAAGGAGATCACAGCTTAGAAAGCCGGCTCTAGATTCTGGCTCTGACACCTGCTATTGCTTTTTGTTGGGGCCAGGATGACTGGGATAGAATCTGCTTTCTTCTCTGTACATTGGAAATTCCTGATCTTGAATAAGGTAGCAAGAAAGACAAGTTCTTCCTGGTTGCCTATACTCTGGTCTGCATACAGATGGGGTCTAAGACAGTAAGCATATCTTAGGCATTCCTTGGGATGCCCAGAATTCCACTCATCACCTGAATGAGGAGCTCAGTCTTACAGCCCTTGCTGAACCCAATCACTCTATCTACAGAGTCCCAATTATTGGAGTAATTCAGGGGTACCGATTAAATAAGCAGCTTCTCTAGAGAAGCCTGTAGTCTAAGCGAAGGACAGGGGACGGGGAGCCAGCAACTAAACCGGAGTCCACCAGTCACAGTCATGAATGTGTATACCTGTCGCAGCCCCCGCAGTGCATCAAGTACCAAGGACCCAGAAGAACAAGACAGTGAACCAATGCGAGTGAATTATCAGGCTGCATGAGACTAAATGGTGTCTCAGGCAGAGACGTTCATTTTATAACAAGAAAAGAAAAAACTCATGGCTAGTGTGAGGAGTGTGGTGTTATTTAGACTAAAAATAGCAGATGGGTATGAGGGCAGTAAATCTGTTTAAAATTGGGCATGTGAGCTGGCTTGCTGCTGAAAAAAGAGAGCTCAGGAAAGAGAGAGACGCACTGGGGGGAAAAAAATGAGACCGAAATTAATGGGCAGGAGAGAAGGGGTAAGGGAGAATGGAAACAGAAGTAAACAAAGTGCAGGAGGGATAAACGGACTAAAACCATCATCAACTCATTTTTATATGGAGCATAGGTTTAAAATTAGTTTAACTCTTCTGTCCTAAGCCTTCCCTTCCGCTTTTGCTTCTGTTTGCTGTTTGATTGTCATTTATTCTGGCGTAAGTGGGTTTGTCATCCCAGATTCCAAGGGTTTGCCGTGAGGTACCGGATTTTGATTTGATTTGTTAAGAGCTCCAGGGGGGCTAATCTGTGTTCTTCCTCCCAAGGTGGATCGAATGTCTTTCCCCTGTGGCTGCACTAAAGAAGGATGTAGTAACACAGCAGGTAGAATTGAATTTAATCCTATCCGTGTCCGGACTCACTTTTTGCACACAATAATGAAACTTGAACTGGAGAAAAACCGAGAGCAGCAAATCCCCGCGCTGAACGGCTGCCACGGGGAGATAAGTGCGCACGGCAGTTCCATGGGCCCGGTGGCCCACCCGGTCGAATATGCTCTCGCAGACAATTTCGAGATTGAAACGGAACCGCAGGCGGCCGTGCTGCACCTGCAGTCGGCCGAGGAGTTAGACTGCCAGGGGGAGGAGGAGGAGGAGGAGGAGGAGGAAGAGGATGGCAGCAGTTTCTGCAGCGGAGTCACGGACTCCAGCACGCAGAGCCTGGCCCCCAGTGAGTCCGAGGAAGAGGAGGAGGAAGAGGAGGAGGAGGAGGAAGAGGACGACGACGAGAAAGGGGACAGTTTCGTGGAAGGTCTGGGTCCCCACGCCGAGGTGGTCCCTCTTCCTTCCGTCCTTTGTTACTCCGATGGCACCGCCATCCACGAGAGCCACTCAAAGAACGCTCCTTTTTATGCCAACTCTTCGACCCTCTATTACCAAATAGATAGCCACATTCCAGGAACTCCCAACCAGATCTCTGAGAACTATCCGGAAAGAGAGACTGTCAAGAGCGGTACCCTCTCGCTGGTGCCTTACGCCATGACCCCGGAGCAGTTCGTGGACTACGCCCGGCAGGCCGAGGAGGCCTACGGCGCCTCCCACTATCCAGCCGCCAACCCCTCGGTCATCGTTTGCTGCTCCTCTTCGGAAAGTGACGGCGGCGTGCCCTGCAATAGCTTATATCCCGAACACAGGTCCAGTCATCCTCAAGTGGAATTTCACTCATACTTGAAAGGCCCCTCCCAGGAAGGGTTTGTCTCCGCGATGAATGGTGACAGTCACATTTCAGAGCATCCTGCTGAAGATCCTTTGAGCCTTGCAGAAAAGAGTAGATTGCACGAAGAGTGCATCAAATCGCCCGTGGTCGAGACTGTCCCTGTTTAGTAGTTTAAGTTATTCTAGGACCAACTCTTCTCCTATTTAAAGCACTGTATTTAGTTGGATTTCCTGGGCTCGTTGTGGTTTCAACTGAGGACCAAGAAAACTTGGCCCGTGGTGAAGCTTCCAGACTGTATTTTGTTTTCTCCTTTCTAGCTACATGACTGTGCCATTGCACAAACGCAGTCTCTATGAGGATTTTAAATGATTTCAGACTGTTTTGATAGAAAATGCTAATTTTAAAAAAAGCATATCTCACAGTTGCCTACCTGTCAAACTGTGTGAAACCTGCCAAGCTGTTTAGATCAGAGCTCCAAGTTTTGGATTATCGGGCCTGTGCAAGATTGTTAACCAAGACTGGGAAATGAGATTTAGAGTCCTAATTTTCGATATATCTGAAGATGATGGTGACTTTTTAATGTAAAAGTTATTATTGTAAGAAAAAGATTTAATTGCCCCATGTGTATTTTATTTATGGTAGCTAGAAGTCATGTTCTGATGAAAACGAACTGCAGCATGTTCTTTTCAGCTGAAGATGCATAGTTAGTACCACCGAGCATGCCCACATGGATTGTCTCTGGAATCCATTCATGTTTTTATGATCATGTCTGATCAGATTTGCAAATACTTTCTTAAGGGTGAAATAGGCCTATTTTTGCTATTTTGGACAAACAAATGAGTCTGTATGTGCAGGTCCTTACACAGTTTTCTCTAAAGTTAAGAGTTAGGACAATCCTCTGGTGAGGGCCTAGTTCATTGCCCTCCCTCAGCTGACTCCAGAGATGGAGGTAGAAGGAATTGCCTTTCTTTTTTAAACACAGCATCATCTTGGTTCTTAGCTTGGACAGCACCTTCAAACTCTACTCCCCTGCATCAAAATGCACTTTAGTGCCCCTCCATGGTACCCTGTGAGGGGTGGGGACTAAGAACTCTTTGAGATGAAAAATTAAAAAACATTTTTAAAATCTGTAACTATTATAAGGTTCATAGAATTAAATAGAGGAGTCAATCCAATGATACTTTATGAAGGAAAAATGAACCTGTTTTCCTTCACCACTCTCAAGACCTAACTCGGTCAAAGCAGAGGAGGCTGAGAAAACATGGAAGAGACACAGCCTCAGCAACCAGCCTTTTTCTACAGCGTGATCAATCCGTCTCTACAAAAATGAGTGTTTAATGAAATTCACACTTAGTGACTAGCTGACTGAAGTGGGGGCCTCTACCCAAATACTCAACTAGGCCTTACTTTTCTGAAGCATTTTGATTTCTCTTGCCTGGGACAATTAGCAGAACAGTCCAGAATGCATTGAATACTTTCTAATTACCTCATGTTCTCTTATAAAAGGGGACAGATAGAAATAAAACATGCACTCCCCACCTTTAGATTATCTGCACTTGGTTCGTCGGAGGACTTCTAAGATCCTGTTTTCCTGTAAATTAGTTTAGGTAACTAAATAGTGTGTTCTAACTTTTTAGTTCCAATGCAATATGACTATGCTAAATCTGTTTCATATTTTTGACCTTCTATTGTTATGTCATTTCACATTTTATGCCTCTTTGAAATGTGGACATGCCTTGCTATTCAGTGACTGCATCACTACTTATTTTTTGTCTCTTAGGCTTGGATGTTTAGAAATATGGATATAAATACATTGTAGATCTCAAGTCCTTAAAAAACACTATTTTATTTCACTGAATTTAAAAATGTTTCGTCTAGAGAAAGTCCTCCAATGGAAGAATTTCTACTAAGACTTGACTTGGGGAAAACATGTTTACTTGGCAGCTCTTCCACTGTGCAGTTGGTTACAGCCCCTACTCTACCCCCACAATGAGCCAACCCAACCTTAGAACCATTAATATTAATATTAAAGCAGCTTTGGGCTGGTCTTTATGGAGGTAGCAGTAATGGGGACAGGGATGCTCTTTTTGAATGACAGGCCCTTTGGGCTATTCAGATTGGGGTTTTGCTCAAATCTTGATAGCATATCTCATGTTGTCTGTAAAATTACAGTTTTTAGTACTTGATCTCCAAATTTTTCCCCCATCAAAACAATCTAAAGAGCACAGGCCCAAAGAGAAAATGTCAAGAAACTATTGTTCCTTCATTTCAGCACATGAAAAATCCTGTGTGCCGTATTGATTAGACCACTGCAAGCCTTTGAAATAGTTACTCGTGTGTGAAGCACTCAGCTTATGCTTGGAACACAGTGCGGCAGAGGTGTCTCTGTGCAGAATTGAAGGGTGGAATGCCAGTCTAGATTCTGAAAGGATGGATATTTAATTCAGTTCAGCTTTATTTTCACAAGAAGGTTGACACCTACTTGTTTATGTTGGACTGGGTCTCTGTTTTGTAGCTTCAATTCCAAAAAAGATGCTTAATCTAGAAACAGGAAAACAAACAAAAAAACAGAGCTTTTTCCCCTGTCTAATTGGGGTCAAAAGTCACTGCTACACAGGATTAACCTTCCAGCCACGAGAGCTTCTGTTCCAAACGTTCATATATATATTTATAATCTAACCCCTAAATATTGCCTACATACACAGATTACCTATGAAAATACTCACGCACATCCCTCCCTCAATACACACAGTAGGTGTAATACCACACATCAGAGAATGACAGATTTTAGCCCAACAAGGAGTACTGAATTTTTCCTACCCTAGCATTTGGTTGGGTTTTATGATCTAAAACTGTGGTCTGGAAATGAAGATGATTTTTAAAGCTGTAGTTTAAATATACTGGTTCAAAGTTGTAAATAATACTAATGGTGGAATCATTTCACTGTTACTTTTTCCCACAAAAGCTGAGAGAGCACAGTGTGCCATTTGACTTTTTTTTTTTTTTCCATTAATAGATCATCTATTCAACAAAAAAATGCCCACATGCCAGGAAGGGCTACAGTTTTTCTAAGCATTTTTAAATGGGCACCAAGAGCTGGACGCAGCCAGTGGATTCTTCAGATCTTTACACGGAGACACAGTAACCTGACCTGCAGCTGTTGCATTACCCCCATAGTATAGCTAGCCAAATTATAGTCTTGTTTTGACACACGGCTTTTTAGTCATTCACTGTCAATGACAAAGCTTCGTGCTTTAGTCCCTGTTGTTTTAGCACCAGCCCTCTACCTTTTATTAGGGTTTAATTCCCAGTTATAATCCAGGCCAAATTGATTTGCAAGTCAAGTGGCTGGAGCAGCTTGCATTTCCTTTGTCATTCTAGGTTTCCTCTGGGAGAAAGAAATCAATCAAAGAGATTTACTTTTTTCCCTTCTCTTGATCACTGATTATTTAAGACATCAGTAAAATCCATTTGTCTTCTGCCTTTTGGTTAATTGAAGAATATGGTTACTTTCTGAAAGCCAGTCTTTCCTTTGTGGTGAAACAATTTTTCCCAGAGTGCCAATCACATATAAAATTTGAAGCTAATACTTACTAATTAATTTTATTATTAAAATCTTCATAATCATCTATAGCCCAGCAATACCTCCCCCAATAAAAACAATAAATTACAGAAACACTGGTCTCACACATTAACAAAGGAAAAAGGAGATTATAAATGATTATGTTCTTTAAAATTTTATCCTCTGACAGATGATTTCTAGGCAGAATTCTGGTTTGGTTGTCATTAAGCAAGGAAATGAATGATTTATTTCCTATTAACTGATATATCACTGATTCTTTGGTTAAACTTCTGAGATTGTTGCACAGTCAAAATCCTTTGGTCTTAACATATTTACAATGTGTTTATCAGTTCTTTCTTTTAACAAATATTTATTGAGCACCTACTATATTAGAGGAACTGTCCTAAGTGGTTAAAAAGAGGGAGAAACCCTACAAATTCTAAGGAATTATGATAATGATGAAAAGTGGAATGAAATAATCAAGCCTCATTACAGTCCTTTTAAGTTATGACTTTATAAAGTGATGTTAGAAAAAATGACATCAATTCTTGTCTGACTACCTGAAAACTGCAACCAAAAAGGATACTTCTTTTGTCTAAATTAGTAAAACTCACTGGATCCTCCTACTTCCCTCTCTATCTGAAATTTATGAATTAAATTTGGCCGCAACTAGAAGAACTTAACCCAGTGAAAAAGAGATTTTCACATAATTGCTTCTTCGGTGTAAGACCTGTGTAAGTTATACTAAATTTATATCAGCACTCCTACCAGACAATTTCAAAGGCAGGTTGACTCACACATAACCCAGGAAACCTTTCAGGAAATCTTTGAAACAACGATGTAGAACACCATCACTCATTTCTGTTTACAAAGAGCCTACAAAATAGCTAAGCTTGAGTTCCTGGTTCCAACAGCATTGCCTTGCAGCTTGTAGAAAACAGGTCACTCGGCAGGCATCCTTACTTTTAGCCAGGGATTACAAACCATTGAATTAGCAGGTAGAAAATCGACATCCTCCACAGAGACTACCCTTGTAAAAGGTGCCACGAGACTTCCATTTCTCCAAACACAGACTTAATCTTTCTCTTCAAGATGGCATCTGCTCCTTGTTGTCTCCAGATAGTTCAGAGTTTATTATTGTAGCCGATGTATAAAATACCAACCTTAAATGAGAACTAGCTTCATGCTTTCAAAGGCAAGACCACTATAATTCAAAACTGGCAGTAAGCTATGAATTCTTACCATAACCAACACCAAAAGCTAAAGTCTTAATCACTCTTAGTTCTAACACAAATTTGCAACCACTGATTACATTATTCATTCTGAAATCTGCCAACTTGTGCTTGAGTAACTTAAATGCCTAAGCCGAATGCTACAGCTCTGTGCAAACAGCACAGCTCATCAGATGTTTTCTGTAGCATTAAAGAATGTAATTGACTTAATTTAACTGAATATCAGCAATTTGAAAACTCACTAGAATTATAGAAATTTTGAGTGGGGTGAGAATGGACTCTAAGCTTAATAAGTTATGGTGTCTCCTAAGAATCATAAAGTTTCAGCTGAGCTGAGAAACTAGAATTTTATTTTACTAGCAAAACTGGATTCATAAATGGCAACCCAAAACCTAGAAGTTACAGTGTGGACCCTCACAGCTCAGTTGGTGTTCATATCTGTGACCCACTATTGCCATCAATTACATCTTCCTATCTAAAAATAATTTGATGCTCTAAAAAAAAAATACAGAGCTACAGCATGATAAAAAAAAAACTTTTAAAGATGTAAACACATTTTATATTAAAAAGACTGATAGAGTCTTGTCAAATGTCATGAATATGGAAATGAAAGAGCTCTTTGATATTTCACCTGCCAAATCTGTATATTGAATGTGATTATTTAAAACAGTTGTTTCTAAGTTTTATTTCAGCCCCTCTCCTACAAAGGGGAGCAAGAGATTCCTCCCTTTCTAACAATGCAAGTATTTTTGTTTTTTTTCTTTCTTATCAGAAATTCAAATTTAAAAGCTTGATGTGACCTGAGTTTTACTTGATAAGCAGCCCTGGGGTTAGTCTAACTTTGTGCTGTCTGGATAGTGCCTTGATTTCTGTATCCTGGCGGTGGTGATTCAGACAGAATGATGGGAAGCAGGAAGGTCTGTATAACCAGATTAAAAACCTAAGCCAGTTCATTTTTATATGCAGTTTTTGTAATCTAACATATAGGCTGTGATTTTAGTAAATTCAGATACTTGGTACATTCACGGAAAAAGAATTTCAAAGATTTAAGTCAGGTTGTTGACTACTTTCTTTCACTTTTGATAAATATATCACTATACAGGGTAATTGTTTTCACTTGATACTCTACACTTGCTTATAATTCAAGAAAAGCCAACTCTAGTGTGTCATTTTATTTCTTCTCATAGAAGCTTCTGGCAGAACTGAAGTTTCAAGAATGTAGAATTTATGTTGGACAGTGCTTGTATTCAGCGTACTAATGGTGGCATTCTTTTCTTTGCATTACTCGTTACCATGGTGATAGTCAACTCAGTTCAGTGACTCATTCTAGTGACATGTGAGGCCTCTTAAATATTTTTAAGCTAATATATATTGATTAGAAGGGTTTAGGAGAAGACAAATGTATGGTAGAAATTAGCCTAGCCTTTGTCTAAATTAACTTATGTGACCTGTTTGAATGACTTCAATTGTAATTTTGGAATACTTCTTTGTTAGGTATTCTCCTTTCTCTTGTGGTTTTCTCTCAATATTTTAATCTGGCTTAGCAGGATACCGCAAGTTATTTATTAATGAATATTTTTAGGAGGGAAATTGACTTAGAAAAGATCTCGTTAAAAGTTGTCTAGGAGCTTCTATCACCCAAGCCCTTTATCAAGCTCTCCTGCCATGTTGGGTAGGACCAGAAATGACCTTGTCAGGGATGTGACCTCCTAATATGGTTTTGTTGTTGTCTCTAAGTAGGGAACCTATACAAAATAAAATTGAAATTTCTAACTTTGTAGCAAAATTTATCCAATTTTGTTTTGTTCTTTCTTTTTATGTTGGCCACCAAGCATTTCTCCTTAGCCATAAATAAAGTGCTTATCTTTAAAAAAAATTCAAAGATCTATATACCATTTTGAAAAGATACTTAAACATGAAAGAGAAAGAAGAAATGAAATGAAATCCTTATCTGAATTCTTCTAAAGAGGAAAAACCCAAATATCTAAAACTAGAATATAAATTGCCCAAGGTTAGCTGTTGTTTTATTTTTAATTTAGTGTTGATCCTTGAATGTTTTAATGATACCCAAATGATTTCTGAATATAATTGATTTTAAATTTTAGTAGTAGGCAAAGTCATTTCCTCTTTACCATAACCAAATAAGGTCCACTGCCATGGGTTACTGTGTCTTGATTCATTAGCCATTAGTCATGCCAAACGGGTATCTCAGCTTAGTTCCATCTTTTCAAAGATACTTAAAATGGCCAACTGTGTGTGAATAATGGAAAGTTTGAGATTCTTCTGTATTCTTCAAATTTTATAGCCCTGTGGCTCCAGAGGTCATCTAACTCATCCATCTACCTCTAGGGAAGACTGTCACTCAGGCATGCTCTACAGGATAGATAGCCATCTATTCTTAACATCTCTGGGGAAGATGGTTTCCTTAGCAACACAATCCAGTTCTCTTAGGCTTTTCTCACAGTAGCAAAATGTCTTGGCCTGTCTTTGTGAACTAGGCACCTGGCAACAGACGTGGTGATTTCGGCCATTGTCCTGGGAGCCTCAGAAAGTTGGGTTTCCCTTACCTTTGGTGTTTGTTACATTTGATGATTCCCTAAGACTCCTAAGAAATCAGAGTTTTAAAACTGAAGATGTGGCTATTGGGACAATGTTCAGTAACTTGACCTGCTCATGACAAATATTGCTGTAATTTTGGGTTTGTTTTTATCTTCTTTTTTGTTTTGCCATTGCTATGATATCAGGAAAAGTGACTGTTTCAGATCCCCAGTGACAGATATCAGAACTAGGATCAAGTGACTCTGCTTTTAAACTGCTCAATTTTCTGATAAGTTGCAGTTACAAAAAGGGAGCATTTTTTTCCCTTCTTGCTTCTAAATAGATACTTTCTCATTCATCTTTCTATACCCTAAAATGACAAAGGAGAATCTCTGCTTATCCCACTTTTCCTGGGGAATGGACTGGCGATGGAGAGTCTGGTGTGGGATAGAATGACTCCAGAGAAATTACTCAGCCACCATTTGATCCCAGCCTTTGTCCCCATGTTCTGGAAACAGTGGCTGCTTGCCTTCTCAGGGTTCCACACAATGATTTAAAAATGTGTTGTCCTGACAAAGCCTGAAAACAGAAGGAGGAGTCCAGGAGGGTGGTGTTTTTTTCTGATTACATCACTTGACCCAAGCACCCCCTGCAGAGAGCTTTTTCTGTTTGTTCAGAGTTGCCTCCAGCTTGGGGTTAGAACTAGCAGGAAAATAAGGAGCACCCTGGAAATGAATTTCTCCTTTCTCTGCGGGGTTTTTTCCAGTCTAGGTACAGCTGCTTAACTCCCCCAACTCAGATGATCTTGTGAAATGACAGCCACATCCATGTGGTTGCTCCCCATAAATAACCTTAGGGGAAATAACCTTTTTTTGCTTTTAAAAAAAAAAAACCCTATAGATTGCTTATGTAAAGAATGTTAAATCATTTGGCCCATGTTTTAATTGACTCTAGACACCTCTATGGAAATAAGTCTGAGGCGTAGTTTGTGAAACATGTTTCAAAAGTGTTTGATGTAAAATAAATGCTAGACATTTACAGTACAGAAATAGTTTTGTTTTTTTTTTTAATGTAGATTACAACTCTATTCCTAAGAACCGCAGCCTTTATTGTGTCTTAGTAAAGCTGATCTGCTTTCATTTTAGTTTATTGCATTTCTGGTGTAATAGCCTCTTAAGATAGAACTATTAATACATATGTACTGGTTAATGCCTGTTAATGCAGAAAATGGCACTTTGTTATTTCAATGTGTTTCCCTCAGTGTCACAGGGTATAACAGTTTGATAGGAAAAGGTCATCTGACATTGGTCAAAAATGCATTCTCCCCATTTAAAATGTGTATGTATAATTGGTTGCATAGACAAATGTCACCTTTTGCAGTATCTTTATCTTGATCATAGTCTTAGACATCAACTGTGTGTCCACTTTCCAGCTGCCATAGAAATTTGGTACATTTGCAAATTCTGGTGAAATTTTGTGAACTGAATGTAATGATAGATCAAATGATCCAAAGCACTTGGGTGTTATCCTTCAGTCTACATTGAACCATTCGGACATTGGGAATGGTCTTTACACAAGGGAAGTCTTTTGAGAGTATTTGTGGGTTTTTTTGTTTCTTATCTGATAGATTTCACAAATCTAACAACAAAAAAAAATAATCTAAACACAGTGGGATCAATTCACCATATAACATTTTCTGTATTGTGATTGATTTTATCTTTTTGTTGACTCTTGTTACGCCCTTTACTCAATTTCAACAGTATTTCAATAGCTACTTTATTACTGTTATGCTCAATATAATCACTTAGAAAAGTTGATGGGAAGAAAATCAAAGTCATACATACCTTCACTTTACACTAAGACATCATGTTGTATGTCACATAGTTTCTAGATTGATTTCTCTTGTGTATAAGTTATAACATCAAAGATGCCAAAGGGTATATAAAATAAGCTACAGTAATAGTCAACAGAACTTAACCTGGACCTTATGTTGTAATAATTTATTCATATTAGCTGTAGTCTTCTGTATTTATATTTTCAGTATTTATTATGAATGACATGGAAATTCGTGTATTTATTGTGGCTTTTTATTGCAGTGTGTATATATATATATATTACAAATAAGCATTTTTAAGTCTTATCCTTAAGTTTCTTTTATTAGTGGCACTTGTATTATGCTGTACTTTTTATTATATATTGTACAAATATCTTGTCCATTTGTTTGCAGCAGAGTAAAACCAGTTTCTAAATTGTATCTACTGTTGGATTTTGTGTAAATCTTTTGTTCTTACCTTCAAAGCAGTCACACACATACAAGAATACCTCCCTCCTTCGGTGTAACAGATACATTCCTGAAAAGTTGTGTGTGAAGCCAGTTCCTGTGAAATGACTCAAAGATGTGCTAACTCTACTGTGATTGATCTCTAAGTGGAGATGCTTAATAACATTTTTCTTCCTCAGCTGTTTTCAACCCTTTCATCAAGTATTGACATGTAAACAAATACGAGGGCCAGAGAGGAGCTTCCTGTTCCAGTGAAATTAGGGAGGATATTTTTACCAAGACAAATCCAGTCTTTTGTATGTAGTATCCTGCAATTCACCTGTTTAGTAGTATTTGTGTTTTGCTTTGCTTGAAGCAGAATCTGTGTGATCTGGTATTTAGACTATGTACACATAGGTACACATACATGCCTATCTGTTTAATCATGCTGACTCAAGGTAACCAAACTTCTTTTTATTGGCAGTAGAATGAAGAGAAAAGAAAATGGATCCTTCCTAATTTCCTATTATGTACAGGTCACTGTCTTCAAACAACTTGTTTTTCTTACATTTGAACACTAGATCTATGTTTTTGAAAGTTAAATCATAATATGTGATTGATCACCCCTAAACGCAGATCATGTTGCTCACTTACTTAAAAAGTCTGTGGCGTTCCTGCCTCACTCTTGACAAGATAAAACACAGACTCTTTGGAATGTGCCCAGCGTTTCTGGGATAGCTCAGTTGGTAAATCTGTCTGCAGTATGGAAGACTTGGGTTTGATCCCTTGGTTGGGAAGATTCCCCCGGAAAAGGAAAAGGCTACCTACTCCAATATTCTGACCTGGAGAATTACATGGATTGTGTTTTGCTTTGCTTGAAGCAGAATCTGTGTGATCTGGTATTTAGACTATGTACACATAGGTACACATACATGCCTATCTGTTTAATCATGCTGACTCAAGGTAACCAAACTTCTTTTTATTGGCAGTAGAATGAAGAGAAAAGAAAATGGATCCTTCCTAATTTCCTATTATGTACAGGTCACTGTCTTCAAACAACTTGTTTTTCTTACATTTGAACACTAGATCTATGTTTTTGAAAGTTAAATCATAATATGTGATTGATCACCCCTAAACGCAGATCATGTTGCTCACTTACTTAAAAAGTCTGTGGCGTTCCTGCCTCACTCTTGACAAGATAAAACACAGACTCTTTGGAATGTGCCCAGCGTTTCTGGGATAGCTCAGTTGGTAAATCTGTCTGCAGTATGGAAGACTTGGGTTTGATCCCTTGGTTGGGAAGATTCCCCCGGAAAAGGAAAAGGCTACCTACTCCAATATTCTGACCTGGAGAATTACATGGGGTATAGTCCATGGGGTCTCAGAGTTGGACATGACTGAGCAACTTTCACTTTTGGAGTGTCCCCACGAGGTGATGTAAGATCTGGGTACAGCAATCTCTCTAGCTGTTTTACTTGTCAGACTGTTTGTTCCACTGCACACAGACAGACCGCTTAGACTTTGCCTTTGCTGTTTCTGTTCAGTTGCCCAGTTGTGTCTGACTCTGCTACACTGTTTTTTTCTCTGCCTCCTCCTTTGCCCAGAATATACACCCCACAACTACATCCTGACAGCACAATTCTAGTGAGTACTTAATTTTGAACAAAAACTCAAATGCCCCTTCAAACTCCATGTTGCCTTTCTGAATCTCCTGGATGGCCTGCTCTTTTATGCTAAATGCAGATGCTATGAGTGGCGCTAGGAGACGCAAGAGATGTGGGTTCCATCCCTGGGTCGGAAAGATCCCCTGGAGTAGGAAGTGGCAACCCACTCCTGTATTCTTGCCTGGAAAATTCCATGGACAGAAGAGCCTGGCTGCCTACAGTCCCTGGGGCTGCAAAGTCGGCAGCCTACATGTCTGAGTGACAGCACAGCACGTCAAGTCTCACTGAATTTATTTACCGACTTACTCCCTCTGCAGGACTCCCTGAGAACCAAAAATGAACGTGTCTGTTTACTCACCATGTCCTTGGCATCCAACTTAACACCTAGACTATAGTAGATGCTTAAAATATGTTTACTGACATATGTGCAGTACAAATATGAGTGGTGCGTTTGCAGGAGTTCAGATGAAGGAAGGATGGCTGTCTGAAAGGGCGGAGATGGTGTCAGATTCAACAGGAGGAAGACATTTTACAGGTAGGGGACATCCAGATTCCAAGATGTGGGATGGCTTGAGGAGGGACTGAGTCAGGACCAGGTCAGCCCATTCTGTGCAGGGTAGAAAGATGCTGCTAAGAGCAAATGATATGCCTTGAAGGACAAATGAGCAATCAGATGAGGAAAATCTATTCAGATATTACAGAACTCTGAAGACTAGTCTGCAGAGTCTTCCTTTTATCCTTAGGGAAGGAGGGAAATCTTGAAGGTATTAGAAGAGGAGGTTCAACCAAGTAAGGGTGATGCTTAACAGTGTGAAAGCACTGTGGTTGCAGGATACAGACAGTTTGGGAAGATGGGAATCCCAGAGTAGAAATCTTCCTTGTAGCTACTGAAGTCACTACTCATTCATCAAATCATTGTCAAGGGCCTACTATATTTAGGACATTTTGCTAGATTACAAGGCGGCAGCATGAACAAGACAGGTTCCCTGCAGACAAGCAAGGACAGGGATCCAGACGATTATGGCAAATAAAAGACTGGTTATTTGAAAGCCTGCTTGGGTGAGAGAGATTAAGAGCAGCAAAAAGATGATGAACTCAAGAGACTACAGGTAGAGAATTTAAGTGAACAGGGAAGAATTCAAGTGAATAGATACATCATCAACAGAAATTAGTGTTACAAGGAGGTGTGTTCATTTTGGACAAGGAGTGTTGCTGGAATACTCAGTGAAAATACCAAATGGACAGAAGGAAATAGGAATCTAGAACTTGATAAAGATGCGAGATTGAGAGTGAAAGGATGAAAGGGTAACTAAAGAGAGAGAATGAGAATGGTACAAAGAAAAGGAGTGAACCTCTCAGAGACTGGGGTTGCAGGCTGTGCTCTCCAGCAGAAATGCTGAGATGCAGTTTAGCAAGCAGAATTTTCCTTAGGGACCAATGCTTGTGGAAGCTTGAGGAGGACACAGGTGAGGAGGAGATCAAGCTACAAAGCAGATCCAACAAAGCCCCAGCCAGCCATCCCCAGTTGGGTGCTCTGGACAAGAAAGGGCTTCTCCAAGCCTGGGGGCTGAAAATGGTTGGACCTTTATACCCAACTCACAATCAGTCGCTGGACGAGGTCCCCCAGGAAGGGAGTGCTCTGGGGCAAGTTGGTCCTCTGTAGTAGAAATGTCCCAAAATAGAGCTCCACGCTGGAAACTGTTTACTGAGCACTCTCAGAAGCTGGGGAAGCCCTCCCCTGGAGGGGAATTCTTAAAGGTGACAATTCTGTGTCTTTCACAGACCACAACTCAGACCCGCTTCTTCATTTAAATTTGAGGGAGCAGGCCCTCTGGGATTCAAGAAAACTTAGAAGAGCTTGGTTAGTAGAATGAACTACAGCTTTTGCCACTGCGGATGGCCTTAGAACCAGCCCGATGCACACCATCTCCCTCGTTCACTCTATGTCCTACTTTCTCCTCAGCTTCAGCAGCCACTTCTGCTAGTCTCAGTGGCTTATTTGGTGGTAAGACCCAGACCCAGGGGGCATCCTAATGAATAGTTCTTCCTGTTCCCACTGTATAACAGAAAATCCATCTCTTCCTGATGATCAAGGTCAATCACTTCTACTAAGATGGCGACTCTTCTTCCTGCCCCAAATGCCCCCCAGGGAGCAGCTTACATTCTATGGGAATCTTTAGTCCCCTGATAAAGGTGTGCCCACTTTGAGAACTGGGACCTCTACCCTGGCAGAGCCTATAGAGTTGTGGAATAGGACGCACGGTTTTCCCCAGGGGGTCATGTCAAGTGGGGCCACTTTTGCTTTCACCCTATGGAAGAAACACCTGGGTTCCCAGAACCATGTGTTCTTTCTACTGGGGATGTATAAAGGTCCAATGTATAGACCTCATAACCCCATCCTATAGAATTTCACCTCCAAACTTGCACTCCAGCTGCACCTTTAGCAGACCAGTCAGCACTCTGTCCAGTCGGCAGCTTCTGAGTCCATGATATGCCCAGTGAAAGCTCGTAGTCACAAGCCCACTACACACTTCCTTTCCTATAAGTTCACTGTTCTGAAATGGGGTGATATGGGGTCTGATATGAACAGATTAAACATACTTGGAATTAAATATATATGTTCCAAGTCTGATTATATATATATATATATACATAAGTTAGAAGCAAACAACAGCAGCAATGAAAAACCTCTTATCCATCTAGGATGTAGGAAGTCCAATGTAATTGATCTGCCAGTAAGTGTCTGGTTAGACTTCTGGAAAAATAGCATCATATCAAAGGCTTACCATATTGAGTCCCTGTTGCTGGCGTTTTGTAGTTTGGGCAGCAGTGGTAGCTTTATCTACCTTGGTAAATGGGAGGCTGTGCTCAAGGGGCCAGCATAACTTTCCTGTCTCCCACTGCTGCCCAATTCACGGGCCTATCATGGCAGCACTGAAGTAGATAATGGCTGAGGCTCACTGCCGTTAGCTGGCCAAGTTTTTCTGCCTACATCAGCATAATGTGAGTCACAGGGGTGAGTTGCACATACAACTTTACATTTTCTAGTAACTGCATGGAAAATAGTAAAAAAGATATTTCAAAATATTTTTATTCACCCTAATATTAAAAAAATTTCAATAGGTAATCAACAACAACAACAAAAAAATTTTTATGTTCCTCTTTTTTTGTACTCCTAAATCTTTGAAGTCCAGTATTTTCACTAAAAGCATGTTTCAGTTTGGACAAGCCACATGTGGACAGTGGTCAAAGTAATAGGCAGCACAGGTCCATAGTGCTGTTTCGTGGCCCTTCTGCCGTGGATGCTGTCTGGTCGGTGTTAACATGAAATACCACAATCCTCACACTGTGTGCCCACTCCCATACACCCACCCACATGATCCTACCCCAGACCTCCTTTTTTCTAATCTTCTGATCTCTCTCATCTCAGGGCGCTGACTAATCAGCCAGGCCATTCACTTCTGTTCATGATCCATATATCTTAACAGAGCCATTTTCCCTTCCACACTAGAACAGCCAGGCACACCACTGATGCTCTGCCCATATGAAAGGTCTTCCCCAGCCACTAGCTTTCAAAGCTAACCTTAAGTGACACTACCCTTATGGCAGAAAGTGAAGAAGAACTAAAGAACCTCCTGATGAAAGTGAAAGAGGAGAGTGAAAATGTTGGCTTAAAGCTCAACATTCAGAAAACAAAGATTATGGCATCCAGTCCCATCACTTCATGGTAGATACATGGGGAAACAGTGGAAACAGTGGCTGACTTTATTTCTGAGGGCTCCAAAATCACTGCAGATGGTGACTGCAGCCATGAAATTAAAAGACGCTCACTCCTTGGAAGGTAAGTTATGACCAACCTAGATGGCACATTAAAAAGCAGAGACATTACTTTGCCAACAAAGGTCCATCTAGTCAAGCCTATTGTTTTTCCAGTGGTCATGAATGGATGTGAGAGTTGGGACTACAAAGAAAGCTGAGCACCAAAGAATTGATGCTTTTGAACTGTGGTGTTGGAGAAGACTCTTGAGTCCCTTGGACTGCAAGGAGATACAACCAGTCCATTCTAAAAGAAATCAATCCTGAATATTCATTGTAAGGACTGATGTTGAAGCTGAAGCTCCAGTACTTTGGCCACCTGATACGAAGAGCTGACTCATTTGAAAAGACTCTGATGCTGGAAAGATTGAAGGCAGGAGGGCAAGGGGATGACAGAGGATGAGATGGTTGGATGGCATCACCGACTCAATGGGCATGAGTTTGAGTAAACTCTGGGAGTTGGTGATGGACAGGGAAGCCTGGTGTGCTGCAGTCCACAGGTCACAAAGAGTCGGACATGACTGAGCAATTGAACTGAAATGAACTGAACCCTNGGCATCACCGACTCAATGGGCATGAGTTTGAGTAAACTCTGGGAGTTGGTGATGGACAGGGAAGCCTGGTGTGCTGCAGTCCACAGGTCACAAAGAGTCGGACATGACTGAGCAATTGAACTGAAATGAACTGAACCCTTGAGTGAGGCTGCAGAGCAGCTGCCGTGCGTTTCGGGCTTACACTTCATCTACTTTCCAAACAAAATAGTTTTTTTCCTCCTCCATAAGGAATGGACTTAAGGAATCCTCCACATGGTAGAAGGATGAGCTGAGTGAGACATGCTGGCACAGAGATGGAAGATGAGGCTAACTGTTCATGCAGCTTCCTATGCCTTCCAGTCTGGTTTGTGCTTAGCCCTAGTCTTTCTGCTTTGATTTTACCATGGAACGCTGCTAGCCCTGCCTTATCTTTGGACTTAGTGGCTTTGTTGGAACCCAACTTCTGAGATCTGATTCCAAAGGCATAGTCACTTGGCATCCCCTAGTCAGGTATTTAGTCTCTACCAAGCCTCAGGAATATATTGAGTTGTTTTTCAAAAGGCATATAAATTAGTACTACAAATGGCAATGCCTTGATCCACAGGCCTGGCTTGTGATTATACCACTGGTACTTGCCCTAACCTCCATACCACATCTTTTACCATCACCTCTGATGTCATAGCTTCTGCCACACTTTGACACTGCAACCAGGACTTGCTACATAGACCTTGTCTGCTCTGTGTTCACTCAGAGATGGCAGTTTGTCTCGTTGTCCAGTTTATGATCAGAGTGGCATTCCCAGGTGTGCAACATGCTGCCTCCAGAACCCAGAATCTTACCAGGTACTACGCTTCCCTCCTCATGGTAGGAGATGGCAATAACTTATTTCTACTGTGAAGGATATGTCTTAGAATGCCCCAGACCACAGGATCCCCAAAGATTATGCTGATGTGGCTGGCTCCTGAGTCTTCAAAGGGTTTATCTCCTGCCCTAATGCCTCCAGCATGCTGACCATTTATTACTCATCTGGCCTGATTTGCAGAATATCATAGATGGTGTGGTATTAACTGCAAGATGTCCAGAGAATCAATANGAATGCCCCAGACCACAGGATCCCCAAAGATTATGCTGATGTGGCTGGCTCCTGAGTCTTCAAAGGGTTTATCTCCTGCCCTAATGCCTCCAGCATGCTGACCATTTATTACTCATCTGGCCTGATTTGCAGAATATCATAGATGGTGTGGTATTAACTGCAAGATGTCCAGAGAATCAATATCTCTTTGCACTGTATTATGACTCACCCAATCCATATGAATGCAGACAATTTCCCTTCTTTTTTCTGGTTGGAAGAGAAAGGAATACATTTTCCAAATCAATGACCTCATCACGTACCTGAGGTTCGTTAGCCTTCTCTAGCAAACGTTCTCTTTCTATCTGACATAGCAACTGCAATTGCAGTGGCTGCTTGGTTGAATCTACAATAATCTATTCTCATTCTCCAAGATCTATCTGCATTCTACAGGGACTTAGGTGACTTAAGTGAAGATGTGATGGGACCTCCACCCCTGGACACCTTAGGTATTTAAGGATAAGACTAATATCCACTATCCTCCCTGGAATGCAACCTTGTTTATTTTATTTTACTTTGATTAGAGGGAGAAGGCAGGAACAGTTTCAGAGATTTCCTCTTGGCCTTCCTCACTATTATAGCCTTTATCCCATAGCCAAATGTCCTGTGTGGGGACTTCATGTATACCAAATATGCCAATCTCAATTATGTGATCTGAGACAGGGGAACTGACCACTGGTGGATCTACAAACCTAGGGGACTTAAGCCAACCCTGGACTAGGACTCTGTTTATTTCCTGGTTCTTACAGGTCCCCTATGAAATAGGAGGCTCATGGTAAGGCTTCATTTCTCCAGATATAGTCAAGTCTAATGCAGCATCAAACAGTCCTTAAATGTTGGGGTATTCCTCTTTCCCTGGTGCACAGTCATCTAAGTAAATGGTTGTAGGTCCCTTTTTAGGAGGACTGAGGGAACCGTTACCATATAGACTTGTATGATACAGTTGGATCCTTCCTCCTAGGGACTTAGCCCCTTCTTGGGTCAGTGCATTCTGAGTCTGAAAACTAACTCAGGTCTGGAAAATGGGCAAGGGCTATTGCAATTTTTTATTGGAGTGATTGCCTTTAGGCTGTTAGTCATCTATCCTAATTTCTTGAGATGGTACAAAGGTGGTCCACCTATTTTGTCAGTAGATACACCAGTATCTGTGAGCCATTTCCATAGCTCTCTGTGTCAGGACCCTTTCCTGCTGCTCTGACTCTGACACTCATTATGATAAGTGCAGCCTCCTGGCTTTTAGCATTTAGGTGCCACTACCTGTCCTTTATTGTGTCTGAGTTCCGCCAGCCCCAGTGGACTGCCATGCTGGGCATCTGTGGTCATATACCATCAGTGATGGGCAAGTGCAGCTCCAGAATCCCATCATATTGACTACTTTTTTTGGACCATTTCTTGTCAGACTGGATTTTAGAGAAACAGACTCTAAAATGGGGGTTGACATGCAGATATTTATTAGGTATCAATACTTGTAGAATCAAACAGGCTGAAGCACTTAAACAGAGGAATAAATGAAACTGTGATGTGAACTCAGTACAATCTACAGGGAGCCTCTGAGCCAATATGGCCCATTGGAATTGTCCCCTAGTGAGCCAAGGACATAAGGCCTTTAAGCCCACCGTGATCAATCATTGCATGTGAGTACCCCGGATTGGTCATGCTTTTAAGCAAGGCATCGCTCTGTAATTGAGGCATCGCTCTGTAATTGAGGCCCTCCTTGAAGGAGAAACAACGTCAGCCTGACATGAATTGGGATGGGATATATTACCATGTCCATCACAAACTCAGGATTCAAAAGAAGGAAGTGAAGACGTGTAACAACTAAGAGCTAAACGTAAAGTGTTGGACTTAGATTTAAAAAATGAACATGTATGTTCACCTGGACAAGATTTATGCTTTATAATAGACTCCCTGCCCTAACCACACCACTCCCCCTACACCACCACCCCAATATCCACCCACACTGTGAAGTGTTGACTTCAGTTCTGATTACTGCCGTTTAAGAATATCCACTTCCTGAACTGTATTCAGAGAAGAAGAATCAGAACTGTAAGGAGACAAAAAACTATAATGAAAGAGGTCTGCTTAAAGAACTGATGTTTACACTACGTAGAAATTTTCTTCAGATACTTAAGGACTCTTGAAATCATCCCCTATGGAATTAACTGCCAAGTCTCAGTTCAGTTGTCTGTCGTGTCCAACTCTTTGTGACCCCATGGACTGCAGCACACCAGGCTTCCCTGTCCATCACCAGCTCCTGGAGCTTCCTCAAATTCATGTCCATCAAGTTGGTCATGCCATCCAATCATCTCATCCTCTGTCTTCCCCTTCTCCTCCTGTTTTCAATCTTTCCTAGCATCAAGGTCTTTTTCAATGAGTCAGTTCTTCGCATCAGGTGGCCAAAGTATTGGAGTTTCATCTTCAGCATCAGTCCTTCCAATGAATATTCAGGACTGATTTCCTTTGGGATGGACTGGTTGTATCTCCTTGCAGTCCAAGGGACTCACAAGAGTCTTCTCCAACACCACAGTTCAAAAGCACCAATTCTTCAACACTCAACTTTCTTTACAGTCCAACTCTCATATCCATACATGACCACAGGAAAAACCACAGCTTTGTCTCGACAGACCTTTGTCGGCAAAGTAATGTCTCTGCTTTTTAATATGCTGTCTAGGTTGGTCATAGCTTTTCTTCCAAGGAGCAAGTGTCTTTTCATTTCATGGCTGTGGTTACCATCTGCAGTGATTTTGGAGCCCAAGAAAATAAAGTCTGTCATTTTTCCATTGTTTCCCCATCTATTTTCCATGGAGTGATGGGACCATCACCTCCACTAGCTTTGTTCATAGTGATGCTTCCTAAAATCTAGGCAGAAGTTTTCATAATATATAGATAGTAATTGTAATTATTTATTAAAACCAAGTAATAAAGCAGTGCAGGTGTAAGTCAGCCAGATGAAGGAGTGAAGTGGTGTATCCAGTCAAGGCAATTGCGCAAAGTTCAGGTTCACCAAACATAAGGCCACAAGGGAGTGGCAAAAGGGAGAATGAACATAAAGTCAACATCAGCTTATCAAGGTCTTTGTACGTCATACTTAGGACTTCGGCTGTAAAGCAGTGGTGAGTTTTATTCCACTTGGAGTTTTAAAAGAGTAAGTCTGACAGCAACATAGAATGGATTAGGGGAGATGTACAAGACAGGTGGCAGAAAACCAATTAAGAGTAGCCATGATGGATGGACCCAGGTCTTGCTCATTAAGGTATTTGCAGTACCTGGCATTGTGGCTGCACATGAGGAGCGCCTCAGAAAATCACCATCAAATGAGTAAATGCTCAAGCCAAGTACAAACATTCACCGGAACTAATACAGTGGCCATGGGAACAGAGAGGTGGAACTACATCAAAATATATGTCAAAGACTGAGTGAAGAAGAGGGAGAGCAAGGAGAATACACAGATTTCCTGATTTGTGCCTAGATGTATGCTTGCTCTAGAGAGCAAACACTGGAAGAGGGGTAACCGGTGACAAGGGAAGAAAAGAAAGACTGGAATCTAAGGTTCATCTAATAATCTATGATTAGGAGCTACTTTGTTGAAATTTCTCAACAAAGTCTCCACTGCTAATGTGCTTATAAGCATTTGCTCTGCACAAGTTCCCTATGATCAGCACCTCCCTGTCAGTATGGAACAGCCTCTGCCTCTTTGTCAAGCTTTCACTAGTAAAGCAGAGCAGCAAGCCAATTACTGGGATCATTCAGATGAAAATTTTACTTTTGCCTGAATTAGCCAGAGAATTGAAGCATAAATGGACCTTTTCACTTGACTGATTGAGATAATTGCTTCACTTTTCTAGGGGAGACCTATAGCTGGGAGGCTGTGTTTGGTCACCAAAACATGTTTGTAATATGCATTATTGACTTTTCTTGAAACATCTATGTTTGGCTAGGTGCCACACTCAAACGCTCTACCTCATCTCTTGAGTTATCAGAAACAAATGCAGAGAAATACCATACTGGGAATATTTAATACTTAAATTCTTTCATTCTGGACCAACCTGAAAACACATGCGCTCAGGCCTCCAGAAGAAGTAAAATAACATTGAGGGGAGTCTGGGAGAAGGCAGCAGGGCAGGAGGTTGGCTCAGTGGCTAAGATGCTAGAAGTGAGAATTAGCTCCAGGTGCATGGAGACAAATAGCTTTTCCTGAAAGATGTGGGTAGATGGACTTGAAAGAAACATGCAATTTGCATTTATTATTGAGAGTGAGAGGAGTTGATAAAGAGACCTGAGTAGGGGCAGGCATTAAAACAGCAGGACTCAGATCAGAGCCTTTGGCCTGGTTTCTAGGTAATAGAAGCTTTTTCTAACAGCGTGGGACGTGGGGAAAGAAGGATTCCAAAGAAACAGCACAGCAGCTGAGCATTTCTACAGCATTTACTATCTGATGGCCCCCCACTATGACAGCCTGGGAGCTCACAAAGCGTGGTCAGTGATGACCTAGAAAATTCCCTGAAGAGCAAGACGGACATTAGAAAAATCCTCACAAACGTTCATTCTAGGAGGAAAAGTAATATGTTCCTAATTACTTTGTGATGGCTCCCCTTACTGGCCAACAGGCAGAACGTCCTAGATCCTGTTCTAAAGAGAAGAGGGAGCACACACACTGCCAAAGCATCCTCATTAACTTCTAAGTTAACTGCATTAAAAAAAAAAAAGTTCTGCTAAAGGAGATTTTATTTTCTGAGGATCAAGATAAAAGGAGAAATTTCAGCCATGGTATTTATAAAATACATCAGAATCATTCTTTGTTTTTTGTATTAATGATCCCCAGTGGATCCCTAGAGTTCAATGTTAGGATTTGTGATTATAAAGGAATACATTGCTTTTAACATTTTCATTTTTCAACTTTTATGGTTACATCTAATTTTAAAAATATTTGAGGTGATGGATGAGGTGCACACACAAGTACACACACACAGCAGAATTTTTTTTTTACCACTTTAATGGCAGTGATCATTTTGTTATTTTTTATATAAATTTATTTATTTTAATTGGAGGTTAATTACTTTACAATATTGTATTGGTTTTGCCATACATCAACATGAATTCACCACAGGTGTACACGTGTTCCCCATCCTGAACTCCCCTCCCTCCTCCCTCCCCGTACCATCCCTCTGGGTCGTCCCAGTGCACCAGCCCCAAGCATCCTGTATCCTGCATCGAACCTGGACTGGCGATTCGTTTCATATATGATATTATACATGTTTCAATGCCATTCTCCCAAATCATCCCACCCTCTCCCTCTCCCACAGAGTCCAAAAGACTGTTCTATACATCTGTGTCTCTTTTGCTGTCTCGCATACAGGGTTATCGTTACCATTTGACAGAATTGATATGCATAAATGAGTTGCATTTTTTGAAGAGCCTTTGGCCTGGTTTCTAGGTAATAGAAGCTTCTTCTAACAGCGTGGGACATGGGGAAAGAAGGATTCCAAAGAAACAGCACAGCAGCTGAGCATTTGGTGGTTGTTATTCAGCCGCTAAATTGTGTCCGACTCCTCTGCGATGCCATGGATTATAGCCCACCAGGCTCCGCTGTCCATGGGATTTCCCAGGCAAATATGCGGAGTTGCCATTTCTTCCTCCAGGGAATGTTCCCAACCCAGAATGGAACCCACATCTCCTGCATTACAGGTGGATTCTTAACCACTGCCCCACATGGGAAGTCCCATAAGGAGGCTGTCATTGTTCAAAACAATCTTGGGGGTTTTTTTTGTTTTATTTTTGCTCTATTATTTGGACTATAACTTTGTGGCAAGTATTAACAGATTGAAAATCTATTCAGCATTTTNCAGGTGGATTCTTAACCACTGCCCCACATGGGAAGTCCCATAAGGAGGCTGTCATTGTTCAAAACAATCTTGGGGGTTTTTTTTGTTTTATTTTTGCTCTATTATTTGGACTATAACTTTGTGGCAAGTATTAACAGATTGAAAATCTATTCAGCATTTTGAAACATCCATAAATCATTCAAAATCAACTACATTAGTTCATGAATGAGCTAGGAAAGCTAAACAACTATGTCTAAAATAATAAAAATAAAATATATGTCTTCTACATTATTCCCCAGGATTTCCCCCCAAATAATCTTCAAAAGGTTAAATAATGTACTAACTATATATCACCTGCCTTTCCCATAGGCTGCATATGTGTTTGTTTTTTTTTTCAAACATAAGGACTGGAGTGTTTTATTTTAAAAATTAAATATCTATATATTAAATTAAAAATTTTAATTCAATATATATGTATCCTGGAGGAGGAAATAGTGACCCACCCCAGTATTCTTGCCTGGAGAATCCCATGGACAGAGAAGCCTGGTGATCTACACTCCATGGGGTCGCAAAGAGTTGGACAGGACTGAACCAACTAAGCAAGCAGCATCTATATATAGGTATCATCAGAGGCCTTTGTGTGAATGTTTTTAATCAAGGAGTCTGAGTAGAAAAATTCAGTTGCTAGTGCAAGGCTAATTTTTTACTTTAAACCAAGACTAATAAATTTTGCTGGTAAGATAAATGATATTGGCATGGAAGTAATTGCGCTATGAAAGTGATTTTTTTCATTTTCACTGACCAGCGATAGATTGGATACTCTTGAGATGGACAGTTTACACTGAAATTGTTCATTCTTATTAGATTTTTCACTCTTTTTTTTTTAATTTTGACATATCTACTGTTTTAATCAAGAGATTTGAAAATATTTTATGTTTACCATCAAACAAGCTTCTAAATCTCAGTGGTTTGAAACCTGGTCTCACTTCGGGTCCACCTTTAATGGGAGGGAGGGCACTCTGCTCCAAGCTGCCCTCACCAGGTGTTGAGACTGATGGAGCCATGGAGCCTTCCAGCATCTGAAACATTGCAGGCAGCAGGAAAAAGGTAGTTAACTATGCACTGATTCTTAAAGATTTCTGGCTGGAAGTAACAGATCAGTTCCAGGACCATTGCATTGACCAAAATAAGTCATATGGACAGAAATAGAGTTGCATTTGACTTCCTATTGTCTTAATTGACTCCCAACAAAGATAATTTAATCTTTCATAGAAACAAAGGGGCTTGGTGATGATATCCTACTAAGTGCTTGGAAAGAAAGCAAACACTGAACAGTACCAATGACCACCACAGTTACCCTGAATGAGAAATGTCATCTTAAGGCAAGGAAAAGGGACACCGCTTCCTACCTAAGAAGCAAATACAGCAACAACCATACCGTGAAATTTATGTTTTGATTTTTTAACAGAGAGAGGCTGAACATTACATTTGCTGATTAGATTTAATGCCTGAAATTTTTTCCAAGTCTTACTTTTTACTGCAATAAATTGTACTTAAATTGAGCTCTCTGGGGATTTCACAGTGATTGATTGATGAGACTGTGGTTAAGGCCACTCAGTGCAAGTGTGAGGTGTGGGGCAACCGTGTGAGAGCAGCTACCTGGGCTCCAGCCTTCATCTGGAGTGTTGTCATGGTGACAGCTGCCAGCAGGAGCCCACTGGGAGCCTAGGAGGCGCACCGGCTGCCAGACCTTTGTATCAGATGTACCATCCCCAGCCTTTCAGACTTAACCATAATGAACTCTTTAGCCAGGGTGTTTCTGTTCCTGTCCTAAGGGATGGTTTATTCTCACTTCAGCTGTCAATTACCAGATGTCAATCCAGAAAGACAAACTCTATTTTCTCTTTCTTCCTGCACTCTTCTTCTCAGCTTATTCTCATAGCCCAGCCCACCCTTCTCCCCATTATATAGTTAAATAATTAACAGTTCTTAATTGAGCAACCTCAACATATAGGTGCTCTAACACAATGCTGGTGATGAAAATGCTCTATGTCTGTGCCGTTCAATACAGCGGTCACTGGTCACATGTCACTTCTCAGCACTTGAAATGTGACCAGTACAACTGAGTCACCAAGTTTTAAAAAATTACTTAATTTTAGTTCATTTTAATTTTATTTTAAATAGCTCCATATGGCTAGGTACTATTACACTGAACAGCATGGTTCTATAATCATATTTAAGTCCATGGAGTTGTATCACCTACAGCTGGCCAGAGAGAAACCGTTCTCAGCATCTCCTTCTCATTTGAAGTAGCGAATTTTCTGCTCTAGAGCGTTTTATTGCTACTGCCACATAAGCTGTGCCCTGCCCGCTACTAACCTCCTCATTGCTTGTATATTTAATTATGCAGCCAAAGAAAGAGGACTAAAAGGAAATATGATGATGTGGGCCATTACAGGTAATAGTCAGCTAGAAGCACACCTTTATAACAGAAAATTGTTACTGTTTCTAATTACTATATTAGCCACATTACTGTGATTCTGCAAAGAACCAGGTTCCAACTAAAAGCCATCAGTTCTACCCTCAGAGTTTAGGCTAGTCAACTGTATTATTTAGGGAATACACACAACAGAGGGTTTTTTGCTAAGAATTTCTCCTCTGTATAAAAAAGGGGATAATAATACTTACTATGTGTGAACTAACATGATAGAGACTTTATTTAAGTCTCGTTTATTCCTTTTAACAAGTCCACAGGCCAAGATTTATTATGCATAATATACAGAAGAGGAAACTGAAGCTTAGAAGGGTTAAGTAGTTAAGATTTCCCAGCAAGTAATTGGAAAAACCAAATGTCCTTCCAACCCAAGTCTGTCTCCAAAGCTCAAGCTCTTTCTACTAAGTATTATTAGAATGTTTCTATACTCTCTTCCAACTCTTAATTATCACTAAAGTGAGTGGCATGAGTTTAAACATATTGAATGAGCTTTGCATACAAGCCAAAAGAGGATTCTTAAGTGTACTCCAGTTTTAAAGACACTAGAATGGGGCCTTCCCTGGTGACTCAGTGGTAAAGAATTTGTTTGCCAGTGCAAGAAACATGGATTTGATTCCTGGTCCAGGAAGATCCCACGTGTCCTGGAGCAACTACGCCTGTGTGCCACATGATTGAGCCTGTGCGCTAGAGCCCAGGAACCACAGCCACTGACGCCCGTGCACCTTAGAGCGCATGCTCCATGACAGCCGAAGCCTCAGCGAGGAGAGACACACACCACAACTAGAGAACAGCCCCACTCACTGCAACCAGATAAAAGCCTGCAGAGCAATGAAGACCCAGCACACTCAAAAATGAAGAAATCAAATCATATAGAGACAATATTATATATATATATAAACACCACTATAATGACTACAGCTATCAGATACTTCCCAAGCTGGACCCATCTAAGATGCCCTTAGTCCGTCACTTTGAATCCTTGCAACAGGGATTCTATTCTCTCTCAGTCACTTTGAATCCTTGCAACAGGCGTCTCTCCTGGCAGGTTATGCCACTGGAACGTGGTACTATGCAGGGCCTAGTGGGGCTCCTGGAACAAGGCCTTTCTTGTCCACCATTTCTTCAGTTATAGGAAATAACCTTCATTCAGCCTCCATGACCTTCTTTGAGTTCCATTGGGCAGATACAAACAGTTGTTAATTAGTGAAGGGAGAGGATGTGAGACCAGAGAGAAACAGTCAGGAGCAGCCTTGGACCAAGGTCCTGTTACCCCATCAATGGATACACACAACAATATCTTTGAGCCGTTTTGTAGAGACTGAAACCACCACCAGATGGGAGAAGTTTATGATTAATGATGGTATGTTGCCCACAGGTATGAAGCCCAGACCAATTAGACGTGAAGGTTGATGACATTGATTTCTACTTACCACCAATCCGTTAGAAGAATGTCAACAAGCTGATCATGCCCTCTTTGAACAATTACTATAAAACTCACTATCTTCCCCAAGTTGGGGACACAGTCTTGAGGGCATTAGCCCATTGTGGTTCCCTTTGCTGGCAAAGCAATATGGCTATTCTTTTCTGCTTCACTCAAAACTCCAAGATCTGACTTGGCACCAGTGCACAGAGAAGCTGAGCTTCCGGTATCAAAAGCAGGTATGTTAAAGTGGAATTCCCCCAATGAGCAAAGGAGTTTAGTAATTAGGGTGATTCATAGATTACAGAAACAGGCTTCCCTCACTCTCACACCCAAACTATTTGCTTTTGTTTTCCAGTTTTTGATCCAAATTATTTGCAGAATTTTCTGTTACAAAAAAAAAAAAAAAGCAAACGTAGACCAGTACTTAAGTAGCCCTTAACAGAGCTTAACTCTCACATGATTTTAAAAAGCTCAAGCTTATGTTAAAATACTATCTTACTAATCTCACCCCTGTACTTATCCACAAAAAATTTGAGTGACATGTCTTTTCTCACAGTAGTGATTCTCACACTTGGAGAAGTTTGTTTAAAATGCATATTCGTGGACCCCACTCCTTAAGATCTAGAATGGAACCCATTTGAAATCTGTATATCTTAAGTGAAAGTTGCTCAATCATGTCCAACTCTTTGTGACTCCATGGAGAGCCCACCAGTTTCCCCTGTCCATGGGATTCTCCAGGCAAGAATACTGGAGTGGGTTGCCATGCCCTCTGCAGGGGATCTTCCCAACCCAGGGATCTAACCCAGGTCTCCTGCATTGCAGGCAGATTCTTTACCGTTTGAGCCACCAGGGAAGCCTCAGGTTTTGGGGTTTAATGTAACTACAAGGACCTTTATAAGACGGAGGTAAGAGGGTCAAAGTTTAAGAAGGAGATGTGGCAATGGGACCAGAGTCGGAATGAGGCATGTTGAAGATGGAGGCAGGACCATGAGGTAAGAAACGCAGATGACCTCTAGAAGCTCGAAAAAGCAAGGAAACAGTTTCTCAAATTGTCTCCTAACCTCCAGAAGGAATGCTGCTCTGTAATGTCTTGATTTTAGACTTCTGCCTTCTAGAACTATAAAATAACAAGTTTATGTTGTTTCAAGCAACTAAGTTTGTGCTAATTTGTTATAGCAGTAATAGGAAACAAATACAGAATTAACCGAAATAAAACACTGTAGAAATCAATTTCAGTATCTCTCATTATAGAAAAGTAACCTTAAGCACAAAGAGTGAAGTAAATTATCTAACTTCACTCACTGACCTATAGAAAGTCCAGGGCCCCAGTGGAATTCTCTTAGCTTGATTCTGTCTCTGAAACCTGGCATTCAAGGTGTAACTCCTCAATCTAACACATTTTCTGCATTTTACTAGTACAGCTATATCCTTACTCCTATGGACGAGCAAACTAGACGACACATTTCCCACCCCCAAAGAAGCCCTGTATTTGCTGTTTCACTATCTTGGCACCTGTATTTCTCACTTCCTCTTCCTTACGTCCTCACATTCTTGAATGTGAAGACTCAATCGAGGTCAAATCCTGCCCCTTCCTGAGCTGTCCAGCGTCAGATGAGTGTTGGTTTCTGAGTCTTGTGGAGTCCCTACAGGTGCTCTGTAGGGATCATGGTGAAGACTGCCATTGGTCTATTTCTTCCTCAAGATGATGATCTAATTAGCTCTGGGGTGATGGATACTCTGTAAAGTAATAGTGTTTAATCTATAACTAAAGATGTTTAATCCAAGTCAGGCCCCCGGATTTTCCTTGCTCAATAATTAAAATCTTCTCAGTTCCTTGATTAATAGATAGCAACCTCAATGTTTACATCTCAGTAGAGTAACAGCTTTTTAAAACATGTTTCATATTGAGATACAATTCACATATCATAAAATGTACCATTTAAAAGTTATTTTTTAATATATTCACAGAGCTGTGCCACAATCACCACTATTTAATTCCAGAACATTTTCATTACTCACAAAACAAACCCTTTAACCATTAATAGACACTCTCCATTCTCCCTCTACTTCACCAGTCCCTGGCAACAACTAATCAATTTTTTCTCTCTGTGGATATGTCTATTTCATGCAAATTAAACATCCAATGAGTGATCTTTTGTGGTTGGCTTCTCTCACTAAGTTTAATGGTTTTAAGGTTCATCCATGTTGTAGAATATACCAAGATCTCATTTCTTTTTATGTTTGAATAACATTCCATTGTATGGGTATATCATACCAGTGAATAGATATTTGGGTTGTAACAAAATATTGCTATGAACATTTGTGAGCCAATTTGTGTGCCTGTGTGTTAAAATATGTTTTAAATTCTATTTGGTATATAACTAAGAGTAGACTTGTTGGATCATGTAATAACTTACATATGCCTTTTTGAGTCACTACCAAAGACAAATATTGTATGATATCATTTATATGTAGAATTTTAAAAATAAAACGAATAAATATTACAACATAGGTTTACAGATATAGAGAACAAACTAGTGGTTATCAGTGAGAAGAGAGATGAGGGAGGGGCAAGATAGGCTTAGAGGATTAAGAGGTGCAAAATAAACAAGATACAAGGGTATATTGTAGAGCACAGGGAACACAACCAATATTTTATAATACTTATAAATGGAATGTAAACTATAAAAATACTGAGTCACTATGTTGTACACTTGAAAATAATATAATACTGTAAATCAACTATACTTCAATAAAAATAGATAAAGCTGTTTCACTAGAACATGAAACTTAAGAGTCTCAATATCCTAGTGAGGTCAAGTTTCCTCTTCATCACTGTGCCTGAGTATGTACAAAACTGAAAAGTTGTTTTAATTCAAAAGTAAAAATGCACAATGCATTTCTTAGTTTATAGTCTTTGTTCCTAAAGTTACCACTAAAGTAGTTGCTTCAGTTCAGTTCAGTTCAGTTCAGTCGCTCAGTCGTGTCCGACTCTTTGCGACCCCATGAATCGCAGCACGCCAGGCCTCCCTGTCCATCACCAACTCCCAGAGTTCACTCAAACTCATATCCATCGAGTCAGTGATGCCATCCAGCCATCTCATCCTCGGTCATCCCCTTCTCCTCCTGCCCCCAATCCCTCCCAGCATCAGAGTCTTTTCCAATGAGTCAAATCTTCGCATGAGGTGGCCAAAGTACTGGAGTTTCAGCTTTAGCATCTTTCCCTTCAAAGAAATCTCAGGGCTGATCTCCTTCAGAATAGACTGGATGGATCTTCTTGCAGTCCAAGGGACTCTCAAGAGTCTTCTCCAACACCACAGTTCAAAAGCAATTCTTCGGCACTCAGCCTTCTTCACAGTCCAACTCTCACATCCATACATGACCACAGGAAAAACCATAGCCTTGAATAGACAGACTTAGTCAGCAAAGTAATGTCTCTGCTTTTGAATATACTATCTAGGTTGGTCATAACTTTTCTTCCAAGGAGTAAGCGTCTTTTAATTTCATGGCTCCAGTCACCATCTGCAGTGATTTTGGAGCCCCCAAAAATAAAGTCTGACACTGTTTCCACTGTGTCCACATCTATTTCCCATGAAGTGGTGGGACCGGATGCCATGTTCTTCGTTTTCTGAATGTTGAGCTTTAAGCCAACTTTTTCACTCTCCTCTTTCACTTTCATCAAGAGGCTTTTTAGATCCTCTTCACTTTCTGCCATAA
>SJYX01024567.1:281493-298628 GCA_006410675.1 Oreotragus oreotragus
TCTGCTGATGGACATCTAGGTTGCTTCCATGTCCTGGCTATTATAAACAGTGCTGCGATGAACATTGGGGTACACGTGTCTCTTTCCCTTCTGGTTTCCTCAGTGTGTATGGACTGTCTCTTATACACATCTAGATGTGTATAAGAGACAGGGACACGACTGAGCATTTGAACTGAACTGAACTGAATATTCCGTTGTGTATATGTACCATAGCGTTCTTATCCATTCGTCTGCTGATGGACATTGAGGTTGCTTCCATGTCCTGGCTATTATAAACAGTGCTGCGATGAACATTGGGGTACATGTGTCTCTTTCAATTCTGGTTTCCTCGGTGGACATTACTTTTTAAATAATCCTTTCTAACCATAGTTTTCTATGCAATAAGCACCTTTACTGATTTAACTAATCTATAAAACAAGTTAGTAAAAATAAGATATCTAGATTATCAGATATTACCCCACCATCCAGAATTAACCTAGTAACAATGTTGTATATCCTCCCAGGTTTTTTTCCACAAATAATGAGATTATTCTGAATATGCAGTTTTCTAACTGGATTTTTAAAAATCCAGTATACCCTAAATATACATCCCATCTAAATAAATTCACTTCAAAAGCAGTACTGTTTAATGCTTGTATATGTATCTATATATAGTATACTAAAATTATAAACATATGTCGTAGAATTATAATAAACAAAGGAAAATAAACCCAAAACTCAGAAAAGTGGGTGGTTTTTACAGGGTAGAGATTGGATTTGTGACGGGTCTAGCCATGATTTTAAAGGTGCAAATATTTTTCATTATTTTTTACATGATATATATAAATTTATATATAAATATACTATTTCATTGGAGAAGGCAATGGCACCCCAAGCCAGTACTCTTGCCTGGAAAATCCCACGGACAGAGGAGTCTGGTGGGCTGCGGTCCATGGGTTCATGAAGAGTCGGACACGACTGAGCGACTTCCCTTTCACTTTTCACTTTCGTACATTGGAGAAGAAAATGGCAACCCACTCCAGTGTTCTTGCCTGGAGAATCCCCGGGACGGGGGAGCCTGGTGGGCTGCCGTCTATGGGGTCACATAGAGTCGGACATGACTGAACTTGACTTACCAGCATACTATTTCATAGTATAGATATACAAAAATGTATTCACAACAATCTTCTTCAAATAAGCATTTATAATTTTCTAATCTTTCACTGAACAAAATCCTAATGAATGTTCTTACAGTAAAAGTTTAAAAAATGCTTTTTTTTTTAACTCTAGGACAAATTTCTAGAAATAGAATTGTTGAGTCAAAGGGTTTGCACAATTTTAAGGCAATTAACACACTGCTGAACTGCCATTCAGGAAGATTATGTCACTCCCAGCAACTTATGAGTGTCATTTTTTCTCAGCCTTCACCAATACTGAGAATAACTTCAACAGTACATGAAGCGAGAACTTCCAGATGTACAAGTTGGATTTAGAAAAGGCAGATGAAAGAGGGACCAAATTGCCAACATCCGTTGGATCATAGGAAAAGCAAGAGTATTCCAGAAAAACATCTACTTCTGCTTCACTGACTACGCTAAAGCCTTGATTGTGCGGATCACAGCAAACTGTGGAAAATACTTAAAGACAAGGGAATACCAGACCATCTTACCTGCCTCCTGAGAAAGCTGTATGTAGCTCAAGAAGAAACAGAACTGGACATGGAACAACAGACTGGTTCCAAATTGGGGAAGGAATACAACAACGCTGGGTACCATCACCCTGCTTGTTTAATTTGTATGCAGAGTACATGCGAAATGCCAGGCTGAATGAAGCACAAACTGGGATCAAGATTGCTGGGAGAAATATCAGTAACCTCAGGAATGCAGATGACACAGTGGCAGAAAGGAAGAGGAACTAAAGAGCTTCTTAATGAAGGTAAAAGAGGGGAGTGAAAAATCTGGCTGAAAACTCAACATTCAAAAAACTAAGATCACGGCATCTGGTCCTATCACTTCACGGCAAATAGATGGGAAAAAATTGGAAACAATGACAGACTAGTTTCTTTGGCTCCATGAACTGCAGCATACCAGGCTTCCCTGTCTTTCACAATCTCCCTGAGTTTACTGAAACTCATGTCCATTGAGTCAATAATGCCATCCAATCATCTCATCCTCTGTTGTCCCCTTCTCTTCTTGCCCTCAATTTTTCCCAGCATCAGGGTCTTTTCCAGTGAGTTGGCTCTTCACATCAGGTGGCCAAAGTATTGGAGTTTCAGCATCAGACCTTCTAATGAATATTCAAGGTTGATTTCATTTAGGATTGACTGTTTGACCTCCTTGCAATCCAAGGGACTCTCAAGAATCTTCTCCACCACAATTCAAAAGCACCAATTCTTCGGTACTCAGCCTTCTTTATGGTCCAAATCTTATATCCACACATGATTACTGGAAAAACAATAGCTTTGACTATACACACTTTTGTCGGCAAAGTGATGTCTCTGCTTCTTAATATGCTGTCTATGTTTGTTACAGCTTTTCTTCCAAGGAGCAAGCATCTTTTAATTTCATGGCTGCAGTCACTGTCTGCAGTGATTTTGGAGCTCAAGAAAATAAACTCTTAAAAAAAAAAAAAGAAAATAAACTCTTGTCACTGTTTCCATTGTTTCCCCATCTATTTTGCCATGAAGTGATGGGACCAGATGCCATGATCTTCGTTTTTTGAATGTTAAGCCAGCTTTTTCACTCTCCTCTTTACCTACATCAAAAGGCTCTTTAGTTCCTCTTCACTTGCTGCCATTAGAGTGGTATCATCAGCATATTTGAGGTGGTTGAAATTTCTCCCAGGAATCTTGATTTCATTTAGTGTTTCATCCAGCCTGGCATTTTGCATGATGAACTCTGCACAGAATTTAAATAAGCAGGGTGACAATATACAGCCTTTTCACAATCCATTCCCAATTTTGAACCATTCCACATTACTTGTCAGGTTCTAACTGTTGTTTCTTGACCCAACACAGGTTTCTCAGGAGACAGGTAAGGTGGTCTGGTATTCCTATCTCTAAGCAATTTCCATAGTTTGTTGTGATTCCCAGAGTC
Source organism: Oreotragus oreotragus (assembly GCA_006410675.1). Classification (NCBI taxonomy): domain Eukaryota; kingdom Metazoa; phylum Chordata; class Mammalia; order Artiodactyla; family Bovidae; genus Oreotragus; species Oreotragus oreotragus. Next base: position 284,568 of record SJYX01024567.1, read on the forward strand.
CAAGGCTTTAGTGTAGTCATTGAAGCAGATGTTTTTCTGGAATTCCTTAGCTTTCTCTATTATCCAGTGAATGTTGGCAATTTGATCTCTGGTTCCTCTGCCTTTTCCAAATTCAGCTTGTACATCTGGAAGTACTCAGTTCATATACTGCCAAAGCCTAGCTTGAAGGATTTTGAGCATAACCTTGCTAGCATGTGAAATGAGTACAACTGTATGGTAGTTTGAACATTTCTTGGCATTGCCCTTCTTTGGCACTGGAATGAAAACTGACTTTTTCCAGTTTTCCAAATTTGCTGACATATTGAGTGCAACACTTTAATAGCATCATTTTTAGAATTTTAAATAGTTCAGCTGCAATTCTGTAACCTCCACTAGTTTTGTTCATAGTAATGCTTCCTAAGGCCCACTTGACTTCACAGTCCCTGCTGGTTTTAGCTGAGTAACCATACCATTGTGGCTATCCAGGTCATTAAGATCTTTCTTGTATAGTTCTGTGTTTTCTGGCCACCTCTTCTTAATTTCTTCTGCTTCTGTTAGGCCCTTACAATTTATTTTCTTTATTGTGCTCATCCTTGCATGAAATGTTCCCTTGATATCTCCAATGTTCTTGAAGAAATCTCTAGTCTTTTCCATTCTATTGTTTTCCTCAATTTCTTTGCCTTTAAGAAGGCCTTCTTATCTCTCCTCGCTATTTTCTGGAACTCAGCATTCAGTTGGGTATATCTTTCCTTTTTTCCCTTGCCTTTTGCTTCTCTTCATTCCTCTGCTACTTGTAAAGTCTCCTCAGACAACCACTTTGCCCTCTTGCATTTCTTTATTTGGGGGATGATTTTGATCACTGCCTCCTGTACAATGTTATGAACCTCTGTCTACAGTTCTTTAAGCACTCTGTCTACTAGATCTAATCCCTTGAAACTATTAATATGTCTCCTCCACTGTATAATCATAAGGGGTTTGATTTAGGTCGTACCTGAATGGCTGGGTCGGGAAGATCTGCTGGAGAAGGGTTAGACTACCTCCTCCAGGATTCATGGGTTTCCCTTATGACTCAGTTGGTAAAGAATCTGCCTGCAGTGCAGGAGACCTAGGTTTGATCCTTGTGTTGGGAAGATCCTCTGGAGAAGGGAAATGTTACCCACTCCAGTATTCTGGCCTGGAGAATTCCATGGACAAAGGAGCCTGGTGGGCTGCAGTCCGTGGGGTGGGAAAGAGTCAGACACGACTGAGCGCTTTTCACTTGCACTTTTTTCACTTTGAATGGCATGGTGGTTTTGCCTACTTTCTTTAAGTTGAGGCTGAATTGTGCAATAAGAAGCTGATGATCTGAGCCTCAGTGAGCTCCAGATCTTTTTTCTGCTGACTGAATAGAGGTGCTCCATCTTTGGCTGCAATCTCATTTAAGTATCAGCCTTCTGGTGATGTCCATGTGTAGAGTTATCTCTTGGGTTGTTGGAAAAGGGTGTTTGCTATAAGCAGCATGTTCTCTTGACTAGTTCATTTTGTATTCCAAGGCCAAGTTGCCCACTATTCCAGGTATCTCTTGACTTCCTACTTTTGCATCCAGTCCCCTATGATGTAAAGGATATCTTTTTTGGGTGTTACTTCCAGAAAATGTAGTGCTTCCCTGATAGCTCAATTGGCAAAGAGTCTGCCTGCAATCCAGGAGACCCCTGGATTTAGATTCCTGGGTTGGGAAGATCCTCTGGAGAAGGGATAGGCTACCCACTCCAGTATTCTTGGGCTTCCCTTGTGGCTCAGCTGGTAAAGAATCTGCCTACAATGCAGGAGGTCTGGGTTTGATCACTGGGTTGGGAAGATCCCCTGGAGAAGGGAAAAGCTACCCACTCCTGTATTCTGGCCTAGAGAACTCCATGGACTGTATAGTCCATGGGGTTGCAAAGAGCTGGACATGACTAAGTGACTTTCACTTTCTAGAAAGTGTTGTAGGTCTTTATTGAACCAGTCTACTTCAGCCTCTTCAGCACCAGTGGTTGGGGCATAGAGTTGGATTACTGTGACGTTGAACGGTTTGCCATGTAAATGAACCTTGATCATTCTGTCACTTTTGAGGTTGCACCCAAGTACTGTATTTCGGACTTTTGTTGACTGTGAAGGCTACTCTATTTCTTCTAAGGGATTCTTGTCCACAGTAGTAAATATAATGGTCATCTGATTTAAATTCGCCCTTTCCTGTCCATTTTAGTTCCTTCAGATGTTGATATTCAATCTGATCATCTCCTGCTTGACAATGTCCAATTTACCTTGATTCATAGACCTATCATTCCATGTTCCTATGCAGTACTGTTCTTTAAAAAAAAATTTTTTTGTCTATACTGGGTCTTCAGTGCCGTGTGGGCTTTCTCTGATTGTGAGGAGTGAGGGCTGCTCTGCTGTGCTTCACTTGTCGCAGAGCATGGGCTGAAGGGCACACGGCGTCAGTGTCTGTGGCACAGGGCCTACGGAGTCGCAGCTCTAGGGCACAGGCTCGATAGTCTTGGCCTGTAAGCTTCATTGCTCCACAGCTTCTAGGATCTTCCTGGGCCAGGGATTGAATCCTTGTCTCCTGCATTGGCAGGGGGATTCTTTACCACGGAGCCACCAGGCTGCCTTGCAATATTCTTCTTTATAGCATCTGAATTTACTTTTTCCATCAAACACATCCACAACTGAGTGTCGTTTCCACTTTGGCCCAGCCGCTTCCTTCTTTCCGGATCTATTAGTAATTGCCCTCTGCTCTTTCCCAGTAGCATGTTAGACGTCTTTTGATCTGGGGGGGCTCATCTTCTGTTGTCGTATCTTTTTGCCTTTTCATCCTGTCGGGGTTCCTAAGGCAAGAATACCAGAGTGGGCAGCCATTTCCTCCTCCAGTGGACTACGTATTGTCAGGACTCTTCACTGTGATCTGGGTCTTGGGTAGGCCTGCATGACATGGCTCATAGCTTCAATGAGTCACACAAGCCCCTTGGCCATGACAAGGCTGTGACCCATGAAGGGGCAAGATAGTGTAGTATGGCCCTAAGGAAAGGCATGTAGATCTAGAGAAAACAGACTAGAGAGCCCAGAAATAGATACATGCACAGAGCGCACTGCTGACACAAGGACAGCAGTGCAATTCTTTGGGGAAAGAGAGTTCACAGATGATAGTGGAACAACAGATATCTTTATGAAAATAGATATCCTTATGAAAATTAAATAAACAAATCTCAAATTTGTACATCATCCATATACAAAAAGTATTTCAAGATTAATTATTCACCTAAAATAAAAGATAAGACAATAAAGTGTCTAGAAGAAATGGAAATACAGTTTTACACCCTTGGAGCAGATAAAGATTTCTTAGAACATACGAAACACTAAACACAAAGTATGATAAATTACACTTCAATAAAAAGAAGTTCTGTACATTAAAGCATATCATTAAGAAAACAAACAAATTCAGACTGGAAAGTTCTGTACATTAAAACATATCATTAAGAAAAGAAACAAATTCAGACTGGGGGAAAATATTTACCATACATAGGTCTAACAAAGGAATTTTATTCATAATACACGAAGATCTTCCACAAATCAATAATAAAGAAATATATCCAATAAACATGTACAAAAGATTTAAACACTTTACAAAAAAGATATATGACTGTCTAACATGAACATGAAAAGGTGTTCAAAATAACTCATGAGAGAAATAAAAATTAAAACCATAAGACACCCTTCCACATTCATTTAGAATGCCTACAATCATAAAGGTTAAAAATACTAAATGCTGGTGAGGACTCAGAGCCACTAAGAGCTCTCATACCCTGCCTGTGGGAATAAAAACTATTACAACAGTGGTTAGGGCTCTACACTTCCACTGCAGTGGGCCTGGGTTCAATTCTTGCTCAGGGAACTAAGATTCTGCAAGCCACACAGCATGGCCAAATAAAAAAAAATAATAAGTAAAAGACAACAGTATTTTGACAGTATCTTTTAAAGTTAAATGTACATCAAACCTATAAATCCATTCTTATGTATCTATCTAAAAGAAGTAAAACCATACATTCATAGAAATACTTGTACATGAATATTCATTGCACTGTTGTTCAAAACAGCCAAAAAGTCAAAACAACTGAAATGTCCATCAATGGAAGATGGATAAACGAAGTGTGGTGTATTCATACATGGCATATTACTTGGTAATTAAAAGGCAAACCTATAAATACATAAGTTTCATGGATGAATCTCAAAAATNTCATAATATCAGTCTGCCTACTGACCCCTGTATTACAGTCTTACTTAGTTATTTCTGTAGAAGATGGTCTTTCTTACCTATCCACCTCCAGTTCCATATCAGAGTGTGTATGTGTGCCCTGCTTTGCCTGATTCTTATCTCTACACAGTCTGTCTCTTATACACATCTAGATGTGTATAAGAGACAGGGATGAATCTCAAAAATGTTATGATGAATGACAAAAACTCCTGAATTTTATTATATATACAATATATATAATTTATATAAATTGTATCTCAATAAAAAATTAACTTTATAAAACAAACTAAAAAATACTGCTGGAAGAAAACAAATTATTTAACTCTAATAATACAGAAAAAATATATATATAATATCCTTGACCTAATTTATGGGCTTCCCTGGTAGCTTAGAAGGTAAAGCGTCTGCCTCCAATGTGGGAGACCCAGGTTCGATCCCTGGGTCAGGAAGATCCCCTGGAGAAGGAAATGGCAACCCACTCTAGTACTCTTGCCTGGAAAATCCCATGGACTGAGGGGCCTGGTAGGCTACAGTCCATGGGGCTGCAAAGAGTAGGACACGACTGAGCGACTTCACTTCACTTCACTGACCTAATTTATAGGCAAGGAGAAGAGGACAGTGTGAAAATGCTCACAATATGATTAAGTGAAAACATTTTCATACATAATGTATGTTGTTTACTCTTTAAATGGAAAGATAGCAAGGAAATAAATCATGTTATAGTTTACAAATCCTAGGATTTGTTCCAAAGTGATTTGTCTTTTTTTTTTTTTTTAGCTCCTTGACATCTGGACTCCCTTCCTATTCCTGTGAAATTTCAGCCTTCTGCTTCAGAAGCCCCAAATCCAGATACCCACTTTCATAAATTCCATTGCTGGATACTGGTAATGGGAATTTACCCCAGTGGCACCTATGGCAGTAACTCTGGGAATTCATTCATAATGGTAGAAGGAGGGTCGTCTAGTGGTGTCAGCAGTGGGCAACGCCATTGCCAGGTGACTAAGAGGGGCAAATCATTCGTTTGGTGAAGTTGAACAGTTCTATGAAGACCTATAAGACCTTTTAGAACTAACACCCAAAAAAGATATCCTTTTTTAGAATTATAATAAACAAAGGAAAATAAACCCAAAACTCAGAAAAGTGGGTGGTTTTTACAGGGTAGAGATTGGATTTGTGACGGGTCTAGCCATGATTTTAAAGGTGCAAATATTTTTCATTATTTTTTACATGATATATATAAATTTATATATAAATATACTATTTCATTGGAGAAGGCAATGGCACCCCACTCCAGTACTCTTGCCTGGAAAATCCCACGGACAGAGGAGTCTGGTGGGCTGCGGTCCATGGGTTCACGAAGAGTCGGACACGACTGAGTGACTTCCCTTTCACTTTTCACTTTCGTGCATTGGAGAAGAAAATGGCAACCCACTCCAGTGTTCTTGCCTGGAGAATCCCCGGGACGGGGGAGCCTGGTGGGCTGCCGTCTATGGGGTCACATAGAGTCGGACATGACTGAACTTGACTTACCAGCATACTATTTCATAGTATAGATATACAAAAATGTATTCACAACAATCTTCTTCAAATAAGCATTTATAATTTTCTAATCTTTCACTGAACAAAATCCTAATGAATGTTCTTACAGTAAAAGTTTAAAAAATGCTTTTTTTTTTTACTCTAGGACAAATTTCTAGAAATAGAATTGTTGAGTCAAAGGGTTTGCACAATTTTAAGGCAATTAACACACTGCTGAACTGCCATTCAGGAAGATTATGTCACTCCCAGCAACTTATGAGTGTCCTTTTTTCTCAGCCTTCACCAATACTGAGAATAACTTCAACAGTACATGAAGCGAGAACTTCCAGATGTACAAGTTGGATTTAGAAAAGGCAGATGAAAGAGGGACCAAATTGCCAACATCCGTTGGATCATAGGAAAAGCAAGAGTATTCCAGAAAAACATCTACTTCTGCTTCACTGACTACGCTAAAGCCTTGATTGTGCGGATCACAGCAAACTGTGGAAAATACTTAAAGACAAGGGAATATTTATGAGTGTCATTTTTTCTCAGCCTTCACCAATACTGAGAATAACTTCAACAGTACATGAAGCGAGAACTTCCAGATGTACAAGTTGGATTTAGAAAAGGCAGATGAAAGAGGGACCAAATTGCCAACATCCGTTGGATCATAGGAAAAGCAAGAGTATTCCAGAAAAACATCTACTTCTGCTTCACTGACTACGCTAAAGCCTTGATTGTGCGGATCACAGCAAACTGTGGAAAATACTTAAAGACAAGGGAATACCAGACCATCTTACCTGCCTCCTGAGAAAGCTGTATGCAGCTCAAGAAGAAACAGAACTGGACATGGAACAACAGACTGGTTCCAAATTGGGGAAGGAATACAACAACGCTGGGTACCATCACCCTGCTTGTTTAATTTGTATGCAGAGTACATGCGAAATGCCAGGCTGAATGAAGCACAAACTGGGATCAAGATTGCTGGGAGAAATATCAGTAACCTCAGGAATGCAGATGACACAGTGGCAGAAAGGAAGAGGAACTAAAGAGCTTCTTAATGAAGGTAAAAGAGGGGAGTGAAAAATCTGGCTGAAAACTCAACATTCAAAAAACTAAGATCACGGCATCTGGTCCTATCACTTCACGGCAAATAGATGGGAAAAAATTGGAAACAATGACAGACTAGTTTCTTTGGCTCCATGAACTGCAGCATACCAGGCTTCCCTGTCTTTCACAATCTCCCTGAGTTTACTGAAACTCATGTCCATTGAGTCAATAATGCCATCCAATCATCTCATCCTCTGTTGTCCCCTTCTCTTCTTGCCCTCAATTTTTCCCAGCATCAGGGTCTTTTCCAGTGAGTTGGCTCTTCACATCAGGTGGCCAAAGTATTGGAGTTTCAGCATCAGACCTTCTAATGAATATTCAAGGTTGATTTCATTTAGGATTGACTGTTTGACCTCCTTGCAATCCAAGGGACTCTCAAGAATCTTCTCCACCACAATTCAAAAGCACCAATTCTTCGGTACTCAGCCTTCTTTATGGTCCAAATCTTATATCCACACATGATTACTGGAAAAACAATAGCTTTGACTATACACACTTTTGTCGGCAAAGTGATGTCTCTGCTTCTTAATATGCTGTCTATGTTTGTTACAGCTCCTTTTCTTCCAAGGAGCAAGCATCTTTTAATTTCATGGCTGCAGTCACTGTCTGCAGTGATTTTGGAGCTCAAGAAAATAAACTCTTAAAAAAAAAAAAAGAAAATAAACTCTTGTCACTGTTTCCATTGTTTCCCCATCTATTTTGCCATGAAGTGATGGGACCAGATGCCATGATCTTCGTTTTTTGAATGTTAAGCCAGCTTTTTCACTCTCCTCTTTACCTACATCAAAAGGCTCTTTAGTTCCTCTTTTCAAGAAAATAAACTCTTAAAAAAAAAAAAAGAAAATAAACTCTTGTCACTGTTTCCATTGTTTCCCCATCTATTTTGCCATGAAGTGATGGGACCAGATGCCATGATCTTCGTTTTTTGAATGTTAAGCCAGCTTTTTCACTCTCCTCTTTACCTACATCAAAAGGCTCTTTAGTTCCTCTTCACTTGCTGCCATTAGAGTGGTATCATCAGCATATTTGAGGTGGTTGAAATTTCTCCCAGGAATCTTGATTTCAGTTAGTGTTTCATCCAGCCTGGCATTTTGCATGATGAACTCTGCACAGAATTTAAATAAGCAGGGTGACAATATACAGCCTTTTCACAATCCATTCCCAATTTTGAACCATTCCACATTACTTGTCAGGTTCTAACTGTTGTTTCTTGACCCAACACAGGTTTCTCAGGAGACAGGTAAGGTGGTCTGGTATTCCCATCTCTAAGCAATTTCCATAGTTTGTTGTGATTCCCAGAGTCCAAGGCTTTAGTGTAGTCATTGAAGCAGATGTTTTTCTGGAATTCCTTAGCTTTCTCTATTATCCAGTGAATGTTGGCAATTTGATCTCTGGTTCCTCTGCCTTTTCCAAATTCAGCTTGTACATCTGGAAGTACTCAGTTCATATACTGCCAAAGCCTAGCTTGAAGGATTTTGAGCATAACCTTGCTAGCATGTGAAATGAGTACAACTGTATGGTAGTTTGAACATTTCTTGGCATTGCCCTTCTTTGGCACTGGAATGAAAACTGACTTTTTCCAGTTTTCCAAATTTGCTGACATATTGAGTGCAACACTTTAATAGCATCATTTTTAGAATTTTAAATAGTTCAGCTGCAATTCTGTAACCTCCACTAGTTTTGTTCATAGTAATGCTTCCTAAGGCCCACTTGACTTCACAGTCCCTGCTGGTTTTAGCTGAGTAACCATACCATTGTGGCTATCCAGGTCATTAAGATCTTTCTTGTATAGTTCTGTGTTTTCTGGCCACCTCTTCTTAATTTCTTCTGCTTCTGTTAGGCCCTTACAATTTATTTTCTTTATTGTGCTCATCCTTGCATGAAATGTTCCCTTGATATCTCCAATGTTCTTGAAGAAATCTCTAGTCTTTTCCATTCTATTGTTTTCCTCAATTTCTTTGCCTTTAAGAAGGCCTTCTTATCTCTCCTCGCTATTTTCTGGAACTCAGCATTCAGTTGGGTATATCTTTCCTTTTTTCCCTTGCCTTTTGCTTCTCTTCATTCCTCTGCTACTTGTAAAGTCTCCTCAGACAACCACTTTGCCCTCTTGCATTTCTTTATTTGGGGGATGATTTTGATCACTGCCTCCTGTACAATGTTATGAACCTCTGTCTACAGTTCTTTAAGCACTCTGTCTACTAGATCTAATCCCTTGAAACTATTAATATGTCTCCTCCACTGTATAATCATAAGGGGTTTGATTTAGGTCGTACCTGAATGGCTGGGTCGGGAAGATCTGCTGGAGAAGGGTTAGACTACCTCCTCCAGGATTCATGGGTTTCCCTTATGACTCAGTTGGTAAAGAATCTGCCTGCAGTGCAGGAGACCTAGGTTTGATCCTTGTGTTGGGAAGATCCTCTGGAGAAGGGAAATGTTACCCACTCCAGTATTCTGGCCTGGAGAATTCCATGGACAAAGGAGCGTGGTGGGCTGCAGTCCGTGGGGTGGGAAAGAGTCAGACACGACTGAGCGCTTTTCACTTGCACTTTTTTCACTTTGAATGGCATGGTGGTTTTGCCTACTTTCTTTAAGTTGAGGCTGAATTGTGCAATAAGAAGCTGATGATCTGAGCCTCAGTGAGCTCCAGATCTTTTTTCTGCTGACTGAATAGAGGTGCTCCATCTTCNGGCCTGGCGTGCTGTGATTCATGGGGTCACAAAGAGTCGGACACGACTGAGTGACTGAACTGAGCTGAACAATGGAAACATTATTCTCACCAGCAACCTTCTGCAGCATGTTAGCTTCAAAGCTATATGCTTTGCTTTATCCTTCCCATTTTTCTAGAGTTTTCTGCAGTTTTACAAATGATTCTGTGAACTACTCAGTACCCTTTCAACAAATTTCTTTTCTACCAAAATCATCCAGAGTTAAGAACGTCAATGAAAAAATAAAATAATAAAAGCACTCTAATACAGAATGAAATAATGCTCCTTCCAGATAATAAAAATTTTACAGATAAGTAGAAATTATTTCTTCTTCTTTAAAAAAACTCACTAAAAGTACCTTTTTAAAAACACCTTGGATTCCTTTCATACTTTCAAAGAAAAGTGTTTTTCACAATGTTGTTTTAAAAGGGATGACGTTTTCAAAATATTCACTGGAAAAGAATGAAGACATCTCCCATAATAATGCACACAATGGATAGCTGAGATTCTAAAGGAATATCTTGAAATTAAGTAATTGTTAAACAGAAAAAAATGGTCTCATCGCTAACGTTCAAAGAAGTAGGTATCTGTGACTGATGTACTTAAGGGATAAGTGGCTCTTGTCATTTGTGCCACTTTAGAAGCTTGGCAACATGCCAAACATCTTACCTTTCCTTATTAACTGTGAATTTATCAACCATCTATTTTGCTGACTTTTTTTATATCTATTAAAATCTCCATATATATAAACTAGTTAATGAATTTCATAAATTAACTATTTGCTATGTGAATTGGTACTTTTATTTTTAAATAAATAAATCTATATTTTCTGTAAAACATCTTTTGAAGAAATGATATATAGACCCATAATTTTCCTATCAAAAATTTTTTTTAAAAATTTTGTATCTATTTTCATCAGTCCAAGCAAAAAACCTTTGTTGTTGTTGTTGTTCTTTTTGCCTATTAATCCTTTGCATCTTCCATTCTTATGTTTATAGCCCTCCCCTGACTGGCATCCCTTCTGTGCTTAAAATATTATTTAAAAATACAGAGTTGTTTCACATAGATGTACACATTCCCTAAAATGTAATGCAGTTTCATTGTTTCTTATCTTGCCCTCATGAAGCTGACATCTTAGTGAAGATCAATGACAAGTTCACACATAAAATAAGACAGTAAATTTCAGGTAATCATAAATGTAATAATGGAAAAACAGGGTGAGGCAGTCATGTCTGAGTTACTTTATAAAAGTAATCTCTTCTGAGAACCTGTTATTTGATCTGAGACTTGAAGTAAGTAAAAGATGCTGCTGTGAAGAGCATGCAGGTGAAGGAAGCACAGGCACTGAGACAGGAACAAGCTTGACCTGAGACAGAAGAGACAGCTGCCACGTCTGAAGCACAAGGAGCCAGAGGAACCGGGTCATGGCTGAGGCGAGAGAGAAGCCCAGACCGGGTCAGAATGACAGAAAGTTAGGGAAATTAGTTAAGAGATCATCTCAGTCCACGTGAGATACGATGCTTTAGAGAAGAGCAATGGGACTACAGATATAAGCTCGTGGAGCTAGGGGAGCCCAGAGACAAAAAAGTGTCAAGAAATGTCAAAAATGAGGTTTCAGTCAGTCATCTGAAATGTTACAGAGATACATGAGGACAGGAAAGGGGATATTGGATTTGACAAGCTGGAAGGTGTTAGTGACAGAAGACGGACTGAGGTCATTGAAGAATGGATGGAAGGTTTTGGTCACGGATATCAGATTGGATCTTCATTCTCTTTTGGTCCCTTCCGAAATCCCTTGAAAATGACATTAAAAAGACAGAGAAAATTCATAGAAAGAAAGAGTTTCGATGATGAAATTTTGGAGTTTGGAATGCAAGCCAGTTCATAGTAAGGGTCAGCCGAATGAAGGAAGATTAATTCAAAGCTAGCAGTGGAGAGAGAGCAGACCAGTAATCCATTTTGTACTGTGAGACCACTGAAATACTAATAAAGAAGCTGGTGGTACTTGNGATGATGAAATTTTGGAGTTTGGAATGCAAGCCAGTTCATAGTAAGGGTCAGCCGAATGAAGGAAGATTAATTCAAAGCTAGCAGTGGAGAGAGAGCAGACCAGTAATCCATTTTGTACTGTGAGACCACTGAAATACTAATAAAGAAGCTGGTGGTACTTGGTGCCTCTGGAAGTGAGGTTTAGAGAAAGGAGTTGAAAACGAAGACTAGCTAAAAGTCCATCTGCCAGTCAGACCTCTGGATCCTCTCCTGGCCTCAAGCAGAAGCCTAGATATTCACTCACTGGAGAGGGTAAAAACCAGAGAGGGTCTCTCAAACAGGGAACACAAAGCGCAGTTGAAGACAGGAGTCCTACATTGAAAATACAGCCCCAGCCTTCTTCTCCCAATGACATTTCAGTCTATTCCCTCCAGGAAGGTGGCCAGAAGCTTCTTCTCTTGGGATCTAAACAGTCATTTTGTTTCATACTGCAAGAGCCCCAATAAGGTCATCTAACAGGAAGGACTACAGCCAAAAAGCCCTCCCCCTACTGGTGAATTTTCCATGAAGTATTCAGTGATCCTCTGTAAAAGCATCAGACATTTAAGGAAAGTAGCCATTATGAAACAGAAAGCAAAACAATATGGGAAAATATAGCTCAGAGGAAACTGTCAATGCAGTAGATGTAAACACGAAAATTTTTAATCTATGAAAATTCTTAGAAAAATAAATGAAAAATTATATTCAGGAATTAACAGAGTGATAAATAAGAAACATTAAAAGAATGTGAATTGGTTTATGAGAATTATGCAACATCTTTTCTGCATAACACACTAAAAATGCACCATCTGAGGATATTTTGCTTTCTTTAGGTCAATTGTGATGCAATTTAATTTTTGTTTTCTCTTTTATAATTCTTATCCATACATAACTTGGCAGTGTTTTTTTTTAAATAATTTGACTTTTTCTAGTTTCTTCAAAGCATTCAACTTTATTGTCTCAAAAACTGAAGCTCCTATCTTTTTGTACTTATATTTTAATGGTTTACATAGTATTGAACTAAGTTGTCTTTCAAAAGTAAGGCCACATCTCTGTCAATGTAAGAATCTAAAACTTTTTTATCATCATCGTCAGTTGTAGTAATAGGCAATTTTAGTGTACTGTTTATTTTCCACGGTGGTTAATTGTATGGTCATGTCATGGCTTTACACCCATCAGATTGACCTGAGCGGGTCTAGTACCTCTGGAATAAAGGCAACATACTGGGTCTTCTGCAGCCACTACATCATCTCCAAGGTAGCTTCATGTTGAGCAAAAGTTCCACAGTTTCACACTTGAGTGCCTCCAAATCTCTCAAATAGATAAGAAGTCTCCAGAAGTAATTTTCTGCTAGCATTGTTTCAGAATTCAGATTTTAAAAGATGCTATCCTCTCCCTTAAGGACAAATTCCTCATGAAATGAATCATAGGACACTTGAGCAACAGCCTGAGTCTCCCAAATCAGGTAGAAGGGACTCTCCCTTTGAATGCATTTAATGAAATTACATTAAAATTAACCTAATCTAAACAGATTTTTGGTTGGGTCTTAACATGATGATATATGACTGATACACAGAGGGAGCTCAGATTTGTTTGTTTTTAATGTGTTTTACTTAAGCTCATCATTTATAAAGTCCCTTTGGGGATTTGTTTGATTTTGTGAATGTTTACTCCGGAGTTAACAGACTGAGAAACAGAAATAGCACAGGTATGTGGGCTCTAGTGTATATTTCACAATACATATTAGTATTAGAAAAAGTCAGTTTTTAAAGTATTAAAGTACTTATTAAAGTATTACTTTTTATTACTTAAAGTCATACTTTTTAAAGTATTAAAGAACTATTTTAAAGTAAAATAAAGTAATATTTTAAAGTATTTATTAAAGTAAAGAAATATTTACTATGAACAGTGAACTGTTATTTGCATCATAACATATAACATCATAATGTCACGCACTGTGCTATTTCAAATTTATCTGTCTTTCTGTTGTATAAGTTCAGTTCAGTTCAGTCGCTCAGTCGTGTCCGACTCTTTGCGACCCCATGAATCGCAGCACGCCAGGCCTCCCTGCCCATCACCATCTCCCAGAGTTCACTCAGACTCACGTCCATCGAGTCTGTGATGCCATCCAGCCATCCCATCCTCGGTCGTCCTCTTCTCCTCCTGCCCCCAATCCCTCCCAGCATCAGAGTCTTTTCCAATGAGTCAACTCTTCGCATGAGGTGGCCAAAGTACTGGAGTTTCAGCTTTAGCATCATTCCTTCCAAAGAAATCCCAGGGTTGATCTCCTTCAGAATGGACTGGTTGGATCTCCTTGCAGTCCAAGGGACTCTCAAGAGTCTTCTCCAACACCACAGTTCAAAAGCATCGATTCTTCGGCGCTCAGCTTTCTTCACAGTCCAACTTTCACATCCATACATGACCACAGGAAAAACCATAGCCTTGACT
>SJYX01024567.1:300689-313763 GCA_006410675.1 Oreotragus oreotragus
AAAGGCTTTGGCATAGTCAATAAAGCAGAAATAGATGTTTTTTTGGAACTCTCTTGCTTTTTCCATGATCCAGCGGATGTTGGCAATTTGATCTCTGGTTCCTCTGCCTGTTCTAAAACCAGCTTGAACCTAGGCTTAAAGGCAATATGCCTACTATAACTTCTGACACAAAGTTGGGCCCATAATAAATATCAGTTGAATTAAAATAAAAGTTGGCATTGTAACAAAGAGTGCAGGGTTTTTTGTTGTTTTTTTTTTAAATGTAAGTTCCAATGAGAATACGTGGCTAATAACTTTAAAATATTCTCTTATGTACAATTGAAGCCAGGTTAAAAAATGAACCCAATCATATTTTACTTCTTCAATAAGAATAGAAGGATCTATATATAAAATTACCGAAAAGAAAAATTGTTAAGTCTTCCAAATAAGCATCACACACCAAATAGTTATCATATACTCAAGGAAAGTTATCAGAAGTTAGTAAAGATTTCTCTAAATATCTAACACAGAATCTTCTTCATTTCCCATTTTTATGCCATTGGTATTATTTTTTTCCCTTAAGAATATCTGATGACTCTGCAATTGATGCTTAGAAATTCAGTATACAAAATTCATGCTTCCCCTATTATCAATTATATATTTTATCCAAAAAATAAATAAATTGAAATCAAATCCTTTATAATATTGATAAAAACTGGTTTTATTGTATTTTCCATAGATAGAAATAAGGTTTTTGGTGAAAATTTTCATTGCAAAGACAATCTACAATTCAGTCGGTAACAAACAAAATTTAACTTTAAATGACTCAAGTATTCTGCACCTGAAACTCAATTTCATAAACATTCAAGATTAGTGAATTTTGGTAGGAAAAAAAGACTAACAGAAAGGAAAAAGACACCTTTTTAACATAGAGCAACTTAGAGGTTTTTTGTTTTTTTTTTTTTTTATTTCTTTGGGAAAACACACAGTATAGTTACTTTTAAAAAAGTCTTTTAAGGAAGACTTCAGTGTTTCAAATCAAGTAGACTTCAGACTAAAAAATATTTTTAAATTTGCCAAGAAACTGAAGTGTTAAAAATAGTCTTCTCCTTATTTATTTAATTTCATGTTTAAGGAAACATTTGACAGATAAGTTAACAAAATGCAAAAAAAAAAAAAGTTTGCCTGCATTTTTATATAATAAATTCTAGATCTGTAAAAAATTTCCTGGTTTTACACAAAGGCCAACTTTTGACCTTCACTGATCCATTTCTATGTTAAAAAAATACAGTATCAAATCTTTCTCCCTCCCCCCCAAAAAACTAGAAGAAATATTTTAAATTGTGAGTGTGTGAATGTAACTATGCATATTCTCAAGTGTACAAAGCACACAAACATCACTTTACTGGAAAAATTATTTTCATCATACTGTAAACTTCTCTTCCTCTACATCTGGACATTTCAAAATAGTCTTTGGTATTACTAGTTATTGTGCTTTGAAATGGAAACTTAAGGGATTTCTGTAGCAGTGCTACATAGACATTTTAAGATATAAATAAGAAAAAAATGCACTTGGAATAAGTTACAATTAGCTGCTTTTGCATAATTTTCAAAAACTACAGTGTATGCCTAGTCACAGTTTTATGAGAAAGAATATCTCCTTTTTCAACTTCTTAATTTTAAGGAACACTTAATCATTTTGGTTAAAAATCCATTTTTGGAGTGAGTCTGATGGATTGCATGACACTAAGCTTGGATGCTCTCCACTTGCTGAAAGGCACATTTTAAAGAATGGATTATACAGAAGTTGGTCCTAGAATAAAAAGAAATAAAACAGACATTAAGTTTCAAGACTCAAGAGTTAACTGAGAAATATAAAAAACACTTCAAGGTCTCATGGAAGCTTAAAGTAGACTTAACAGAATAAATATATACCATTCTTAACTTTTGATCTTTCTAAGATCTACTATGTCTGATTAAATCTTGTTGGTTTTTGGTGTAGGCAATGCAATTTATGCCATCGATGTTTGATTCAAAGAAGGTGCTATATAAATGTTCTAATATTACACAAAACAATGTGCAGGTAAGAATTGCAAGATTCCAGCTAAGCTTTAAAACATACGCTTAAAAACAGGGGAAAGAAAAACCACCTTTCACGCATTCCCTCAAATCTAGATTCATGAAACAGTACAAAAATTGGGAAGGAAAGTATCAGTTTAGGTAAGAAAAGTATGACTGTCACAGGAAACTATAAGAAACTCCAGAAAAACAAATACGACAACTATTATTAATAATCCACAGAAAGTTGATCTGCATAAATCATGGTCTAAGACATTTTACAACCATTCTGCTCTAAGAGTACTTAATTCATTGATACCTTTTTTCTTAACATAAGGTAGAGATACATAATGACAAAGTTAACAAAAACAGAGAAATTCTGGTGGATAACATTAATGTGCTATTTCATATATTTTCCCAGATAAGCAATAGAGCTACTCAGAATAACTATATAAAGGGGTGAATTAACTGCACTGAGGTACCTTCTGGATCTCCCATATCTGTTCTCCAGTGGCAACTGTTTTGTGACCTTTGTAGGCACATGCCTTTAGCTGAACAACACCTTGCGCAGCATGAAGACATAATTCCTTCTGGATGTTATGCCGAATTTCATGTTGGGCAGAATATTCAAAGTACTGTGAAAGGAAGAATGCTGTTATTGACAAAAGCACCCTATATCCTCAGCTGCAAAACTGTCAGCAAAAAAAAAAAAAAAAAAAAATCAGCAACTCACTGAACAATGAAGTGAAGTGAAGTCGCTCAGTCGTGTCCGACTCTTTGCGACCCCATGGACTGAAGCCTACTAGGCTCTTCTGTCCATGGGATTTTCCAGGCAATAGTCCTGGAGTGGATTGCCATTTCCTTCTCCAGGGGATCTTCCCAACCCAGGGATCGAACCCGGGTCTCCTGCATTGTAGACAGACGCTTTACCATCTGAGCCACCAGGGAAGTCCATAGGTATCATAATTACAAACTGAGTTTGGGGAACAGAAAAGATTATGTCCTTTCTCCAGCCTATCACCAATACTTACTTAATTAAGAAGGTACTATCTTCCTCCCCATGTCAGAAATTGGATGCTATCAGGTAGGATGGAGGCTAGAACAGGTATGCCATAGAAAAGAGCCTGGAAACTTTTAGCAAGCCCATCGTTCCTTTTTCTCCCCACAAGTGTTCCTTCCCTCTTATTCATCTCAATTAATACTACTTTCATTTAAACTAGTAGTATTTAAACATGGTACTCTTGGGAATTCCCTGGTTAGGCACTTTCACTGCAGTGGCCCAGGTTAAGTCCCTGGCTGGGGAATTAAGATCCTGCAACCCTCATGCCATGGACAAAAAAAAAGGGGGGGAGGCAGCTTTTCATGCCTCAGTTCCCTTGCCTGTAAAAGGTAATTTAATAGCTCCTAGGTGGCGCTCATGGGAAAGAACCCACCTGCCAATGCAGGAGAGGTAAGAGACATGGTTCTATCTCTGGGTCTGGAAAGGGCATGGCAGGTATTCTTGCCTGGAGAATCCCACGGACAGAAGAGTCTGGTGGGCTACAGTCTATAGGGTCATAAATAGTTGGACATGACTAAAACTGCTTAGCACACAAGTGCACACATAGGGTTATGACTATAAATGGGTTAATATGTGTAAAACATTTAGACCAGTAACTCGATGTGGTAAGCATTCAATTAGTTTTTTGCTATTATTACTATTATTGATGCTTCTCTCTCTTCACATATCCAATTAATTAGCTCTTAGTCTTTCTGAATCTTCCTCTCAGATGCTAACACCCTACCCATCCTTACTTTTACACCCTCATTTCTCTTGTTCAGGTGCTCAAAATCTCTTCTGCAACACCTCCACCAACTTCTGCTCCTATAACACAATCCAATCTTGCTGCCAGATTGTCTTTTGTAACATAGATTTGATCCCTTATGTTCCCTGCTTAAGTGAATCGCTACTGTTGCTAAGACAAAGCCCATACTTCTTCACTGGTATGTGAAATCTTCCACTTTCAATCTTACATCAACCATTGTCCCGGTTATACACTGTTCCTTTCACACAATCCTACCAAAGCAGGACATGTGTATCCACAACTCCAAGACTTTGCTTTACGGTGCTCTCCCTGGAATACCTCCCTGGATGCTTTTCTGTCTAGCTAACTCCCTTTGACACTTCAAAAGTCAACTCCAATATTACCTTCCTTCTTTAGTTTTCCCTGAACTTGTCCTGTGCACAAACTTACACTCTCCTCAGGGTTCCCAGAGTCATCAGAGACAGCTTCCAAAGCACTCTATTAGAATTATGGTGTAGCTAGCTGACTTCACTGTAGACCAAAGTCAGGCAGTGTATCTAGTAATGACATCCATTATAAATCAAATATTTCATAATGTTGACATTCCAAAGAGAAAATGAGTGAACATAATTGATTTTCAATAGGGAAGTAATTAGTCTTAGCACTAATATTTATTGAGCCCTTATTATGTGCTAGGCAGGGACTGTTCTAAACCCTTTACGTGTATTAGAGTAGGCACTCCACAAACATTAGCTGAATTAATCTTGAGTTCCCCTGGCCTTAGCCTCATGCTTAATTTATCTCCTTCCACAAATATAATATCAGTCATTTTTATAACTGATAGCTCTTCAGATGGAGACTGAAAGCTCTTCAGATGGAAAGAAAGACTTTCTTCAGATTGAAAGAAAATGGGTTTAGATCAGGAATACAACATTCTGTCTGTGCTTTAAAAAGGATAAACTTTAGGACCTCAAAGATGATGAGAAAGGCTGACCAGTACTTTACTTCACTAATAATATTTTTTTAAAAAACATTAAAAGGGAAGTTATAAGGAATGGAAAATAGTTGAAGATACTTAGCCAAAGAGTATGTAATTAGCTAGCTGAGAACACTGGACAGACTTTAACTTAGAACCAGGACAAAACCGCAGGAAGAGAAAGGCGAAGAAGCAAGGCCTTGTGTAACAAAGTGGTAATGGATTAACCTGCACGCTGCACTACACCAGTATTTAGTCAATTTAGTCACATAATTAAAATGCTTATTTTTCACTTGGCATATTCAAATACCGTTACAATGGAATTTTCTGCTACAAAAAAATATCATTATCTGTCAAGAGAGTAGAAGGAAGCCTGAGGAAATGACCGAGTTAGATGATATCTCAGAAACGTCTACCGCTCAAGGAACCACAATTCCTAAACTAGTCTAAATGCAGTGCTTGACTGAAAATAACATTTAAAGGAAATAAATCAAAATAAAGTCAATGGCCATGTCAGGGCAATAGAAGCCAGAGTTATCTTCTTAAAATATAAACCAGAAAATACTCTTCTTCCACTCAAAATCCTCAGATGGCTTCTGTCACACTTGGGATTAAATCCATGATCTTAACGTGGCCAGCAAAGTCCTATACAACCAGGCCCCTAATCCATGTCTCTGACCTCATTTTCCACCCTCTTTTCCTGGACCACTCTACTCCAGCCACACTGGCTTTGTCCCCGCTCCATTTACCTGCCACTGGGCCGCTGGCTTTGGGTCCCTCTGCCAAGATGCTCTCTTCCTAGGACATGGTTCCCCTCCTAACTCCTTCAGGCCTCCAGGCTAAGGTCACCTTCTCCAAGAGGTCTTCCTGAACATCCGAAAATAACTAACCCCCGCCACACATATTATTTCCCTACCCTATTTTATTTTTGTTTATACCTAAAATTGCATGTTTATTTTTTCCTTTCCTTTTAGAATGCAAGCTTCACAAGACAGAGACTTGGTCTTCTTCAGTACTATAAGGGTGTGAGTCACATCACAGACTGCCAAACAAATACTTGTTGCAGGAATATGTGGATTATTTAACCATTCCAAAATTTCTAAAAGATGCCCCCATGATATTTATAATTTAAAAATTATTTTAGAGACAGAACTATAAAAATATCTTTATGGCAATGACAGGAGAAAAACAGAACAGTATATAAAATATATCTTCAATTTTTATGGTAAAATAGATGTAATGCTATAGAAAGCCTGAAATAAATTTATAAATATTTACACTTAGTGGTAAAGAACCTGCCTACCAATGCAGGAGACTTAAGAGACGCGGGTTGATCAGATTGGGAAGGTACCCTGAAGAAGGAAATGGCAACCCACTTCAGTATTCTCGCCTGGAAAATTCCTTGGATACAGGAGCCTGGCAGCTGCAGTCCATGGGGTCGCAAAACAGTCAGACACAACTGAACACGCACACACACATTTAATGGTAAGATTTTTACAAATGAGGAAATATTTCTTATTGCTCCACACCCTAATTTTTACTTGGATAGTCCCGTGTTATTTCCAAAAGAAGGCAACTATTTGTATAATTATTTTTTCTTTTAAAATATGGTGTGTAGGGAAATTTCAAAATAGGAAGATAAATACTCATACATCTGTGTATATGTATATACATGTAAGTCTGTATATATCTGTGTGTATCTCCATCCTATTTCAGAACTATATCTAACCATCAAGCAATGGATCCTATTCACTACCTATAGCTTTTGGGCATCAGCATCATCTACCTTCAGCAAGTAGATTGATTGCTTTGGATGAGTAAGCATGGAACTGGATTAAACTGAGGCTGAGTAGAAAAAACATGGAAGTATATGGACCAGGAGATTAACTGGCCCTTTCTTCTTAAAACTGATATCATCAAAGTTCCATCCTGTTAACACAGGGCATCATGAGTATTCATTAATAATACCATGAAAATCCTCTATGCACATCTTGGATTCTATACCAAAACACTTGCAATCCTGCCCTCCCCCAAAAGACATACCAGCTCCTCTCCTTAGGACAATCTGTTCTCACTCCCACCAGCTATTTCACTAACCCTTATGTGTACCTTTCAAAAAATGTCCCCAAATGTCACCTTTCCCAGGCAAATGTATGGACACCCTGATTCAGATGCCCTCCTCCATACCCCCAGAGCACTCTGAAAGCTTTATCCCAGACCTTGCCATCCTGACTGTAAATGCCAGTTTTGAAATAGCGATTTCCTGAACGAGCTGGAATCTAAATTGCTTGAACCCAGCAGCGTACTTGGTATGCAGGGGTCACTTAGTGAATTTGTTGAATTAACAACGGAGAGAAAGTGTCTAATTTTCCAGGAATTAATTTGTAAAAGGCAAGAAAAGGAAGCTAAAACCTGGAAATAATATTTTAATATGTTCTCTATCCATAGTGACATATGACATTTTAGTCTTAATTAGTAAAACAGCAAAAGGGCAGTAATAAGCAAAGATGTCACCAATCAAGGAGAATCAAGAACATACATATTTTTAAAAAAATCTGTTGAGATAATATTGTGGCCCACAAAAGTACAGTATGAACATGATGTTATTTGCTGTCTAATCCAGTTAAGTATAGCCTTTATGTATAATTTAGCAAAATCACCATGCTAATAGTCATGGAACCTTAAAGGTTCACACAGAAGATCCTGTTTTTGTTTTTATTTTAGATTGCATTATTCTATTATATTCTCATTTGCCTTTCTACTGAATGGGTAAGCAACCTCAAACTGTTTTCAGAGGTGGAGCGAAAATCAAAATAAAGTACTCTGCAACTTCAATATTAATTGTCTAACTTACTCTAAAAGTATTTCACATACCAGTTTACCTGAACATGAAATTGATATATGGGTTCTGAAAGACATGCAAGAACTTACTTGTGGTTGCAGGTACGAAAGAGAAGGCAGGATTTTTCATGCAGCGCTCACCTGATTTCCCCCAAGTCCATGACACGTGTACAGAATCAATGGTTTGCCTCCTTGGTTATTCTCTCCAACATCCAGACATAGAGGCTGACCAACACTTTTAATCTAAAGGGAAATATTCAAGTTATAAATTAAAAAAAAAATCTACGTGGTTTATATATTTTCTCAACTAATTTCTGAAAGTGGCGTTAATGTAAAAATATCAAAAGCAATAAACCAGAAAGTATTACAGCAATTTTTCTTGAACCACACATAAATATTGGTGGCAAAGAGTATACCAAGTAAAAAGGAACAGGACAATACTCACATATCCAGATATAACAGGATTAAGGTCTGGCACATACACTTCTGGATAAATATTGTTCAGATACCACGTAAAGTTTTTACACTGAAGGCGGTGCTTTATTTCAAATCTTTTTGAAAGATCACCAAATGATTTCTGGAGGAAGACGAGAAGTGAAGGAGAATGCTTAGTTAAAACAGCACTGATGAAGGACTTCAAATGCTACTATTTGTATTTACATTTAGGTCTTTAAAATAAAAATTCTGGGCCAAAATGTAATAGGCAATTTAACTAGTCACCATTCATTGAGGCAACAAGTATCACTGGTTGCTAACTTCTGGCTTCAAGGAGAATCAAGGACCACTGCCGTGCTGACCTTGTGCTATTTTATTCTTCCTTTGTGCCACAAACCTCTTTCATGGGACAGAGACCCTAGATGGAATGATGAAAGCAAAAAATGGTAGTGGGGACATTCAAAATGTAGCCTAGTTTTATACATTAAAGTGGTCTATAAAGTGAGGTGTGAGAAACAGCGCCAATGTACAATGTAATTTATATCTCTTCTCCAGTCAAGACCATAAAGATAATAATAATTTTTATACATTAGGAATATTTTTTTCTAGTTTTAAGGATGCTGCTTACTCCTAACAATATTTCCTAATAATATCCTAACAGTAACAACATTTTAGTAGAAAAAGTCAAGTTTTTAATCAACTGTATTTTATTTCCCTTTATCTTATTTAAAAAGGAATAAGAAAATATTTTTTAAAAGCACTTCTAAGTTGAAAAGGTATTTGATATAGGCAAAATTTTAAAGAAAAATTATGAGTACCTAGATATGTGTAAAAGTAAATACTCAAGCTTATCAGTTCAACTTAACAAAAATATTTTCTGTGCCAACTTCAATGTTTTGAATCCAGTGGTCTTAGCAAAAGGTAGGAAACTCTAAAGGACTTCTGGGTAGCTTATATATTTTATCATGTAGGTCTATTTGCCCTAGGTAAAAATGGGTTTTCTGGGTCACTTGCCACTTTGTGGGTGACAAGAAATCATAAGCTGTATGTAGTATCTACTCGCCTGCTTAGCCAAGTACCTTATACAGTATACAAACTACCCCATTTGTGTCGGTGGTCCCGGTTGAAGGGCTAGCAATCCAGTCCAGTAGTGCTCTGATTTTGCTTGGTACTGACATGTTATAGGGAGATACCAGAGGAAAAAAAAATGAGGTAACCAGATCTTTATGACATCCGAGGTGTTGATGCCCTTTAATCCCAATATATACTTCCTTAAAACTGGCATGGTTTCTTACAAAGAATTGGATGCCATTTACCAAAGCGTGTCCTTATTTAGTTACCACATGCAATACTGAAACTGTTGGGACTCAATTCTAATGCATGATGATTCTACAGGNGCCCTTTAATCCCAATATATACTTCCTTAAAACTGGCATGGTTTCTTACAAAGAATTGGATGCCATTTACCAAAGCGTGTCCTTATTTAGTTACCACATGCAATACTGAAACTGTTGGGACTCAATTCTAATGCATGATGATTCTACAGGGCTTTTATCTAGGACAGGTCAATAACAACCATAGTGCCATGCATGTGTTAGTACTTACTTCCTTATTTCACAGCTGTTTTGGGAGACAGGTAAGTATTTTATATCAAGACAGGGAAGGAGAGAGAAGAAATGTGGTGGAGCATACACTCCATGTCTGGCCAACCTGCCAATCACCCTATAAAGTACCAAGACCATTTGATAGTCTCAGGGGGCTTTGCCAAAGTCACCCTTCCAGAAAGTAGTGGAGCCAGAACTGGAAACAAAAAAGCTTGACATCTTGGTTCATTCTGCCACATTTGACACTGTCTCTCTAATTCAAAATGCCACTTAGCACCTTGATTCAGGAGTTAATCACATCACCTAAAACCAGCTGAAAGCAGTTCCACTTAATCTTATTTTCATTAAATAAAATAATGAACCAAAGCAGTCACAAAAACTAAATATCTTTCATGTTTAAAAAAAAGTAACATCAAATAGAATGCCTCAATTTAAAAAATTATTTATTTTTAATTGGAAGAAATTGCTTTACAATATTGCATTGGTTTCTGCTGTATATTGCCTCAGGTTTTAAATTCAGTTTACTTGACTTTACAAAAGAAAAAAAAGCGAGTAGAGAGAAAAAACTGGCATCAGTTAGTTATATATTTTTGAGTTAAAAAGACCAGCTTCAAAAATAACTTATTAAAAAATGTTTTATACTTGAGTTGACTCAAACAAGGCCAAGGACATGTGAACTTGCTATGGATTTTTACTGTTAATTGTTAGTTCTAACTTACTTGTTTAACAATTTTTGCTGCATCTGTGTTTCTCCTATAAAATATTTCCTTGTATTCATCCATCCAGACTTCTGCAAGGCGAACTTGGTTTCGAGCAATCACCTGAGTGCCTTTTGGGAAGGTATGAGGGCTTTTGCTGCGAAAAACATGTCCAACAACAGAGCAAGGCATAATCTCCAACTGCCCACCACATTGCCACACCTGATAATTAATGATATTTGTTTAAATTTACAGTATTTTAGGAAAATCAAAGTGTTGCTTTTAAGTTCACCTTTAAGATACTAATAAAAACAAGAGATTTATTACAGCTTTACAAACAGCTTTCTCTGTTCTCTCTCTTTACAGCTTTCTCTGTTCCCTGCCAATTCAACTTAAGTTCTTAAAGAACTACATCATTAAGCAGTACAGACACTAGAGACAAAAAAAGTAAACATATTTTCAGAAATTACCTTAACAGAATAGTGATTTCAGATCGCTCATAAAAATAAATTCTGAAATTTCTTTCTTTTTTTTTTTTTTTGGTCAAAAAATATGCAAATTCTCTAGTATTCACAGATGACCAATGGCTCTTCTGCATTTGACTTCCACAGCAGATTTGGAGTAAGTGGGCCCAAACTCTACCTCTTGGGACATCCAATTTTGTGATCAAGAAAACGATTCCAGACATTCATTTTTCCAAAACACAACCTATTAAACTTTGTCATTATATATACTAAAAAATATCACGCCATTTAAAAGGGTCAAAAAAACCTATTTGCTTTAACTCTAAATAAAATGGCAAGTCGCTAAATCAGTACCTGCTCACTTAGATGTCTTGACAATCTGTTCTGCCATAAATGAAAAATCTAAACATCATGTTTAATAGTATGTGCTAATATTAGGTCAGTGATCACATTCTCTCTTTTAAGCAAGTGAGAAAGCTTAGTGATGTGTTCAGTTCGACTATGCTTGAGATTCAACATGCGCTAGGGACTGGGAATACTCAAATGAATAAAACAAGACCCCTGCCCTTAGGCCATTCAAACTTGGCTAAGTTAATCATTGCCTTTATATGATGAAACCAGAGCCAAAACTTAAAACTTCCAACTGTTAGTTCAGGTCTTTTTCTACTACATTCCAGCCTAAGTGATGAGAAATGAATGACAAACCTATTGAAGAAAATGAACTCATGAAATCAAATACATACATGTAGAGATCTAAAACCTTTATTTCTCATATTAACTTTTAATATGTATAGAAAAAAAGCTCATTTAATTCAAAGAGTTAAATTCAATGTTCTTTAAAATTATATGTAAATGTTTTTCCATTCTGACTCCCTTGATAGTCAACCAATTTCCTGAAGCACTAGATTTAATTATATTTATCTTGGCTGGAATTCAGTAGCTACAAGTGCATTAACTGGTGTTAGTGACTGGACACAAGCATTTAACTGATTCCTCTTGTTACACAGGCAGCAATGAATAAATATATTAAGCTACATTTTAAAAGAAAATATATTGATTCTAAAATTTCTAACAATTTAAGAAAGCACAAAAAGTAAAGACTACATACATTTATGATAATCTGTATCAGCCAACTAGAAATATATGTTCTATTGTTTAGTATGTGAACTATATTTATAAACTTACTCTGAAAGACATTTCTATATTTTCACCTCCCCAAATTTCCATTTCTTCATCATAAGTTCCAATATATTCAAAATAGTCTTTTGATATGGAAAAAAGGCCTCCTGCAAAAGTGGGTGTTCTGAAAAATAATCCATTGTCAAACTTTGTTATACAACCAAATAAGAAAAAAAGAACTATTTTAAAGCAACTGAATCAAATTTAAAAATAAAGAGAGATCACAATTTCAAGCCTTTATACAGATTAATAAAAACTAAAAATGCAATCTTCAAAGTCAAGTTCTGGGGGATGGCGAGGAACTATGGTAAGTATCCTTCCCTAGCAGAGCAAAATTATTTTGTCTTTTAACTAAAGATTCTTAAGTAATGATTATAAGGAAGACATAGTTAGAGCTCACTTAATTTTACTTCCTACTAGGTAACTTGGTGTATAAGCAAGTCCATAAATACTTTTTTATTCCTTCCATACAGAATATTCTTCATTTTTATTAGTGTGAATCACCTTGGTGGAATTTACTGTAAAAAAAACAAGAATGCATAGACATTCAAACAACTGACTATATATAAGACTTTGAGAGCAATCGTCTTACTTGATTGGATATGTCTCATCCTTCCTTCTTTGCTTCTCATGATCAGGAAGTGTTTCCCAGCCAAATGAAAGGCTCCAGTCAAAATTCCCACGGTTATGGTTACTTCCATAAGGAGAAGGTTTGTTGAATTCAAACGTGTTCAGATCTATGGATGCAATATCTGGGCTCACGACAGCAGTGTAGTTCTCAGCTATTCTGGCCAACAAAGGTTCTAACCAACCATAGAAACACTCACCTGGAAAGAATACAACTTTAACTAATTAAAACAAAACACTCCAGGTTTTTTTTTTTTTTTTCTTTTTTTATTTTGGAAGAGAGTTTGCAGAGAAATAAGAATATCTAAGTCATTATTATTATTTTGAACATTTATATAAGGGAGATTTCTTAAAGGTTTCTTGTAATGAGATAAGGGTAGGATGAAAAAAAAATCAGGCAAGATTAAGCATAGCTAAGGAGAGACATTA
>SJYX01024567.1:314271-377300 GCA_006410675.1 Oreotragus oreotragus
GAGGATGAGATGGCTGGATGGCATCACGGACTCGATGGACGTTGAGTCTCAGTGAACTCCGGGAGATGGTGATGGACAGGGAGGCCTGGCGTGCTGCGATTCATGGGGTCACAAAGAGTCGGACACGACTGAGCAACTGAACTAAACTGAAGAAGTGATTTTGGGGGGTAGGGAGTGACATTTTTTTAACTTAGAATGGAAGTAAAATGATACTGATATATTTAAGTTTCACATTGTGTATTTCTCTTTAAAATGGACTATGAATCAAGGGTCACTTTTTCCTACCACCTAGCTCCAAAAATATTCTGATTTACTTAAACTTGTCTCCCTGAGTAAGATATAGAATGGAAATCTTCATTTCTCTGACAAGGTTGTAGGAGAAAATAAGTAAAGGAATCAGAATATCTGACTTTAGCAATTGGAAAAGAACCATTCAAACCAACACAGCACCAAGGAAAGGGGATGAAGGAGTGGCACAAAAGGTCGGATTCTGGCCCCAGGCCAGGCTCTCACATCACACACAGACTTCAGGAGATGCGGCATGTGCAGGCCTACTCGGGACTTGTCATCATCCAGCCACCGGCAGCCATGGCCCAGGAGGACCCTCAGACAAATCTGCCTGGAGAGGAAGAATGCCCAGTCTGATATTACTGTAATTTTGGAAGAGGAGAAGGAATACTGGAGAAGGGGTCATTTCCCTTTGAAAACAAACACCTCTCTTGGATTACCTTTAGACTTTTCTTAAATGCCTGGTATTGAGAGAATACCGGATATGAAAGCTCTAAAGAGACTCAAGCAAATCCAAAAGCCCTTCTGTAACAATTAGTGTGTGCTCAAACCCATTTGCTTGGCCAAACAGCACCTGAGGGCTGGCCAATCCAAAGCTAAACATTCATACAAAGAGTAAAACTCAGGAAGCTTGGAGCTCAAGGGACTACGTGACATTTGAGTAATACCTATGGTGAACATTAGACATTGACTCTAAAAGTAGTCTTCAAGTACTATATTTACAATCATTTTGACGCTGGAGAAAAAATTAAAATACAAAGAAAAAAACCCAGCAGCAACGAAAACAAACAAAAACTAACAACATTCATGGGAAACACACAGGAAGCTATGAAGGGACACCTCTCATTTGGCACAAGGACTATGAATCTTTGAAGGGGAAAGGAAAGAACTGAAATATAAAAAGTAAAACTGACTGGGACAAAGTTTAATGATAGAGTTGACCACACACACAAACAAAACTTGCACTCACTAAAGTGCAATAATCAAGAATAATAAGGAAAAACACTTTTTTAAAAAATACAAAACAAGCATCTGAAAAACTGTCCCAGGCAGGGATAACTCACTGGGGAAGCTGGTCACTGGAAGACATAAAGTTAAAGAACTTCAAATACAAAGGAGGTAAGATCTTTAAATAAGTGAAAGGAATTTCCTACCCAGAGCTATAATCTGCTTGCGCTATCATTGCTATAATCACCAGTTGGAAGAAAATGCTATTAGACATTTAAAGAAAAGGTTTCCTTACCTTTTGAATTAGAGGGAGGGAGGGGGGAAATGTTACAACTGTGTTTCTCTATGCATACTTACAGTGAGCATCTAAAAATGTGAGCGTTTCAGCTGTTGCTACTGTTGCTCCTAGCAACCTTGCAGTGATCAGACCTTTTCTCTCTTTTTGTCTGACTATTTTTACAATAGAAAATTGTTTTATATATTCCTCTAGTTTATCATGCAAGTACTCTGTAAAAGAAAAAAAATCAAAATTAACTCATTTCTAAGTTTATTTTACATCTAACATGGAAGCTAACAAAGAAAGCACAAGGCAATGATTCCTCTATGTGTATAATCTTGTACACATCCACCCCTTAAGATAAAAAATATTATATCCTTAACTCTACTGAAAAAATTACATATACAAATCTTAACTTTTGGATGATTATAATGCACGACATTATAACACAGTCATCCTGCCCATGTCATGTCAGTAAATACAATGTGTTCGGGAGGAATGAGAGACTTGAAATGGAATAGACCCCAGGAGTTAAGAACATTCATTTAGAGGCCAGAGAAAAGAGATAAAGAAAAGAAAGAAACTGAATTTGGCCAAAAAGATATTTGATTCTCTTTTTAAATTTTTTAAAATTCTTTTTTAAATCGGTATTTAAATCTGGAAATTTATAGAAAAATGTGAAGTCTCAAAAAAATTCTCTGACATTTAGCCAGTGGTCAAAATAACTTTAAGACCAAAATCTTGAGAAAAATACAAGTAGAAAAATGCAGGGCTACAGTAGTTTGGGAATATTTCTACAAAGAGTCAGCAAAAAAATTTTGAAAGCTCTAGAGTCTCCTGACACAGATTTTTTTCCAATAAAAATATGAAGGAAGAAAAGGGCATGCAAATCAGTAATGAGGTTATAAGCAGGGAAAATCTGAGTTATGGGTGTGTAATTTAAGATCTCAGTATTCCTATTTGGATGACACACATACTAAGCAAGAGTTAAAATAATAGGTAAAAGAAACAAATGTCAGTCAAGTTACTCAAGTGTTGTCCATATTTTAAAACAACTGCTTAGGCCTGTTTTTTCACATTAAATGCTACGAAATGATATATTCACTGAATATACCATGTAGCTCTTCACGTGGCCTTCTTGAGCCATCACACAGACTCGAAAAGACTTGGGAATATTGAGAATGCCAGCAAGCCTCCTGGGTAGTTGTTTGCTTCTGCCAGATTTCAGAAGCAACTGGAGGTGACTTTGACTTTATCTGTAATTATGCATACTTTTAAATTCTCCTGTGGTGCAGAAAGGATAGTTGCTTATTTAAAGCTTAAACATTCATGAAGGAGGTAAGAGTCCAGGAATAACATTTGGGGGAAAGTAAGTGTTACCTAAACATTACTATCTCAGAGTAACAGATTAACTTTTTTAACACCTTCTAAGTACCTCAAAATTAATTCTCTGAAAGACAAGTAGGATTGTAATTTGTCTTAAAAAATATATAACCATAGATATTTCTGCTTTAATGATAAATTCACAAACCATAAACTTATAAAATAAAAACATTTCAAATATCTTTACGGGAATCAATTTTTTTAATGGAGTCACTACAGCACAAGTTAAGAAATTTTATTCACCCACAACTTTTGAATTTCCTGTAAATTCTTGCCTGCCTTTTAAATTTAACCCCCATCCACACTCCCAATTTTATGAATTTAAAAACACAAAACCATGAAGTCAAATTTCCTGGGTCTGATTTATAGCACCATTACTTTTAGCTACGTGAACTTAGGCAAGTTATTTTACCTTTCTCTACCTCGCTTTCTTTACCTATAAAATGAGAATAATAGGATTTACCCTCATAGGGGATTGCTGGGAGGATACAATGAAAGATTAGTTACACAAATAAAATATTCAAGACAGGGACTGACTAGCACATTGGGCTTTCCTGGTGGCTCAGATAGTAAGGAATTCACCTACAGTGAAGGAGACCGGGCTTTATCCCTGTGTCAGGAAGATCCCCTAGAGAAGGAAATGGCAATCCACTCCAGTATTCTTGCCTGGGAAATCCTATGAACAGAGAGAAGCCTGGTAGCCTATAGCCCATGGGTCACAAAGAGCTGGACACAACTCAGCAACCAAATAACAACAAAACTAGCACATGGTCTATGCTCTGGAAATGTTCATTATATATTTTCGGTATCCCTGGGTTTTCGCTATCTGTTAATTGATAACCCACATATTCATGCTTTTCCATCAAGCAAAGCGAAGTCAGGGACTATGGTTTCTACTTCACAAGCTCCTTTACAGAAACTAGGGATATATTTTCCACAGTGGGTACTCCTTGGATAGTTCTCTGACTGAATCCAATAAGACAATTACACTACTATGCAAAGATAGCCCTTTGTCAAGAAAATATTTCCAAATCTACTGTTGATTGCTATAAAGAATTACAAAATATGTATATATATATTCAGGCACTTTAACCAAATAACCCTGCCGTTCCAGACTAATCTAAAGATATAATTCAAAAAAAGGAAAATAACATAAGCACAAGGGTATCTATTGCAATATCATGTTATAGTAAGACGAAGGGGTAAACAAATTGTATGGTTAAGCAAAACGTATCTGGTTCGTTACTGTCATTAAAAGTAAGTTTTGAAGGTAACAGAAACAGGCTAATAACAATATAATGTGAAAAATGTCAGATTTCAAAACTGGATTTCCTTCATGGGTATAATTATATAAACATTATATATTTATTTAGTGATTAGGAAAGAAAAGATTAAAATGGTTGAAACAGAAAGATTATAAATGGATATCATCCTTTATTCTGATTTCCTTTCATTCTAATTAATCTTGCTGTGCAATTAAATAACATGTTACTTTCAACTGAAGGCTTACTAGATGTAGCCTTACTGTGTTCCTGTTGTCCCACTTCTTCAAAAATCAACAAAATAAAAATTATCTGAGAAAAGAGTTCAAGAAACCAGAGCAAAAGATTTCTAAAATAAAGTTCTGGATTTTTCTTTTTTTTTTTTTACATAAAACACACAAGAAAACTTAATCAGATATCACTTAAAAATCCATGGACTTTGGTCCAAATAGATACAAAGAATTAGAAAAATACAGAACAAATCAAGCAATATATAAACCAACTGATTACAATCGAATGGTGAAGCAACCTGGCTCAGAGAATTAAAAGATTCAAATCAGAAATCTAGACGTAATGTAACTTGAATTCAGGGAACTTGAATAATAAAGCTTCTCTATTTGGTGGATAGGTTTCATAGCTAAGTCAAAGATCTCTGATAAAGAGCAATCCTATTCCATCTGGATGTTAATTTAGCTCAATAATATAACCTAGGGATGTCTAGAACTGTATGTAGAAATATTTAAATAAACCAAGTTAATAATCTTGTGCTTTATATCTAAAATCTGGATATATCCTATAATTAATTGATGACATATGAAATAATAGGCAACTTTCTTCCCCCTCATGGTCTATATAGCAATAGGAAAAAAAAGTGAAAGTGCTTGTGGCTCAGTCATGTCCAACTCTTCAACACCATGGCTCCTCTGCCCACTGAGTTCTCCAGGCAAGAATACTGGAGTGGGTGGGTAACCACTCCTTTCTCCAGGGGATCTTCCCAACCCAGGGGTCAAACCCAGGCCTCCTGAATTGCAGGCAGATTTGTTACCATCTGCGCCACCAGGGTAAGCCCTATAAAGTAGTGATTTGCCTAATGATAGATGGCGCTTGAATTTGATGGAAGAATGTCACCATCGTTTTACAGATAATGAAACTGCTCACTAGTGTTTCCAAAAAGCTGGAATTCGAGTTTAAGAAATCTAGTTCCAAACTTGGGCTCATTCAGGAATAAATTTTGCATTCACTGAAATAATCTGTACCTGTTTGATACCTCAAATATTTGTAATGTTTGAAAATTCAGCAAATTACAGTATTTGTCCAATTATCCTGTGAGTCCGACTGACAATATGTAACTTAGCAATTTACTATTGATTTGTAAACTGAAGTGAAAATTCATTAACGATTTTAGCTAGCTTTGTAAGTGGTATTAGAATATTTAAAAGAACCAAAAATAAAACAGGATGTGGTAACTCCTCCATAATTTTTAACTACTCTTTTATATTATTTATTAATATATTATTTATATTAATTCATCTAATCTTTAAAACAACCCTAGGAGTTGTATACTAATATATTTCTTCAATTCTAAACCATACAATTATATACTTTTTATAATCAACAATATGTTAGTTTAGTTGACTGTAAGGTTGTTTTTTCTAATGATATGTAAATTAAATATGTATCTTATAATAAATTTGATGAAATATGACATTTTCCCCATTTTACAGACAGAAAAACTGAGTATAAGGGGGTTAAGTAACTTGCCCAAGTTGCATAGCTTGTTAGGACCAGAAATGGGATTCAGACCAAGGCAGCCTAACTCAAGGCACAAGTATGTGCTCCTAATCATGTCTTTAAAAGAAAAAAATCTCACACTGAGGACTACAAAACTATAAATAATGGCATGTCACACATTATAAACTCCAAAATAACTGAATATGGACATCCTTGGATTCTCCTTCTACCCATCACAGCATCCAAGACACTATATTCAGGCTCTGAGGTGGCATACAGAGAGTAAATACAACCAAAAAGACTTTGGACAACACCACATGGATTTACTCAGGAAATAATCTAATTTGCATGTGCTTTCTTACCATCTACACTAGCATCATCCACCAAAATGATCTCCTTCAGCAGTATGGCAGGTGAAGAATATAGCACACTGTAGACAGTTCTAAGCAGTGTGGACCATGCTTCATTATGAAAAACTATTATGACACTGGTGGTATACCAAAAAGACTTTGGACAACACCACATGGATTTACTCAGGAAATAATCTAATTTGCATGTGCTTTCTTACCATCTACACTAGCATCATCCACCAAAATGATCTCCTTCAGCAGTATGGCAGGTGAAGAATATAGCACACTGTAGACAGTTCTAAGCAGTGTGGACCATGCTTCATTATGAAAAACTATTATGACACTGGTGGTAGGCAGGGGAGGACAGCGCTTAAATTTTTGTTCAATACATCTAGAAAAAGTCAAAGTAGAAGAACGATAATGAATTTTATTACATTATTTTACAGCTATACCATTGCTAAAATTATCATTGTTTTAATCTTTAACACAGTATAAATGCTGGTGTATAGTTTATTTCTATGTAAGATGATCTTAATGCTATACAAAGGCAAAAAGATTGAAACAAAAGTTTTACAAATAGACCACTCACCTAGAGATCAAGTCCACTGATATTGATCCCATGTCATGCATTAAAACATGCTCTTGTAAGCTTTCTCAACAATATAACTTTAAATACAAATAATATTTTAGATAAGAAAAATAGAAGTGAGCCAAACTGTAAAATGGCAAATAAGTGTAACTGCTCAAATTTTTAAAAAACGTTTTTTTTTCATTGTAGAAATGATGCCTTTCTTTTAACATTTGCAATTTTTAACAACGCAATTTTATTAAATTAATACTTATCTTTGTAGTGAGTGAGTGAGTGAGTGAAGTCGCTCAGTCGTGTCCGACTCTTTGCGACCCCATGGACTATATATAGCCCACCAGGCTCCTCCCCCATGGGATTCTCCAAGCAAGCGTACTGGAGTGGGTTGCCATTTCCTTCTCCAGGGGATCTTCCCGACTCAGGGATCGAACCCGGGTCTCCTGCATTCCAGGCAGACGCTTTAACCTCTGAGCCACCAGGGAAGCCCCCTATCTTTGTAGAGATTATCTTAAATTAGATATTTGCTAAGTATGTAATATTTTCTGTTTAATCAATTTCCTTAACCTGTACCTGAACCAAAAGGGAAAAAAAATTCGCTTTTGACAAAGCCTATTTTCTTATAATGATCATCAGAAGCAAAAAGTTGTTAAGTACCTACCATATATCACATGACTTGCTGTGTTAAAGATTTTGGTCCAGTAAGGAGAGAGACCCTAGGTGGCTTATCACTGATTAGTGATCCTACTAATTTGCTAAAAAACATTAGTTATAAATAGATCTTGAATTCATTTTTTAGCAATGTCACCCTCAAGGAAAATAATCTTCATCTGAACCCACTGGGATGTGGGTGGGTCTGTACAATCTCCAGCCTTTGAGACTAGAGATGACCACAATCTCTCCTCAGCTGAGGTGAGGTGAGGATCAAACGAAATAACACATAGGAGAGGCCTCAAAACACAGTAAAATCAGACAGAGTGAACCTGGGACATAAAATATGTGTGGTTTATGGTAAAGATAAAAACAACTGGATCTTTGATAACCATAAATGGTTGTACACTTTTAGAAAACGGACAATGAAATCCTCCCACAGAGTCAAATACCACTATAAATAGTGTGTGAGCAATCAAACAGAGCTGGTCAGATCCAAAGGTGGGGAAGTAAATCACTGTCACTCGTGGAGATAGGAGCCCAGCACACTTCCGTTGCTCTGCCAGGGCCGATGGAGAAACCAGAGCCCCCACAATGGTACTGGAGGCCTGGGAAAGCAGCCACCTAAAAGAGATATTCTAC
This sequence comes from Oreotragus oreotragus, assembly GCA_006410675.1. Classification (NCBI taxonomy): domain Eukaryota; kingdom Metazoa; phylum Chordata; class Mammalia; order Artiodactyla; family Bovidae; genus Oreotragus; species Oreotragus oreotragus. The sequence continues at coordinate 322,387 of SJYX01024567.1, forward strand.
AAACTCTCACTAATTACTACTTCTATAGCATACATCAGTATGAATGTGTTTCAGATCCTTTTCTGAGAGATCTTTAGGTTGAAATATTTGTAGTGATGAAGGAATCAGATTAGGGGTAAACTATTGAGAGGGTGTCAATACCACTGAGTAAGAAAAGAGGAGGAGGGTTCTGCAGGAAATTGATTTTGCGCTCTAGGACTGCCGTGATTTTAAAGTGTGGCATACATGTATAGCCAGAAGAAAATAATCCCATTCATCCACACTGGTGGATGAAAACAAATGACTTGTTCTAAAGTGAATTTTGGATAGACTATTCATCTACTCATTAAAAATAAAGTCCAAATACAACCAACCCATTTATCTATCCTTGAGTTAAAATTACACAGAAACAAATAGCGAAATATAAGTTTGTATTTTTAATACATGAAGTTTTATAAAACAACAAAGTATAAGTAAAAATTATGAAAAACTTCATACTATAGCATTTTTTTTAAGAAAAGAGAAAACCTTATTTGTTGTCTTATAAGCATTTGGGGGAGGAAGTTTTGAGATTAAAAAAAAAATTCCCTATATTTATTTGCCATGTGACTAACTAATATAGTATTAGTTAAGAAGTATAAAAAGTTTTTGAAGATTTAAAGTAGGAAACTTTACAAAAATTCACAATGGTGAAATGTTATTTCTTTAATCTCATAAGACTTTCAGTTTAAACTAAGGTTTATTTGTCTAACTGATAAGTACTAATATCAAGTAAAAGTGTCATTAATGCAAGTGATAATAAAATTTTACAATATGATTTCATAAACCTCATTTATTTTGAAACAATTAACATGCTCAATTTATGCTTTAAAAGTTGTTTCACATGTCATTTAAAGTAGTGAAATTAAAATAAGTTGCCAAAGTAATTACAGATTCCCAGTCAAACCATTTGAAAAAGTTGGCATATAGAAATGTGCTTAAGTTATCAGTCACAAGACCATCTGGCTTTGGGAGAAACTAGATCCATATTTCTAATGAGCATGTAAAAGATTAGCAATTCTTCAGAAAATGTTTTTACTGCTGACATAAGTTAAAACTATGGAAATATTAAATCTTCAACTCTTCACAGTTCTAAGTATGCATTTCTGTCCAAAAAAAGTTTCTTTGTTTAGCTATTTTGCACTTACTTATTGATAAACACTATCGAATATTACTATAGATTCTCAATGCTATATTGGGAAAAGGCTTATCTTAAGCTCATTTTGTCATGTCAAAGAACAAAAAGCATGCTTCTTGATTTGTGATGGGGATTACTTTTCAATCAACACTTCTTCCAAAATCAGTAAAGTGCCACAGTGCATTTTAACCTATCAGCATAAAAAAGGAACTATATGGTGCCCTGTTAGAAGAGCTAGAATATTTTCCACTCATTTGTTTTTTTCACACATTCATTTAAAATAATAAGCAATTTATAACCCTGAATCATATACATTAGAATAGAGCAACAGAAATCTAATTTACACAGCTTCAGTATTGAAGGATTCATAGTTGGACCAGGTATTCATGATAACAGATCCAGAAAAATATGAAGAAAGCAATAGACTTAAGTCTACCAAAGTACATTTCTTCAACCACACTTATAAATTTAATTCTCTTAGAACTAGAAAGCAAAATATGCAGGCACTGTTTACAGTTTGTCTAGCTTGCACTTTTAACACACCTACAGATTGCCTGAAAGTGCTGAAATTCGTTTTCACCATTTCAGTTCAAACAGAGTACTTGAATACTGCCTCAAAGATAACAAAACAGTTAGCTAAGAACAAAGAATCAGCACAGAAGAATCTGGGGTGGGGGAATGTTAGGCAAAATATATTTGAGATGAACATGTAAATAAAGTAACAATAAAAAGCAATTCTGGCCTTTCAGAAGCTAAAACTCAATAAATACAAGAGCTTGTTCAACAATACCCCAGAGAAAGAACTGCAGTTGAATCAGTAATTATGACAATACTGGCTCTTAAAAGAAAGGTTACAAAACACAGGGCATTCTGAAATATAATTATAGCACTAAAAGTAGCCACAGAGTCTGTGATTTAGCTCATAAAGTATCATTATCTAATAGCTCCAAAATCTTGGCACATTTTTTAATATTTCTATTCTATAGCAACATAGAGAACAGAAATAACTCTTCTACCTCCCACATTTCCCATAAAACCCATCCCATATTTCCTGCTTAACAGATGAGAAAATGAAAGCTTTTAAGAATAAAGGATTTCCTTGTGTCTCTATAGAGGTGAGATCTAGAATTCTGTTTCCTAATTTCTAAGATGGTAATTTTTCATGTATGCAATGCCTCACCAATCATAGATACAGAAATCTATCCTCAATAATAATAAGCAAAAAATCAAACATATTAAACAATTAAGCAATTAAACATTTGCTAATTCTTTGCTTCAAAGTGGCTAAAGAACAAATATCACCTTAACTAACGCCCCTTCCAGGCACACCCTCAAGATAAATACTAAACAATTAATATGCTTCAACATACTCAGGAGGTCGAGTGTCTGGTCCAAGATCTCGGTGTAAAGAAATCCTGTCACTTGCAAAAGCATTGAAACAGTGTTTTGCTTCTCCGCGTTCTTTTTCCTTCTGCTCTTCAGCACTTAAATTGGTTGTTTTGAATGCTTTACCAGAAGCACCAGGTGCATTAGAATCCTGAGGTGGGCGGTCAAGAACAGGTTTCAATTCTGCTGCTGTATAATATCCTTGCAAACAAGGTCTCTCACCAGCATCAATGTTTTGCCTGACAGGTGCGCCTATTTGCATTTTTGGCATTGCATCTTTAATATTGTTTACAGCTTCTATCATTAAATCAAACATCTTGTTTTTGTTTTTCATGCTTCTTTCCATCCTTGATTCCTCTTTGGAATACTGAACACTTACTTCTCTTTGCATTAAAATCAAAAATATTATAAAGAAAAAAACTACTGCACCAAGCTTCCAGAATTTTTTATGGTAATGTCTTTTAAGATGTAGTTTTACTAATCGTTTTAGGTGAGCCATTCTGACATGAAAAGCTTGTCACTTGACAAATAATAGTTACAGTTTCCTCTGTTATGTATATTTTTTATCATAGATTTGCTGGCAAGAAGGTTTCCTTAAATTGTAATACCTGTAAACAGAAATGATAGATGGTATTAGTAGCTATTCATTCCTATAGGCATGGTTCACTTCACTCACTCAGACAACAACTGAACATAAGCTGTAAACAATATACTCTTGTGGTTAATAACAGTCAAAGGTATCTTGGTCTCAAAAAATTACACTTTTGGGAGACAATTGCTTTCGTTAACTATAATCTATTTGGGTTATAAAATATTAGAGATTTCTCTCCAGTAAAAAATATATTATGTGTTAACTCTGGCTACTATCTACCATGTAATATGCATAGGTTTTATAAATATATTTTGAGTTAAAAAGAATTTTAGTTCAATAACCGAGAGGCCAAAGGACTTCATTAAACTGATTGTAAAGAAAGGGGTAATCCAGAAGAAAACAAAAGTACACTGACAGGTATTGTCAGATACACATCTAAAATAGTGGTTTTTAAGTTCACCAACAATCTGAAGTTCAACTAAATCAATTAAAATGATAAAGCAGCTTCACCACCAAGTAAACCGGCATCCTCCCAAATCTGTGAACCTGATAGTGCTTGTGAATTTGACATAACCAATAAAGATTGGAAAATTAAGATAGTGTTATATAATAGCTATTTTTCATAGCTCACACAGACACAAAATCTAGTAGCAAAAAAGGAAAAAAAAAAAAGGCAGTAAGTTTAATTTGAAGTGTCTCTAAAGAGGCGATAGAGATCATTGAATTATACAACCAGTATTTGGTGTGATAAAATCCTGCTTGTAGATGATCCTAAGAACAAAGCAGTATGTTTATCAAATCCTAATACAGGCCACCAGAAGCAGAAGAAACAAAATGTAAGAGAGGTCATTGACTACAGCCTGAATCACAGTGAAGATGGACTTTCTTCACAATGCTTAAAAAAATGTAATGTGAAGGGTTCAGTAAGTGATTATACACCATGCACCACTCTAGTCAGTCAAGTAATTAGCAGGGGCAAAGGGGCAAGGAAAATGCCAGCGCTTCCTAAACCTAAACATATTTTAAGGAAAATGTCTTTTATAGAAGTAAAAGCTAGCACTTTATTTAATTAAATTCTTTTCCAAAGTTATCACTAGATTTAAAATAAGAAAACCAAGTTCTAAGATGTATTTTCCAGTCTTTAACAAGAAATTTTAAGCTGGATAAACAAAACAGGCAGAACCTGCAAACTTAGTTTGATATACTGTTTCTAATTGGACTGCTCTATATGTTTTCGGTATAGAATGGACAATTTGGTTCCAAAAGATACCTCAGTTATGATGTTTATTTCCCATAAAACTGAGATCCCAATATTTCTCAGCTTGGTCGCTTCAACGGTATCATGTAAAAATTAAAATGATCTCTTAAGCTTTTGACTTCCCTGGTGGCTCAGACGGTAAAGCGTCTGTCTACAATGCGGGAGACCCGGGTTCGAGCCCTGGGTNATGTTTATTTCCCATAAAACTGAGATCCCAATATTTCTCAGCTTGGTCGCTTCAACGGTATCATGTAAAAATTAAAATGATCTCTTAAGCTTTTGACTTCCCTGGTGGCTCAGACGGTAAAGCGTCTGTCTACAATGCGGGAGACCCGGGTTCGAGCCCTGGGTTGGGAAGATACCCTGGAGAAGGAAATGGCAACCCACTCTAGTACTAATGCCTGGAAAATCCCATGGACAGAGGAGCCTGGTAGGCTACAGTCTGTGGGGTCACAAAGAGTTGGACACGACTGAGCGACTTCACTTTCTTAAGCTTTTAACATCACTTTAAGATATAAGGAGTTTCAGAACCACCCAACTGTGGTTGTGTCATTTTTATTCTATCAAATGTGCTAGGCTATGGCTATGAAAGGAAAGATACCTTAACAGTAAGCTTCAAGGAGCAGAGGCCAGTAAGAATGATGGCACTTCAACATGCAACGAAGCAGTGTGATATGATGGAGACTACGAAAGCACGTGGAAGATAAGGAGAAATGTTAGGTAGAATTTCCCAGAGATCTCACCCAGCCACAAGCAATTTTTAGGCTGGTGGACAAAAGAGAGAGGAGAGAGCGGGAATGGCAGGTGCAAAGGTCTAAGAGCAAGAAAAGATGTGATCAGTCTTTGAGTCCAGCAGAAATGGAAGCCACAGGCAGGAAAGGGCAGGAGGTAAGGCCAGAAGGTCGTTAAAGATCAGCTCACACAGTAAATTTGGACTCCACCAATTCTGTCCTGAATGAATGGAATGGAAAGTATTGCATGACTTTAAGGAAGGACCATAATCATATTTATATTTTTGAAAAATCACAAGTTCCTCAGCACCAGCCAAGGTAATGTATACCAAATCATTGAGGGGAACAGGAAGAATGAAGAGGGCTGACTCAAGAGACTCAAGGAATTGAGATCAAACAGGACTTTGTGAATGAAAGGGGAAAAGAGGAGGTGGATGGGTAAAGTGATGCCTATAACAGAAGCAGGAAATATAGGAAGAAAGATAGATTGGAGATGGGATGTTCCATTTTGGCCATGACAAATTTGAGATGCTGGTAGGATTTCCAAGGTGAGTTCTCATGAGTAAAAAAATATATGGTAGTGGTGGTTTAGTTGCTAAGTCATGTCCTACTTTGGGACCCCGTGGACTGTAGCCTGCCAGGCTCCCCTGACCATGGGATTCTCCAGTCAAGAATACTGGAGTGGCTTGCCATTTCCTTCTCCAGGGAAAAAGTTACATAGGACTGAAAATTAGGGAAAGCTCTGAGCTAGAGATGAAATTTTGACAGTCTTGGGGTACAAAAGAGTTCACCTACAGTGAAGTAAAGAAGGCCAGAGAAAAAGCTACATTTAAAGGTTGGGGGAAACAGTGTAAACAGTGTCAGACTTTATTTGGGGGGGCTCCAAAATCACTGCAGATGGTGAGTGCAGCCATGAAATTAAAAGATGCTTACTCCTTAGAAGGAAAGTTATGACCAACCTAGACAGCATATTAAAAAGCAGAGACATTACTTTGTCAACAAAGGTCCATCTAGTCAAGGCTATGGTTTTTCCAGTGGTCATGTATGGATGTGAGAGTTGGACTATAAAGAAAGCTGAACATTGAAGAATTGATGCTTTTGAACTGTGGTGTTGGAGAAGACTCTTGAGAGTCCCTTGGACTGCAAGAAGATCCAACCAGTCCATCCTAAAGGAGATCAGTCCTGGGTGTTCATTGGAAGGACTGATGCTGAAGCTGAAACTCCAATACTTTGGCCACCTGATGTGAAGAGCTGACTCATTTGAAAAGACCCTGATGCTGGGAGGGATTGGGGGCAGGAGGAGAAGGGGATGACGGTGGATGAGACGGTTGGATGGCATCACTGACTCTATGGACATGGGTTTGGGTGGACTCCAAGAGTTGGTGATGGACAGGGAGGCCTGGTTGTTGCTGTTCATGGGGTCGCAAAGTCAGACACAACTGAGTGACTGAACTGAACTGAAGGGTTGAGGGAGGAAAAGGAGAAACTGGAAGGAAAGAGCAAGGAATATGAAAAAAGGAGAAACAAGGAAGAACAGACTGACAGATAATGTGTCCACATCAAGTGGATACAGTCTGCATACTATCCTTGAGAGATGTTAGTTGTTTGACAGTGGTTGATCTTTAAAAGTAAATGTCATGAGACCTGGTCTAATGGACTTCAGTGCAAAACCAGAGATGAACTTTTCGCAGAGAATCCAATAGGTGAGTTATAGTCATGCCCCTAACATTTTTGGGCTTAGGATCTAGGACATATTCAAACTAACAGGGCAACAATGATCTAAGAAGTTCCAGGGAGATAAGGATAAGAAAAATACTGAGTTTTCACAGGATAATGGTCTCCAACCTACAAAATACAACCTGATCAGCCTTCTCTCTTCTAACGGCCTCCCTAGTTCCATTCTTCTAATTCCCCATCCTACTCATAAACATGTTTCCTGGCATAGTGTTCAAGCTTGACAACAGATGTAAATTAACCTCTGTTCATCCTCCTTTCTGTCTGAGACAATCACCAAAAATCCCTTTCTCTAGTGCTACATAGTGATCCTAGATTTCTTCCAAAGCCAGAGTAGGCTCCATTAGGAATTTGAGAAGGAATGAGCTGGTCTCATTCCTTAGAATGTTTTAACACAATGCAGAACAAGAAAGAGTCCTGGGAAAGTAGAGAGTAGAGGGAGATGACATTATTAGATCTTTCTATAATAGTGATGGTTTTTCTAAAACATTTTATGCCAGAAGTTATATCTGTGGATAGGGTGGGGAATTAGAAAAAAGGATAGAACTAATGAGGCCATTGGAAGTGAGTTCTTTTTTAAGGATAAACTATAAACTAAAGGAGTTCATCAATAGTGCAGTAATCCTCTCCAGTCCACACGTTTATCTACCTAAGGGAGTCACTCAGTTAGGATTTAGTATAGGATATCTCTACTAGGAGGGTCGAGAAAAGCACATAAAGGACATGAATTTACTCCTTTACTCATGGGTGTGGTTTTTGACACTTACCCAATATTGGTGACATAATGGGTACCCAATAAATGTTCATTGACTAGAAGAGGGATGAAAGTAGACCAAGATTTCACTTATTATCATAAATAATAGAAATAGTTAGCTTTTGTTAAATGTCAAGTTCCACATACTTTGACACTTATTACACAAGTGTACATACCTTCATTTCACTGACAAACATTGAGAGTCAAATAGATTAGTGGCTTGGCCAAGGTCATTCAAGCAGCATTTCCCCAACTGATGTAAAAGTCTGAGATTTTCACTGAATTGTCTGAAATAAGGCTGCTAGGGTCAAGACTTGATATTATAAATGTAAGGAAACAAGGGGAAAATCTAGGGGGGCAAAAACTACAAATAGTCTCTTAACAACTCAAGTGAGATTTTCTGGACAAATGAAGTTTTAAAGAAAAAAGTATTTTCAGAGCATATTTTTGGAAATAAAGATTGAGGAGGATGAGACTGTAGATTCTGACAACAGAGGGTTAAGAAAATGAGACTGCTTAGTGGTAGAGTCTACTAAAGTAGGAAAATGATGGTTTGCTTTTCTCAGATTTCTAAGGGAATAGATTTTTTTTATCAATTGCTGATCAGCTGAAGATTCCAACACAGTTCCCTCAGGACTGTGTATACTGTGCTCTTCATTGCTGCTAATGTACAGTATCAAGCTTCCATTAATGATAAATTACACTCGACATGAAGCATCTCCACCACTGATCTTCAACTCTGGACACACATGAGGAGAAAGCTCTTTAAAACTGCAGTGCCTTTTAGGCCCCATTTCTACAGAGTCTGACTTTATTTTACTTACTTTTATTATTTATTTATTCATTTATTTTTGACATTGTGGCTTTTAGGGAGAGGAACGCCAGCTGTTTGGATCACTGTGTATTATTAAAAAGAGACTTTTAAGAACTTTTTTATAGCTTTATTGAAATGTACATGATGCACAATACGTTGTACATATTTAAAGTATACCATTTTTTATTGTTCTAGTGGTGGAGCCTAGGCCCTGTTTTTGTTGTTATTTTAAACTCTCCAGATAATTCTAAAAGGCAGCAAAGGTTAAGAATCACTCATTTAGGTAACAAGACTTTGGGCAAAACTAGCACCTGATAAGGAAGGGACTGCACCTAACCAAAGACAACCACATTATTAATTTCTAATACTCCAAAGGCAGGTTTTCAAAACAGACTCCTGATATAAATTAAGCAAGTTATTTTGGCACAGAGAGATAAGATCTTAGACCATACTACCTGCCAACCTTGATGATCAGTGTAAAAACTGCCAATGAACCAAAAGAAATCTCTCCTAGAACGAACTTCTAATTGGATTATTAAGTTTGAGAATTAAAAACAAAAACTCAGCACAACAGCAAGCTCAGGATATTTGCACATTAGAAATGATTAGCAGACAAAGGCTTTGTTCTTGTTCTCTTTCTAAAATCTTTAAACATACCTATCCAAAATGGTCACTTGCAAATTATAAAAGATCACATTCACAGAAGAGAAGGGAATACTATAAAATAGTTTTTCAAAACTAGAAAAAAGTAATTAAAATTCAGATTTTCTAAATTTTAAATCCTTATAAATGTCTAAAGTTAGAAAAAAATTAAAATTCAGAGAAGTTCTGGTCTTAAAAAATTAATCTATATCTTAGTATATATGTAAACATTACAAAAAGGTATTAATAATAAATAAAGATACCTATAAATGATACTTTGAAAGGTTAAAATAATATTCACAATTCTAACAGTCTGTGAGACTGGCTTAAAATCAATGAACTGTCCTCAACAGTAAAAATATGCTTCCATCTGAAGAGAAAAGAAAACAAAATCTCATAAGTTAAAATAATCTAACTACAAAGTTGTGCTTCCAAGTATTTAGACCATGGCTTCTTAAACTATAATGTGACAATAAATCATCTGGGGATATTATTTAAATGCAGATTCAGATGGGAAAATATCAAAATAAGATCCATCATTACAGTCTTATAGCCATTATTGTCCCTCCAGGTGAAAAAGCACAAATTGCAAGAATATTAGTTATTAGTTTAATTTTAAAATGTCAACTAAAATAATCTTCTAAAGCAGTAGAATGCAGAACTTCATAACTGCACATAAGAGTAACATTTAACAAAATAAGCAAACAATGGTTCTTTCCATATCTTGTTTCTGTATTTGTCACAATAAACCTTTACAGTTTTAGGGATTCAAGGTCTGGTTTCAGTTGAACTTAGTTGGCACAAAGCCTAATTGGTATATGAAACTTGCTTACAACTTGAGTTAAAGGATGCTATAGAAAGTTAAGAATAACTACACAAAGCAAGAAATTACAAAACTACATCTTCAAATCATAGCCTAGATTGTAGATTAGCAAAAGTACACTACTGTGAATTAATACTCACTGGAGCTTTTCCATGAATTATATCTGGATTTCTTCATTGAATTTAAACACAAAACTTGCCCTGATAATAAAGCCTTAAGCCCTGATAGCTCAGTTGGCAAATGCAGGAGACCCCAGTTCTATTCCTGGGTTGGGAAGATCTGCTGGAGAAGGGATAGGCTACCCACTCCAATATTCTTGGGTATCCCTTGTGGCTCAGTTAGAATCTGCCTGCAATGTGGGAGACCTGGGTTCAATCACTGGGTTGGGAAGATCCCCTGGAGAAGTGAACTACCCACTCCAGCATTCTGGCCTGGAGAAATCCAAGGGGGTTGCAAAGAGTCGGAAACAACTGAGCGACTTTCACTTAAGTCTTGGGCAGAGATTTTTAAGTAAGTGCCTGTCATCTGCTGTTGAAAATGTTAATGAACAGAGGAGTGGTAGGAAGTCATTTCTGTTTGTCTTTATTGGTGGAATGAAATTTCATGTTGGCTCAGATGGTAAAGCATCTGTCTACAATGTGGGAGACCCGGGTTCAATCCCTGGGTTGGGAAGATCCCCTGGAGAAGGAAATGGCAATCCACTCCAGGACTATTGCCTGGAAAATCCCATGGACAGAGGAGCCTGGTAGTCTACAGCTCATGGGGTCGCAAAGAGTCAGACATGACTGAGCGACTTCACTTCACTTTGCTACTTATAGTTTCTTAGTTCTGATTATGTTTAAGTCCACATTCACATCCTTGTCAATGATTCTGAGCAGGAAGTAACTTCCAGATGTATGACAAGTGACAGACACTAATACAAAGCAAACGACATGGAGACAGCCATACACAGCAGACAAACCCCAAAGATCCCAGCTAAACACTAAGTAAAAGTGTGCTGGGTGACTGGAAAATGCCACCAGCAGACAACAAAATGCATGAAATTGTCATAAAGTAGGATGGCTTCTGAACCAAGGTATCTCCAGCTTGAGACAAAAGCCTAGTGACAGGTTTGACTTCCAGTGACTGTGAAGCGTAGGCTTTAGTAAGGAAAAGAGCATGGTCAGACATTCAACTTCTAAACCATATCTGGTCAGATAAACATCTCCATTAACACATCTTAGGCGAAAGGTTGAAGATCTTGATTTGTGGAACAGCCAACCTATCTTTATAGTTTGGAACAAAAAAGTAATTACGGAGTTACACTTACCCATGGGGTAACCAGGTAGGGAGGCTCAAATGCTACCTCCAGCCACACCTGCACCTATGAATGAATTTCACATAACTCATGAAAGTTATACTAAGTTGATTATTTATGGCATAAGAATCCACCTGGAATGCAGGCGACCCAGGTTCGATCCCTGGGGCAGGAAGATCCCCTGGAGAAGGAAATGGCAACTCACTCCATTAGTCTTGCCTGGGAAATCCCATGGACAGAGGAGTCTGGTGGGCTACAGTCCCTGCGGTGGCAAGAATGGGACACGACTTAGCTAGTGAACCACCACAGTTGATGGCTTTCGGATTAGCAAGGAGACAGAAAGTACTTACTGATTTGAACAAGGAAAGGTTAATCTATTATTAAGAGAGAACTGGAATAACAGGGAATTGGCTAGTAGGAGTTAATAAGAATTGTAAAGAACACAGATATGGTAGATATAAGGGGCAACCACCACCCCTAAGCTGAGTTGAAGGCCCAAGAACTATCCCATCACAAGGGCTGAGATCCAGAGATCTTAATGGAGATGGGAGAGCCCTGGCTCCCTAATAGTGAAAGAGTCACGGGGTGCCCTAGTGGAGACACTCCCTCTGGGGTCCTGAAAGAAGTCATTCCTAGCAAGGTATCAAACCCCAGAATTTGCTAGGTGCTCAGGAAAACTTCTGGCTGCCGATGGAGCTGAAGAGCTGTCCTCAGCAGGAGTCTAGCGTATTTTCATATGCACCTTGGGCCAGTGTAGCTCCAAGCTTAGTGCCTGAGATAAAAGTTGAACAGCCAGATCTCTCGTGGGTTCCCAGTGTGTACATGGTAGGGCTACTGAAAAGTATAGCACAAGAGCAAAATAACTATATTCCACCAAACAAGATGCACCTTTCTCACAAGTGAAGGGGAAACCTCAAAATGAGGAGACACAGAGTGCCAATGGCCATTGTATCCACTGTTAGGACTATGGGAATTACTTCTCCAATTCTGTCACAGTCCCACCTAACACTCTGTCACCTAAAGACTAAATTATAACCTTAACTTCTAACAACTTCTAGTGTAATATTAGAAAAAAATGGGAAGGAAAGAAGAAAACCGGTAGCAGATACAAACACACACATACATACAAAAGGCAACAGAAACATGTGCAAAGCTACTACAATCCTCATTTATCTCACTGGCCACGAGACCTTAACTGATCTTCATGGCTTCCTTCTTCCACTATTCATTCTGAGTGAACCCTGTCTGCAAGCATTCTGTGCTGTTAATGCTGGCAGATAAAGCAAATCCATATCCTGAATATTTGTCTATTCTAATGAGGATAAATCTCTGCTCCCTCAATGATGGAAAGTCAGATATAATCAACCTGTCACCCAGTGGCTGGCTGGTGCCCCTAGGCACTCAATGTTGATTTCTCATTGACTAAGAACTCAGCAGTAGTACTAGCCAGGCAACTTTAGAAAGAAGTCTATATTGTGCCCACATAGCCTCCATTTCTGCCACCATGGCTACTGTGCAGGGGCCCTCTTCACATGCACTAGGGGAGACAGGAGAAAGGCTAACTGACATCCATAGAGTGTGTAATTCTGTCCACTTCATTATTAAGAGAAACAGGTGCTCTGTGGTGGGCATTCAGATGGGACATGAATTTCTTCAGGATCTCCCCTTTTTGAAAAGTCCATCCTTACACAACTCCCTCAAAATTCCTTGTCACCAGTCTTCCAATCTTGTTTCTAAGTCCCTGACCATACAGTTGAACCATGAGCAACTGCCCATGGCTCATTATATACCTTTACCGCTGGCATCTCTCGTTTCAGACACACTATACAAATCACACCTACTATTCAAAAGTCTGCCTACTGGGAGAATTCTCCTTCTCCACTGCCCTTTACAATGAGGAGAGCTGCAGTGCTATAGCTATCCACTCTTGAATTTGTTGTTTCGTCGCTCAGTTGTGTCTGACCTTTGTGACCCCACAGACTGCAGTATGCCAGACTTGCCTGTCCTTCACTGTCTCCCAGTTTGCTCAGACTCATGTCCACTGAATCTGTGATGCCATCCGATCATCTCATCCTCTGCCACCTCCTTCTCTTCCTGCTCTCAGTCTTTCCCAGCATCAGGGTCTTTTCTAATGAGGCGGCTCATAACATGAGGTGGCCAAAGTATTTGAACTTCAGCTTCAGAATCAGTCCTTCCAATTAATATTCAGGACTGATTTACTTTAGGATGGACTGATGGGATCTCTTTGCAGTCTAAGGGACTCTCAAGAGTCTTCTCCAAGACCACAGTTCAAAAGCATCAATTCTTCAGCACTCAGCCTTCTTTATGGTCCAACTCTCACATCCATACATGACTACTAGATGGACCTTTGTTGGCAAGCAACGTCTCTGCTTTTTAATATGCTGTCTAGGTTTGTCATAGCTTTTCTTCCAAGGAGCAAGCGTCTTTTAATTTCATGGCTGCAGTCACCATCTACAGTGATTTTGGAGCCTAAGAAAATAAACTCTCTCACTGTTTCCATTGTTTCCCCATCTATTTGCCATGAAGTGATGGGACCGGATGCCATGATCTTAGTTTTTGAATGTTGAGTTTTAAGCCAGCGTTTTTATTCTCTCTTTCACCTTTATCAAGGGGCTTTTTAGTCCCTCTTGGCTTTCTGTCTTAAGGGTGGTATCATCTGCATATCTGATGTTATTGATATTTTTCCCAGAAAACTTGATTCCAACTTTAGCTTTATCCAGTCCAGCATTTCGCATGCAGAGTGACAATATACAGCCTTGACATACTCCTTTCCCAATTTTAAACCAGTCCATTTTTCCATGTCCGGTTCTAACTGTTGCTTCTTGACCTGCAAACAGGTTTTTGAGGAGGCAGGTAAGATGGTCTGGTATTCCCAACAGTTTGTTGTGATCCACACAGTCCAAGGCTCTAGCGTAGCCAATAAAGCAGAAGTCAATGTTTTTCTGGAATTCTCTTGCTGGGTATCAGCTCTTGAATGATACCAACATATTCTGCAGACTCCCCTGTAACCAGTCTGTCTCCCAGTTTCCCCAGACAGGCTTGAGAAATACAATAGGAACTGCTATCAAAGGGGTCCAAGTCATTTGCTCGTACTTTCCAAATTTGCACAAGCTCTGTCCCTCACATACCACTGGGGCTGAGGGCTAGGCCTCTCCACCAAATACGCCCCAATGGCATATGATTTTGAATTAAAGTTACTTGTGAAACATCTGGGCTTCCCTGGTGGCTCAGATGGTAAAGAACCTGCCTGCAATGCAGGAGACCCAGGTTTGATCTCTGGGTCAGGAGGATCCCCAGGAGAAAAGAATGGCCACCCACTCCAGTATTCTTGCCTGGAAAATTCCATAGGCAGAGGAGCCTGGAGGGGGCTATAGTACATGGGGTCTCAAAGAGTCAAACACGACTAACTAAAAAAAAAAAAATATCCAATGAAAGAGGGACCTTTGGCCCTCCTGTAGACCCCATGGACTGCAGCCTACCAGGCTCCTCCATCCATGGGATTTTCCTGGCAAGAGTACTGGAGTGGGGTGCCATTGCCTTCTCCGGTATACCAGAAAGCAGGAAATAAATCTCTCATGTGAATGGGGGCATGCTCTCCATCTGTAGGTAGAGGACACCCTATTGCCAGAGACAAGGAATCTGGGGCCAAGAAACCTGTATTAAACACACACACACACGTTGTTACTTCTTTAATGTACTGCTGCTGCTGCTAAGTCGCTTCAGTCGTGTCTGACTCTGTGCGACCCCATAGACGGCAGCCCACCAGGCTCCCCCATCCCTGGGATTCTCTAGGCAAGAATACTGGAGTGGGTTGCCATTTCCTCCTCCAATGCATGAAAGTGAAAAGTCAAAGTGAAGTCGCTCAGTCGTGTCCAACTCTTAGAGACCCCATGGACTGCAGCCTACCAGGTTCCTCCGTCCATGGGATTTTCCAGGCAAGAGTACTGGAGTGGGGTGCCATTGCCTTAGCCCAAATTGTTTAGGTTCTTTACCAATTGAGCACTCAAAGCCCAAGTTTCTTTGTCCTACACAAGTTTTATTGTTTCTTTGTGTAAAAAGCATAAAAGATGCCTACTCTGGCCACTTCTTAGGTCCCATCTTCTATGAGAACTCTGTATGCATGCATTAAAAGTTGTTTCTTTTATTTCTGTTAGACTCTCGTGTCAATTTTATTATTAGTCCAGTCACAGGGACTTGGGAGGAGCAGAGAAGGACATTTCCCTCTCCCTGACAGTACCACTTCCACTTGATGACAGATTGGCTGAGAATGGCCAACTTCAATTCTCAGTTGGCTGAGAATGGCCAACTTCATGGCAAGGTAGCTCAGACAACACTCAATGATGAGAAGTCTGGTTCACATGATAAACTGATACCCTACATTCATGTATTCAGGATCTACCTGGTTGCAAACCAAAAAATGTTTCAAAGGCTGTGTGTCAAAGGGTGAGTCAGTTCAGTTCAGTCGCTCAGTCATGTCCGACTCTTTGCGACCCCATGAATCGCAGCACGCCAGGCCTCCCTGTTCATCACCAACTCCCAGAGTTCACTCAGACTCAACGTCCATCGAGTCCGTGATGCCATCCAGCCATCTCATCCTCGGTCATCCCCTTCTCCTCCTGCCCCCAATCCCTCCCAGCATCAGAGTCTTTTCCAATGAGTCAACTCTTTGCATGAGGTGGCCAAAGTACTGGAGTTTCAGCTTTAGCATCATTCCTTCCAAAGAAATCCCAGGGTTGATCTCCTTCAGAATGGACTGGTTGGATCTCCTTGCAGTCCAAGGGACTCTCAAGAGTCTTCTCCAACACCACAGTTCAAAAGCATCCATTCTTTGGCGCTCAGCTTTCACAGTCCAACTTTCACATCCATACAGGATCACAGGAAAAACCATAGCCTTGACTGATGGACCTTAGTCGGCCATGTAATGTCTCTGCTTTTGAATATACTATCTAGGTTGCTCATAACTTTTCTTCCAAGGAGTAAGCGTCTTCTAATTTCATGGCTGCAGTCACCATCTGCAGTGATTTTGAAGCCCCCCAAAATAAAGTCTGACCCTGTTTCCACTGTTTCCCCATCTATTTCCCATGAAGTGATCAGACCAAAGGTCAGGAACGGCGGTGGTAAGGAGATACGTCTTGTCCAAGGTAAGGAGCAGCGGCTGTGCTTTGCTGGAGCAGCCGTGAAGAGACACTCCACGCCCAAGGTAAGAGAAACCCAAGTAAGATGGTAAGTGTTGCAAGAGGGCATCAGAGGGCAGACACACTGAAACCATACTCACAGAAAACTAGTCAATCTAATCACACTAGGACCACAGCCTTGTCTAACTCAATGAAACCAAGCCATGCCTGCGGGACAACCCAAGACGGGCGGGTCATGGTGGAGAGGGCTGACACTGGAGAAAAGAATGCAAGCCACTTCAGTACTCTTTCCTTGAGAACCCCATGAACAGTCAAAGGGTGAAGAGTTCGCTAAAGAAGTCAGAAGTTTACTTCAATATCTCAGAAATCTGCACTGTGATTCTGCTCTTGGTGCTTGTCAGAGGCTCTTTACAGCCTCTCCATTTCCTGTAGACATTCAGAAAATCATTGACTCTGCTAGGTCACACAGCCAGATTGGGAGCACAGTATGCATGTGTCCTGGACTTGCTGCACAGCCTTTTCTTGCTCTGATTGTCTTTCAAAACTAGCAACCTTATAGGTTACTCTGTAGACAGGCTGAAGTGGCATGTTGAAAGGTAGTACATGTTGCCTCAAAATCCAGAAGGGCCTTTTGGGCACAGTGACCACTGAATAACCAGAAATGTTACTTAAGTATTCTTGAATTTTTGTGGGGCTGAATTATCAATATTACCCTCTGGTAATAGACCCTCTGGTTATCAATATTATATTATCCTCTGGTTATCAATTATCAATATTACCCTCTGGTTTTCATATACTTTACTAAGACATCTAAAGTACCAAGTACTTCCTGCTCATTGGATACAATCAATAAAATAGCATCAAGAGTAGGCCAGTGTGATGTTTTGTGGAATGTTGGGATGATTAAGATTTCTAGAACAGAAGGACTAACCTGACCCTGAGGCAAAACTGTGATAATATATGGTTGGCTCTCCTAAATAAAAGCAAACTGCTTTTGGCATTCCTGGTAAATTCATCATGTCAGTAGGTACACACCAAAAGCCAGGGGCTGTGCTGATTTGATCAAGTAAAGATACTATATCTGGGTCAGCAACTACAGCTGCTCCCTGGACAACATGGGCTTGAAATGAATGAGTCCACTTACACGTGTATGTTTTCAATAGTAAATACTATACCATTATGTGATCTGAGGTTTTTTGAATCTGCAGATGCAGAACTGCCAATACAGAGAAACTACACAGTTGAAGTCTGACTATAAATTATATTCAGATTTTTAACTATTTGGAGGGTTGGTGCCCCTACCTGCATATTGTTCAAAGGTCAGCTGTAATGTGGAATCAGCCAAGGATTAGATTTATGGTAGTCCAGTCATTCTCGAAGATCTATCCAACTTTTGCACAGGCCAAATAAATGAGGTAAATAGAGATGTGACAAATATCACTAGTCTTATTTCAAATCTTTGATGGTGGCATTAAACTCAACAATTTCCTCTGGGATATGGCATTGCTTCTGATCAATTGTCTTACAAGGGGAAAGTCCTAAGGTCTTCCACTTAGGTCCTCTACCATAGTGGTCCTGGATCTGTGATTTAGAAAGCTAATATAGTTATCTTGTATATCTATTCCAATTATACTTTGAGAAACTGGGGAAATAAGATCCACAGAGTGGATCTGACCATCTGAGCACACTGTGAGTCAGGCTTGAGCTAAGACTCCATATATTCCATGGCCAGTCTAAGTCCCCATTTTGACTGGTGGATGACAAGGATGTTTTTGGTCCTCAGGAATTAAGTATGAATGCTATGATTATGTCCTTTTCCTCAAAATGCAGTTTAACAAATGGCTACAGGTTCCTTTGGGAAACGCTTCAGTTCAGTTCAGTTCAGTTCAGTCGCTCAGTCTTAGAGGAAGGTTTATGGTATATGCTTGAGGCAGTGACCCAGTGTTCTTCCTCGAGGGGAACAGGCCGCCACATCGATCAAATCACTCTCGACTTGGGAACTGACTTAGGTTTGGAAACTGGATGAAAGGTCATGATTCTCAACTGTGGCCACTAAAGCTTTTTGCTACCAGATCTAGAGCTTCTCCTGTGAAAAACACAAAATGCCATAAGTCTGTTGATGACTTTACCCACAAAACCATTTGAGGTTTTGGCCCCATCTAAGGGTCAATACCTTCTGATTACACCTATGTCCCTGCTTTCCTTTATTACACAGGTAACCCGATTCATCCTTGGTGGTTAAACGCTGCCACTTGGTTTCTGCCACTATAGGATTCCACCATCTCCACTGAAATTAGGGAGCCAATCTCAGTGGGTTACTAAAGATAGCAACTATAGATTTTTTCAACAATGCAGGGGCCCTTTCATTGTTTTTTTCTCAATATCTTAGTGAAGGAAGTGTGCATGGGGCCTTGTCATGGAATATAGTTGGAAGATGGGTGTGCAAGTTGCATACAATAAATCCAATCAAACATTCCTTTTGGGGTCCCAAACTCACAAGTTGCAGATATATGCCTGTCCACACACTCTCCTTTTGAGGCCTCAGAGTATTAAGAAAGAGGGGAGAAGTGAAGATTGCTTGCTCAAACCTTTATCCCTTTGCATTCATCTTTCTACAGGTTTATGCACAACTCATTTAGTAAATACTTGCTCTCAAGCTCTCAACTTCCATTCCTCTCTAGAAAGTGTCAGCAAACTCTCTGGAAAGGGCAAAACAGTAAATATTTTTTTGCTCTGTGGGCCGGATCATCTATATTGCAACTCCTCAACTCTATTTTTGTGGTGTAGAAACAGCTATAGACAATATATAAATAAAAGGGCATAGCTGGTTCTCATAAAATTTTCTCCACAAAAACAGGTGGTAGACTGAATTTGGCCCAAGGGCTGTAGTTTGCCAACCCTCTAGTCTAGAAATTAAAAAAAAAAAAAAACTTCCACCTCAGCATTTATATATTTCCCTTACTTACCCCATTTCCGTTAGCTAACACATCCCTAGATATAAAAGAACAAAATAAGTTCTCCATAAATCTATAACATTATTTATTTTAATTATGCATAAAAGCAATGTCTTCAAGATTAGGCCAGACATGTGCCTAACTTGAAGCACACGATATCCCTCCACTGATTCAGTTACCATTTGAAATTTCTGCATCCTATGGTTAAAGTATGAAAAGACCGTTTTAATGTATGTTTCAGTTGGAAATAAAACAATGTCAGCCTAAACTTTAATTGTTCTTTCAACAAATGACCTCAAGTAGGGCAATTTTTGTTAGGATGATACCACACACTGAGGCCTATGAAACACATGTTGAATGCCAAGCTCCATGTAGAGAAGGGAGGGGTACCTAATTCTGTGGGATCTGTATTAACACTTAAACCTTCAGGCAAAGGCAAGAGGCTTTAATGGATTTTAAGCAGGGTGATGAACTAATCAGAACTGAAATTTAAAATGATTGCTCTTGAAGCCGTGATGAATATGGATTTTTTTCCCCTCTGAGGGGAGATGGTTGGGAAAGCCAGAGAGGAGGCTGAAAGCAATTAGGAGACTAGTAAAAGTAATCCAGGTGAGAGCAGAAGAGGTGTGGAGGCTCAGGATATGATTTGGAAATAAGAGTTAGCTGAACTCAACAAATAAATCAGTGTGGCGGGGGAAGGTTGTTAAGCTGTGAAGTGCGTTAAAGATAGTTTCTTGGCTTGCTGAAAAAGACCACTTAATGACATGCTTGGGCTTCCCTGGTGGTTCAGTGGTAAAGAATCTGCCTGCAATTCAGGAGATGCAGATTCAATCCTGGGTCAGGAGGATCTTCTGGGGAAGGAATTGGCAATCCACTTCAGTATTCCTGCTAGGGAAATCCCATGGGCAGAGGAACCTGGCAGGCTACAGTCCATGGGGGTCACAAAAAAGTTGGACTAAGTGACTGAGAAATAACAACATAACCTCTGCTCTGGATTACTTCAGGCATAGACCTGGGGCTAAAATAATGGAGCAAGAAGCCATGAACACTAAAGGAGGTGATGACAAAGTTCAAAAAGATGGGTCATATCTGAAAAAACAAATGTCATGGCCAAAAGCTCAAAGAAAACAATTTGCATTAGAAACTCTCTCTGCACTATTAATTGGTCTCCAGGAGTGCCCACTTATCACCAGTATTCTTTTACTCTTTATTCTTACCCCATTTGATGCAGAATCATTAAACATGCAAGGTCTCACACTATCCAAATCTCCATCAAAGTATGGAGAATGCTTTGTATGAATATGAGAATAACCCAACCAAGTATGAGAATAACTTCTAGAAATTCATCCCACACATATGTTAGCATTCAAATGAAAAGCTGTAAAGCTTTTACATTAAAGCATTCTTTTTAAAAAAAAATTTCTATTAAAGTTTCTATTATGGAAAATTCTAAAACATATAAAAGTAAAAAGAAAAAAGAACAGCTTCCATGTTTGTTGTTGTTATTTAGTTGCTAAGTCGTGTCTGACTCTTTGCGACCCCATGGACTCTAGCCCACCAGGCTCCTCTGTCCATTGGATTTTCCGGGCAAGAGTACTGGAGTGGGGTGGCATTTTCTTCTCCAGGGTAAAGCATTCTTTTTAATATCAAAAGGTTGAAACAGCCTACAACTCTACCAAAAGGGAACTAGATAAATAAGTAATGATAGAATCATATGATGGAATAGTTAGCAAAGTTAAAAACAAAGAAGCAACTTTATATGTTGATATGATGTTAGTTCCAAAATATAGTTAAATGGGGGAAAAAAAAAAGGAAAATTTATTTGCATTTCAAAAACAGGGAAAATATACACATATTGTTTTTATTTTATTTTATTAAAGAAAAAAACATTAATTGCCTCCAGAGAGGAAAACTGGGTATTAGAGGACACAGTGAAAGGAAAAGGGCTACTGGATGTTGGGGGTGTTCCATCCAAATTAGGGAGCACTAAAACAACAGAAGTCATGGTATTTAATAAACACCAACTCTGTCAGAAATGGCAGCAAAGAAAAAGCCCAAACAACTGCTATGGAACAGGACGAGAAAGCAATAGTCCAAACAGAAACAAGAAGACAGAGAGCTCTAGGAAGGGACCCATGAATCTGATAGGTTTGATTAGGTGAAAGAAATCTTACTGAGACAGTGTTGGATTATACAGAAAACCATACATGGAAAAATTAAACATGTCCTTTTTTCTTAAGTGAGTTTATGATTAACTCAAAGATTTTTAAAAATTCTACAAGAAAGCATGTTCATAATAGACTTGCTTGGCTCAGTGGTGAACAAGATTTCACAACAATAAATATATACTAAAATGCCAACAAAATGTGAGACTATATTGTGACATCTATTGGGAAATCAAGGTAGGGAGTGCAATGAGTATGTGTGTGAAAAAGCTTAATATTTATCTACCATATGGGCAGTCAGTAGGTAATGTCAAAATAATACATTAAGAAATAGCAGTATAAGCATATTATTTCAAAAGGTAAAAATGGGAAGAAACATCTAAAAGAGGTGAAAGTGGTTGCCTTCTCATAGCACGACTGGGGGAGATGAGGGCTGAGAGGATTTCTGTTGCTATTGCAGAATCTTTTAAATCCTACTTAATTTTATTTACATATAAGTCAGGGGAAGTAGAGGATTTGGAATAAGACTACTTAGATTTGAATCTTGGCGCTGACATTTCACTAGCCTTGTAGATAGAGGAAAATTACTTATTCTTCAATTTTCCTATCTCTAAATTAGGGGGAAAAAACATGCACTTCATAGAGCAGCTTTGAAAATTAAACAACTAATTCATGTAAGCTCCTAAAATATGCCTGGCACATAACTGCTCAGTAGTAAAATAGTAACTGAGGACTAAAACTTATTGAGACAATAAATATTAACTCCTTTTAGTTGGTAAAAATATAAAGGCATTAATAACTAAAATCTATTTTTTATACATACGAGTCACATACTAACGTCTGCTTCTTTTGTGAGGAAATTTTAATTTTATTTAAGGTAATATTTCCAGGTATTAAGTAGGACTTTACCTCTTTGGGCCTCAGTCTTCACTTTAATCCATAGCTGGAGGTGGGGAAAAAGACCTATGATAAAAAATTCCAGTTACAGTAAGAGCTTAAATTGGAATCAGAAGGTAAGTTTTAGCTAGATAGGGTGAAAGGGGAAGGAGAGTTCCAGGCAGGAAGAATGACACATGACCTAAAGGCAGGAGGGACTTGGCAAAAAAAAAAAAGAAAAGAAAAGAAAAAAAACTAGTAGAGCTAGAACAATAAAGGACACGCACAATAACGGACAGAAATGGTGTGGACCTAGCAGAAGCAGAAGATATGAAGAAGAAGTGGCAAAAATACACAGAAGAACTGTACAAAAAAGATCTTCATGGCCCAAATAATCACAATGATGTGATAACTGACCTAGAGCCAGACATCCTGGAAGTCAAGTGGGCCTTAGGAAGCATCACTACAAACAAAGATAGTGGAGGTGATGGAATTCCAGTTGAGCNACAGAGTAAGCGTTAAGGGCTGTGGCTCTTTCCCTCTTTCCAGCATCTCTAAACAAGCATCATTCAGTTTCCTGATAGCAGGGCTATGACATGGGACTCTGGGCTTTTCCCAGAAACTTCTGTTTCCCACCTCCCGTATCTCTGACTCTGACTTGAAAACGTCCTTCAGGTTGGGTGGCCCTGACAATGCTCCCTGGTTGCTGTTTCAGCCTTGTTGCACATCTGGATCTTTTGCTGCTGGGGACCTAACTCTGACTCCCAGATGCTTGCCTGCTTCAGGTGGTCTTTATTCTGATTGGGCCAGCTGTCCTGACTTAGCAGAAAGCACTCAAACTTTATCCTCAGAAATGGCAGGCAGGGGAATTTAGGATCCAGGACTAGATTAGAACTTTCTCTCTCCTGACTGAGCTAACATTTGGGTGTCCTGGTTTCCCATCTTGAGTGGTAATTTTTTTCATTGATCAGTTTCAGTTTTCTCCTTTTAATGAAAAGATCTATGGTCTAGATTAAGTTTAGGGACTTAAAAACCAGTATTAGAAAGACTGAATAACAGTGTAACTTTGAAGTCAGAGAAGCCAGAGATTGGATTAAATCTGCAAGCTTGAAACTGCTTTTCTCTCAGCCTCAAGTTCTGCATCTGTGAAGTGGGCTTGGTACTCACTACCTACTACGTTGGCTATGACACGAAGTGAAATAGTGAAGTTAAAGTTGTTCAATCGTGTCACTGTTTGCAACCCCATGGACTATACTGTCCATGGAATTCTCCAGGCCAGAATACTGTTCCCTTCTCCAGGGACAGCTGGAGAAGAGCCCCAACCCAGGGATGGAACCCAGGTCTCCCACATTGCAGATGGATTCGTTACCATCTGAGCCACTAGGGAAGCCCCAAGTGCGATAATATACATATAAATCTCTCCGTGCACAACCTGGATGGCACACAGTGCTCTACAGCTGTATATCTTTTATTACTTACTAACAAGTACTGAGCATTTGCTATTTTATTAGTACACTAATTTGTATTAATTATGATACCTTTGACGTCAAATAAAAATTGCAACCCAATTGGCTTAAAAATTAAGAAAAAAAGTTTTTTCACATACCAATAATTCTTTGGGAGGGGTCCCCCGGTTGATTAGTTCAGTGGACTGATGATGTCACCAAGGACACAGGCATTCTCCCTTTGTCCCTGCCATACTTTTTTGTAATAAATATTATTTTATTATTTATTTTGGCTGCGCTGTGTCTTCGTTGCTGTGCACGGGCTTTCCCTGGTTGCAGTGAGCAGGGGCGCCCCTTCATTGCACTGTACAGGCTTCTCATTGCAGTGGTTGTCTTGCTGTGGAGCATGGGTTCCGAAGCATGAACTCAGCAGTGGGGGTGCCCGGGCAACTCAGTAGTTGCCCTGCAATATGGAACCTTCCTGGACCAACGATTGAACCCATGTCCCCTGCATTGGCAGGCAGGCTCTTAATCACTGGACCACCAGGGAAGTCCCTGCCCTTCTTGTCATATTAACTTTGTCTGCAAGCCAGCTTTTCTCAAGTCTATAACTTGGCTAACACAGCCATCATCACAATCAAGCACAGCAGTGTCCAAGAAAGAAGACACCATGTGTGTATGTGTTTTGCTTTGCTTTTTTAATAAGAAAAAGGAGACTTTTCTGTTTCTGGCTATGAAACTGTAGCTGACATTGAAATTGACAACTATCAAACTGGATACAATATATGAAAAACTGTTTTCCATCATCATTCACAAGCAGTGCAGGGTGACCCCCAAGAGAAAGGAAAATATAGATGAGCCCTGCAATTGCTTTGACTTTCTTCCTGCAGACATTTCTGGATCACAGAGCAGGAAAGGGGACCCATGCAGAGAAGGTAGCCTCTCCGAGTTTGGGAGACACAATCAGAATCTGGGATGTAGGGTTTGAAATGGGGAGCAGAGTGCTAGAGAGACAAAAGCCACAGAGAGAAAGAACCCCCAGTGATCAGCTTCAGGGAAAACTTTGAGTCTTTGGTTGAATACTAAGCTGAATAAATTCAGAATAAAACTGTACAAAACTGGGCAATAAAACAAGTCTTGAAGCTGCACAGTTCCCATTTCTCACATAGGAAAAACAGCTGTTTGTATAGCAGCTAGACGGACTGGAGGGTCTTCTCTGGATACCTGAGCATTCAATAGAGATTCAGAAGGATCTTTCATGAGTAGTAAGGCTAAACTAACCCTAGAGTAAACGTTACCTGCCATAACAAAGGTTTAAAAATCCTAAAAAGAATTGATCTCTTAAAAAAAAAAANGCACTGTCAGCCCGCACTCTGAAGGGTCTGTGGATCTTGCATGCTTTCCCGTTTGATCAGTGCAAGTCTGACAGTCTGCTACTTGGTTTCTTCCAAGACTGGTTCTCACACTTAAAAACAGGAATAAGATTTTCAACTCAATCAAAACTGTCCCATTTCTCTTTTCCAATCTAATCCTCTCCCCATCATCATCTATGCACTCCATATAGCACAGATACTATGACAGATGTTTTTAAAACCCCCTCTTATGTATCAGGTGAAGTCCAAACTACTTTTGTATTCAGACTTGGTTTGTTCAATCTAGACCCTCACCTATCTGATCACGGTGACCCTTAATCACTTCCTCTGTCCCCTCTTACTCTCCTTTATTCTCTAGCCATGTGAGGTTCTTATGGCCTTTGAAATGTTAAATCTACTTGATGTGACTGACTTGTCCTATTTCTGCTTCTTCCATAACAATCCGCACTGATCCTTCAAAAATCAACTAAAATATCACAAAATCTCTTCCTGTTCATGCTTCCATAGCACCTTGTACTACTTCTCTGGAAGAAACTGTCTCTTTATAATAAAATTATTTGTTTGTGCATCATATTTTATACGAGATTGGAAAATTTATGAAGGTAATATCATATGTGTATTTCCTATACCTCTGCATTCACCCAGTGATTAAAATAGCAGATGGTAAGAGTCTGAAAGATTAAAGGAAGCAATGGAGGGGAGAGAGTAGCTGATCTTATGTGAAAAAGAGCAGATACTGCACAAATATCTCAAAATAGGCTTTGGATGCAAATTTAGAATTCTTATTCCTGCTTACTCTTTAGAAAATCATTTTTTGATAATGATGCACCTGAAGATAAGGTATATACATAAGTTCTGAATAAGTTTGTTTCCATCTTAAAGAGCATTAAGTTTATTGGGGGAAAGGAGTCTTAGGTACCCCAGTTGCTATAAGTGTTAATGGAACTTAACTTCTGTTTTTATTACATGTCAGCTCCCAATATTAGAGCAACTACTAAAGCCAGTAATTTCTTGTATTTATCTTTTTTCTTTGTGCTCATTATTATCCAAGTTGATTTATCACTGGATTTTGGTTTCCTTATGCAATCAGGAGGCTGGCCTTCATGAACCCACCTCCAGATGGTATCAGCCAAACATAAGATGCAGTCACATCATATTTCTAATGAAACAAACCAATACGGAGTGATTGCAATACACAAGGTGCCCTGGAAAAGAGTAACTATTGAAACAGCTGTGAGATCTTAATTAACAAAAGGAGATCACGAAGAACATTTAAAAGCCACTAAAGCTTTATTTGTGTTATTGTTTTCTAATAATGTAAATACTAGCAGTAGTATAAATGTGAAGCACTTTTGCTCTCTGAGGACCTCCTAAACATAGGACTGTCCTCCTAAACAGACAGAATAGAGTGCAATCCCCATTCAGTGTGTCATACCTCAAGAGAAGTTTTCACTGTGCCCAGAATAACACACACACTTACACACTTACTTGGACATTCTCTTTATTTCTGAAGGTCACTCTAAGATTTTAGTTTAAGCCAGATAGCTAAGTGGATTTCTTAAAATCCCAAAGGCCCAGAAGAGCGGTGATCTTTAGTCCTGGAAGTATGAATGAATTTACATTTCAGAGACAGTTTTGCTTAAGGAGCAAGGCTGAGAAAGGGCATAATGGGGTGGGGGAAGGACAGGTAAGGGCAACTCCATGTGGCTCTATGTAGACCAAGTGACAAGCCACCTTTCTCACAGCTTTGTCCTTGATAGAAAGAGCACTCTTGCGTTTAGAATTACCAACCCTGAGACTAATAGGAGGATAGAAAATATCATAGTAAAAAAGCTTTCTCTCCAAATCTTCCCAGCAACAGGCTGCGGAATAATAATTTCATACAAGTCCCACAAGTGGCAAGGCTTCCCTGGTGGCTCCGTGGTAAAGAATCTGCCTTCAATGCAGCAGACGTGAGTTTGATCCTTGGGTGGGGAGGATTCCCTGGAAAAGGAAATGGCAAACCACTCCAAAATTCTTGCCTGGAGAATTCCACGGACAGAGGAATTTTGTGGGCTACAGTCCACGGGGTGCAAAGAGTTGGACATGACTAAGTGACTACACCACAACTACCATCTACAGATGGCACAGGGTTGACTATGCCAAAGCCTTTGACTGTGTGGATCACAATAAACTGTGGAAAATTCTGAAAGAGATGGGAATACCAGACCACCTAACCTGCCTCTTGAGAAATNCCACTGGATCATGGAAAAAGCAAGAGAGTTCCAGAAAAACATCTATTTCTGCTTTATTGACTATGTCAAAGCCTTTGACTGTGTGGATCACAATAAACTGTGGAAAATTCTGAAAGAGATGGGAATACCAGACCACCTAACCTGCCTCTTGAGAAATCTGTATGCAGGTCAGGAAGCAACAGTTAGAACTGGACATGGAACAACAGACTAGTTCCAAATAGGAAAAGGAGTACGTCAAGGCTGTATATTGTCACCCCGTTTATTTAACTTATATGCAGAGTACATCATGAGAAACGCTGGACTGGAAGAAACACAAGCTGGAATCAAGACTGCCGGGAGAAATATCAATAACCTCAGATATGCAGATGACACCACCCTTATGGCAGAAAGTGAAGAGGAGCTAAAAAGCCTCTTGATGAAAGTGAAGGAGGAGAGCGAAAAAGTTGGCTTAAAGCTCAACATTCAGAAAACGAAGATCATGTCATCCGGTCCGATCACTTCATGGGAAATAGATGGGAAACAGTGGAAACAGTGTCAGACTTTATTTTTTGGGGCTCCAAAATCACTGCACATGGTGACTGCAGCCATGAAATTAGAAGACGCTCACCAATGCAAATGTACTCAATTGTAGAATATTTGCAAACAAAAGCTGCAAGGCATTTCAATCACAAAATTAACTTTTCACTTCTAAATGGTAAAACCCAGATCTTGGAACAGAACCAAAAGGAACAAAAATAACACTGAATTCAAAGAAATCAGATGGAAATAATAGCAATATAAATTAAATAGCCTAATTAAGTGTATTTCCTACTTCCCAATTTCTGCAATGTCTATAAAAAA
This sequence comes from Oreotragus oreotragus, assembly GCA_006410675.1. Lineage (NCBI taxonomy): Eukaryota > Metazoa > Chordata > Mammalia > Artiodactyla > Bovidae > Oreotragus > Oreotragus oreotragus. Next base: position 350,617 of record SJYX01024567.1, read on the forward strand.
AGCAATTATACTTCCTGCCCAATGCCTCTCTCTCCTTTCTGTGCCATTTTTACTCCAATATTTTTATTCCATAACAGTTTAAGTGGAAAGAGAAATTTTACATGTTTTGCAAATAATTTATTAATAAAAATTGTGTGTGAGTTCACAGGTGAGCCAGCAGACTGTATTATATCACATATGTAAGTTACATGATAAAAAGACACCTCACCCAGCTCAGGTGAGAAAAGAAAACAACAGTTTCAAAGGCCCTTGCTGAATCAGGACAGAACTTTAGGTCCCGCCTTGATGCTCCAGGCCGATTGCATCTATCTGGGACTTATCACGCCCTGTCCAGAAACCTTCCACCCTCTATACCTGCACAGAAGACTTATCACCCCCTGCCCAACTGCAAATGCCATCTCAACTAAAAAATACCCAAAACATCCTGCCTGATTAGGCCACTGTTGCCCCTCCTTTCCTGAATAAAGATAACCTACTTCTGTTGAGGTCCTTCCTGTTTCTGCCTCGCCCAAACTATACCTTACCAGGTAGTATGTGGAGTGTATCTTGGTTGGGTGGCTGTACCCTAAATGATGTGAGATCTCAGTTGACTAAGAATCAGAAAAAGTTATAGAAGTAAACACAAGAGGGAAGGTGCTCTGAGCAGTTCAGAGGAACAACACAAACAAACAAAACCGATGACATCTGTTGCTAAAATAAAACATTCTGAGTATAAATCGATAGTTAAACGAGGGTCATATCTGGTGGGGCCATTTTAAGGGCCATAGATTCTCTATCCTGTGAGCTATGAAAAGTCATTACATGATTTGAAGCAGAGGAGAGAGAAGTTCAGGTTTATATTTTCAAAGAGATTAGCACCTCAGGGGTTCTTCTGAGGATGGATTTGAGCTTAACACTATCCATTGAGATATCAGGTGGCAGGTGACTATGGTACCCAAGACAAAAGGTGATGAGACCCTGAACTAGAGCAGTAGAAATAGGAGAGGAATTTGTGGGGGCGGGGGGGAAATAGGTGGAAAACCTTAAAGAGATTCAGTATTCTGATAGTTCTGGAAGTTAAAATAAGAGTAAAAAATGACCTCTGGATTTCTGGCATGACACCTGGATGGTGATACAGATCAATAACCCCTTCTCCAAAATCCCAGGAGCCTAATATGTTTCAAAAATTGAGACATTTTGGATGTTATAAAGGAGATATGGTTTACATACCCAGTATAACAGAGTATCCCCCAGCAGCACTTGGATGGTGCCATGTAGTCAAGCACAGAGGGGCTTCCCAGGTGGAGCTAGCGGTAAAGAACCCGCCTGCCAACGCAGGAGACGTAAGAGAGGAGGGCTTAATCCCTGGGTCAGGAAGATCCCCTGGAAAAGGGCATGTCAACTCATTCCAGTATTCTTTCCTGGAGAATCCCAAGGACAGAGAAGCCTAGAGGGCTACGGTCCACAGGGTTGCACAGAGATGGACATGACTGAAGTGACCTAGCACACACACAGAGTCAAGCATAGAACTATTTCTTCAGCCAGACACATCCATCAAGCAGAGTAGATGATAAACAGCTTCCTGACAATTCACTCAGGTTTCATGGCAAATGCATTGAATTCCACTGAAAAATAAGTTAACCAAAAAAACTTTTTGTTATCAGAGATAATCTGTGGATAAGATACAGTAAATGTACTAATGCTCATAAAGAAGATACAGGAAGTAAAAGAGGTTGTCTTTTGCTGTTGCTGCTGCTGTTTTGCTGGGATGAAGGTTCTGGTTTACACATGTATAATCTCAGGTAATTATGACATCTTAAAGATGTCCAGCAGGCAATGGGATAGATGAGATGAAAAAACTAGTTTGGACAGTTTGAAACTGAAACAATTACAGGGGAAAAATGTGTACTTGGGAAAATAATCTCTGTTTAGTGCCAAAAATATGAGGCCAACCCAGAGAACGACTGAAGGAGATTTCATCTAACTGCCAGCAGTCACTAATGACCTAGAATTCAGAGTCTTACTTGTCTCTGCTTTGCCATAAGTTAATGCATGTTGGTCTTTTGTCTTTACTGGCACTGATTTGAATTCATTGCTGCTATTGGCCCCATATTAATTGTGTTTTGATTACTCAAATTATATCAAACTAATCATTCTGATCCTAACTAGATGCATAATTAGATAGGTGATTAAAAATATTTCTTTCTCAATAAGATTTTACCATCATAAAAGATCTGGCATAATGAATGTATTTTTATATTCTATGGGCCAAAAAGTTAAATATGTCTGAAGATGATCTGGGCATTAATCATTTCCAAAATATTAAAACAGTAATATTTGCTTTTGGAGAAAGATTCCTTTTACCAGGAATTGGAAGGCAGGTTAAAATTAAAAGCTTCTATGGAAGGCTTAATCAATTCAATCAGAGCTTCCAAGCTACATCCCTACAGGTCCTTTAGGGATCCAATCAAATTTCTCAAATTCCCAATCTAGTTTTTGCACGGTGTTGGGTAAATGGTATGATTTCTATAATATGTCTTATGTTTATTTCATAGTAAAAGGAAAATATACATTAACAAACTACAAACCAAACAATAAATTTGCCAGTTTACTATAATTTTTTTCACACTCCACCCAGCATATAACTCAGCCATAAAAGTTAGCACTTAGAGCTGGACATAATTCGTTTTCTCTCTCAAGCTTTCATTTGATAATAGTTACCACTGAAATCCCTTCAGAAAAACCTTTCCAGTTTTTCCTGTCCCCAAACATACCACAATATACTGAGAACTCATTTAAGATAACAATGATGTACAATAAGTTTTCACACAGTTCCTAATGTTTGAGAGATTTGGTCTAGCACCAGGTCCTAGAGCCTCTCGCCATCCAATAAATGTTTCATAAGGAATACAGTATAATTTTATACATTTTTTAAAGTACAGTTAGATTTTCTTCCCCGTGAATGTGTGTGTGTGTATGTGAGAGAGACACAAACTGCTAGAAAAATCAGCCTTAAAAAAATGTAAATTCAATAGGACATCACTATTTTTATTGTAGGTTCCAGGCCATCTGGGCCCATAAAATCAATGCAGTGTTTTAGGACCAATATTTTTTACAGTAAATAATAGAGAACAACCAGTTGTAAGGTTAAGTACTGCCTTGTAAACCTTGCTTCATTTATATACACACATACTTCAGTCTATTGTATTGAAGAATAGAATGCAATTCTGAGGACTGCAGTCCAGAAAAAGAAAAAGTCTCAAAAACATTGATAACATTAATGTTTTACTGGCTTAAAATCTAAATTATGTCATCCAAATTGACTCAAAAAATTAAATGTGGCTCTGAAATACCAAGGAAGGATTAAAAATCTCAAGCCACATGTCATCATCAATACACATGTGCTCACAGTGAGAGAAAAGATTGACAGCCTCACTCAGTCTCCCTGGAGTCAGCCATCATCTGGACAGTAGAAATTAGAGTAAATCAGAGCTGTACAAAGAACAATCAACTGTTCTGTAATTACAAAGGACTTACAAACTATATGAAAGACAGAAAGATAAACATCTTTAGATAAACGAGAAGGTGGGTGGTGAAAAGAAAAGATAACATGGGTCTTGATTGAGTCAAGTCACTCAAACAAGGCCATGTCTACTATTAACTTGCTAGGTGAACTCAAGTTAGAATCTCTTCTCAGCTTCAGTTCATCACAAAATGGATGGGTTGACTGGATAGCCAAAGTGAGAAGGGGATCCTAAGAATGGTAGGGCTAGAAGGGAGTTCTGACTTAAGTCCTCATTATCTTAATCTAGGGAAGTATTATTTTTTCTATTTTAAAGATAATTTAAATGAGACACACTGTTACTCTAGATAATGCAGATATGTTACATTTCTCTCTAGAATTAAAAGCAAAGATAATCTAATAACATCTGGCCCAATAATGAATAAGATTAAACTAATACCAGAAAGCAATGTGTGTGTGCTCAGTTGCTCAGTCCTCTCTGACTATGACCCTGCAGACTGTAGTCTGCCAGGATCCTCTACCCATGGGATTCCCAGGCAAGAATACTTGAATGGGTTGCCGATTCCTTCTCCAGGTGATCTTTCCCACCCAGGGATTGAATTCTCATCTTTTGCACTAGCAGATAGATTCTTTACCATTGACCCACTTGTCAAGCCCCTCAAAGAGAGCAATACCCATATTTAATTTTTAAACAGTATTTAGCACATATATTTCTCTGTATGGCAAGAAGATTAAGAGGGAAGGTGAGGCTCTTTTATGAAAAGCAAAACACACTGGTTAAAGCTATCATTAATAATCTCCTATTGTGCTGTGATTGAATTTTTAATTTTAACTGCACCTTAAAAAAATTATTTGTGTTTCCTAAGGCATTTTATGTTAAGTGTTCAATTTAAACTGTGTTTTTAAAAAATTAGCTAAGATAGAACCAAAAAAATCTAGACAGTGAGACTGTTTATTATTAAAATTTATATGTAAAAATGCTAGTTAATGCAAAAAGAAAGAAGCTTGGTACAAACTGTTCAGAATGTTTCAACTAATATGTATGCTAGACTACAGATATTAAAAGTTAAATTTAAAGAAATGTATTTGTAGGGCATGATTTTAACCTTACATAGTTTAGCCACAAATTCAAAGAAAAATTTGCACAGTTAAAATAGCAAGAGATTTTCCCCACAACCAGAAATTCTCAAATAAAGGCAGCGACTTTGATTTTTTAATAATACAAATTGAATTAAAATGTCTTCAATATTGCAGCATAACTTCTATAGCAAATTATGTTCACTGTTCACTTGATAAGGTATTTTGAAAACCAGAAGAATTGGTAACTCCATGGAGTTCTTAAAACAGAAACAGTTATTTGATCAATTTTAAAATGAGGTGTTTGGATGAGTTTTTGAGAGGAAAATAAAAATCTAAGGTAAGCACCGGTTTTGCCCTCATTTCTTAGGCTTCAGAAAAGCCTAATTAGGCAGGGAAAGGAATTTGGGCCTGGCACACCCAGGTTCAGACGTGGCAGGTTCCTGAAACAAAGTTTTTTTGAACCTTTGAGTCATATGCCACAGGCAGACCAAACCCGCGATATGCAGGTTGTTAAGTCAACAGGTCCTTCAACGAGATGGTGTGCGGTCGGTGAGTGGCAGCTGGATTTCCTCCTGACACGAAGAAAATAACTTCTTGATCAAACCGGAAAGTGGGCGCAGCTCTGGCTTAGGGAGCGCACCCGGAAAAGTGCAGAGACCAAACACAGAGAGAAGGATGTCCGCGTCCCGACCACTGAGCGCCTTCCAAACCACTCGGAAACCATTCGAAGGGCTCGGCGGCCGCGGTTTCCAGTTAGGACTGTCTGGGGTCCGGCTGGGAAAGTTGTCTGCCAAGCCTTCCCGCCGCGGGCTCGCCGCTCCGGCACCCGCACCCGGGCGGGAGGAGACCTGCAACCTGTTAGCCCGAGAGGAAGCGCGGCCGCCCGGCTCCCTGCCCTTCCCACCTCCCCACCCCACCCCCAGTCCGCGACCCTCAAAGGGACAGGCTCCGGGCCCGCGGGACTTGGGCCCGGGGCTGGATCTTCTGGAGCCTCCTTACAGAGGGCACGCGGGTGACAGGCTGACCCCGGGCGTCACCTCCCCCGGCCTCGGGCACCCCTTTCGAAGGGCAACTGAAACACCGCTCTCGAGACCATCTCCAACCGGCCACCGGGACCGTCCCGGTCTCCCCGCCACGTGAGCCTCCGCGTCCGTCCGACCCCGCTCCCTACCTCCGATGCAGCCCTGGGGCCACGGGTCCCCCGCCCCGACACCAGCGCCGGCCCGCCGACTCACCTGGCGGGTGGGCAGGGCAGGGCGGCGGGAAGCGGCGGCCCGGCGGGCGCTGGACGTGGGCCGGGCGCCAGGTGCAGGTGGCGGCGGCGGCGGCGGCTCCGGTTGCTGTCGCTACAGTTGCCACTTAGTCCAGCTCCTCCTCCGCCGCCGCCTGCCTTCCCGCTGGGCCTCCGGCGTTGCCAGGAGAGGCCGAACCGAGGCTCCGCTTCCTCCTGGAGTCTCCCAGGTGCGCTCCAGCCTGCAACGTCGGCAGGGGCGAGGCCCCCGCCCCGCGCCTGCGCGCCAGCCTCCCGCCCCGCCCAAGCCCTACCTGAGCGCTCCAGGTGCGGACCGAGGTCCGCGCTCGGGGCGAGGGCGCAGTCCTGCGGCCGCCGCGCGGCCCCTCTGTCCGCGCGAGAGGTGAGGCTGGTTCTCCGTTCCGGGCGAGTCTCAGCCTGTCTACCCTGGGGAGTCCTGCGCTGACCTGGTGTCAGGGTCACCTTGTAACCAGGACACAGTCTGAGTCCTTAGGGAACCAGAGGATCTCGATATCCCTCAGACACACTTCTCTTCCTCTGCGTTTTGCCAAAATGAAGGGGTGCGCTGTCCGGAGATCGGGGTGCCCCGTGCCTCCGAGGACCACTTCATGACAGTAGCGACGGTTGGCTCCTAGGGTTTCCACGAGCAGAGTTCAGCAGCGTCTGTCACCACTTAGGTTCGTGAGCTATTGGGTGAGCTTCCTTCCCATGCAGTCTTGATTTCATCACTTGACTCACTTCAGCGCAGCTAGTGGTTTCCGTTTCTGCAAGCGCGCGCTGTGGTAGGGGCGCCTCACGTCCAAAGGAGGAGCCTCTGTCTTCCAAAGAAGAGCTTCTGGTATTTGGCAGAGCCTCGCGAATTCGGGGCGCGCCACTCCTTCCTGGGTTGCTATCAAAAGGCAGACCGATTGCCGGATGAGAGGGAAAGGAGCGACAGTAGAGAGTAACCCGCTGTCCTTGTTTGCAAAGACACTGAGGTTTCCTAGAGAGGGCTTGCTTCTCTGCAGTTTTGCTGAAACCCAACATCTATTGGGAAGTGAGAACGCAGACTCTAGGGAACTTGTGGGGTTTGCTGTTCTTCCCAAGACCAAAAAAAAAAGAAAGAAAAATTTTAAATCCTTCTATGATAGATGCAACTTTCTGTTTCAGTCTTCCTGCTGCTGTTCTGACAAGCATTGACACACCCGAAACCAGGACTTTAAATGACCTTTCTACCTTCCTATGAACTTACCCATTTATTTAGCTCTATCTTGAATGTACATGGGAATATTAAGAGGAAAATAGCTGAAAATGTTTCAGTGGCAAGCTTAATTACCTGGTGGCAGGTTTTTGCATCAAGTTTATCTGTGGCCTTCCTCCAGCATTTTGGCACATACTCCTATGGTTCCTGTTTATTGGTATATTAGTGTTATGTGTGACCTAAAGTACTTTACTAGGTTTACTTTACTAAAGTAAAGATTTATTCACAAAGAGTCAGACACGACTGAGTGACTGAACTGAACTGAAAAGTAAGCGCTTAGAAATACTGGTCAGTACAGTATCAGCAGGTGTAGTTTTAGAACTTGGTTAATCTAACACTGGTTTTAGCATCCACAGTACTATTTTATATTACAGTCATAAATCGGGTTTAAAACTTTAGTTAGTTGTTTGTCTTGTATATTTTGGTTACCTGAAGCTGAAACTGCAATACTTTGGCCACCTGATGTGAAGAACTGACTCACTGGAAGAGACTCTGATGCTGCGAAAGATTGAAGGCAGGAGGAGAAGGGCACGACAGAAGATGAGATGGTTGGATGGCATCACTGACTCAATGGTCGTGAATTTGAGTAAACTCCAGGAGTTGTTGATGGACAGGAAGGCCTGGCGTGCCACAGTCCATGAAGTCGCAAAGAGTCAGACACAGCTGAGTGACTGAACTGAACTGTTATCTTGCAAGCATCAAGAAACCATTATATGTTTATGACATTTTAATATCTGTGTGTGTGTGTGTGTGTGTGTGTGTATGTGTGCGCGCACGCGCTAAGTTGCTTCAGCCATGTCTGACTCTTAGTGACCCTATGGACTGTAGCCTGCCAGGCTCCTCTGTCCAAAGGATTCTCCAGGCAAGAATATTAGAGTGGGTTGCTGTGTCCTATTTCAGCGGATCTTCCCCACCCAGGGATCAAACCCTTGTTTATGTCTTCTGTGTTGGCAGGCTGCTACTTTCTTTGTTGTTTGCTTTTAAGCAGATATTAGAGTGTTAGCCTTTGGGAAATTTGGGAGAAATACGAAGCCAGCAAACTTGAACTGAGAAATTAATAAACTAAGAAATCCTAAACCAAAGAGTCTGTGTTCTTATCTGGTACTCCTCATCCCTAAATGAGGCAGGAGCCAAAGACTATCAGATTTTTGATGTCCCACCAAGCAGCAAGCAATTTTCATTAACAGGGCAGGATAGAGCAGATAAATATAGAAAAGCAACCTGGAATCCAAGGACTGAAACTCTTTAACAGCAATACTAGAAAAGTCAAATAATAACTGCCAGGCTACTCTGTTCATGGATTTTTCAGGCGAGAAAACTGGAGTGTGTTGCCATCTCCTACTCCAGGGGAGTTTCCCAACCCAGGGATCGAACACTTGTCTCCTGTACTCCAGGCAGTCTCCTCCATTACAAGCAGATTCTTTACTGACTGACCACCTGGGAAGCCAGAAGCTAGGGGAGACCTATAGTAAGAGAAAACAAGCAAATAGGACCAAAATGCTGCATGAGTGAAAAAAGACCAGGAAAAATTAGAAAGAACTAAAAATTGATGGTCACTTTTACAATGAAGACAAATCATTTAAATAAGAAAAACAATATCTCTTTGTCTGGCATAACTATTTGCATTACACATACTATTTCATTTCATTCTGAAGCTAAGTCTTAAAATTAATGAAAGTTATTCCTTAACAATAAAATTAAAATGCCGCAGGCCCAGAGGAAAATATTGTTATGCTGAAATGTTTAATGTCCTAAATCCAATCAGACAAAGGGTTTTTGAAAGCATCATATTATTCAAAATTATGGAATAAAGAATTTGTTTTATAAAGAGGAAATCAGTATTTCATCATAAAATAAAACCCAGGAGACTTAGTATAGACATGCTTCTCAGAAACAAGAATATTTTATATATACATATATAAGCTTTTTTTTTTTTTTCTGGATGCTGTATGAAGCAGGCAGACCCCAGTTCCCAGACTAGGAATTGAACCTGCATCCCCTGAACCCCAGCACTCTTGCCTGGAAAATCCAACGGACGGAGTAGCCTGGTGGGCTGCAGTCCATGGGGTCGCTAACAGTCGGACAGACTGAGCGACTTCACTTTCACTTTTCTCTTTCACGCATTGGAGAAGGAAATGGCAACCCACTCCAGTGTTCTTGCCTGGAGAATCCCAGGGATGGGGGAGCCTGGTGGGCTGCCGTCTATGGGGTCACACAGAGTCGGACACGACTGAAGTGACTCAGCAGCTCCTGAACCAGAAACGTTGAGTCCTAACCACTGAACCACCAGGGAAGTTCCAGAAACAAGCTTATCTTAACACTACTTGTTTGGCATAAAATGGCAGTTAAGATAGAAAACCAAGCAGATTTTACACAGGAAGGAAGATAGACATTCTCTCACCTCCGTTCCCCTCTGCCACAGGAAAACACACACACACACACACATACACAAGACTAACCACAAAATGCTCATTTATATGGGTTTAAAATAATACTCGGGCCTCTCTGGTGGTTCATCTATAAAGAATCTACCTGCAATGCATAAGACAGCCTACAGTATAGGAGATGCAGGTTCAATCCCTTGATTGGAAAGATCCTCTAGAGAAGGAAATGGCAACTCACTCCAGTATTCTTGCCTGGGGAAATCCCATGGACAGAGGAGCCTGGTAGGCAACAGTCCGTGGGTTGCAAGAGTCTAACAGCACTTAGCAACTAAACCACTCCCAAAATAATACTCACTATTTAATAATTTCTGTTAATATATAAAGTAATGGCAAGACCAGTATCTGAAACTTAATAGGTACTTGATAAATATTTGTTAAATTAATAAATAGATCCACTAAATATCATGAAAAATACAATAATCAGAGTGTCTTGAACTAGGTACAAGCCCAAAAGAATGCTTTAACCAAACAGTTTGGAGAAATAATTTAGGCAAGTAAGAGTAACAGAATCTGAGGGACAAATTTCTAATAACAGTAGTTACCAGTTATCACACACTTATATTTCAAAGGCACTGTTGGAGAAGACTCTTGAGAGTCCCTTAGACTGCAAGGTGATCCAACCGGTCCATCCTAAAGGAGATCAGCCCTGGGTGTTCTTTGGAAGGACTGATGCTAAAGCTGAATCTCCAATACTTCGGCCACCTCATGCGAAGAGTTGACTCATTGGAAAAGACCCTGATGCTGGGAGGGATTGAGGGCAGGAGGAGAAGGGGATGACAGAGGATGAGATGGCTGGATGGCATCACCAACTCGATGGATATGAGTTTGAGTGATGATCCAACCAGTCCATCCTAAAGGAGATCAGCCCTGGGTGTTCTTTGGAAGGACTGATGCTAAAGCTGAATCTCCAGTACTTTGGCCACCTCATGCGAAGAGTTGACTCATTGGAAAAGACCCTGATGCTGGGAGGGATTGAGGGCAGGAGGAGAAGGGGATGACAGAGGATGAGATGGCTGGATGGCATCACCAACTCGATGGATATGAGTTTGAGTGAACTCCGGGAGTTGGTGATGGACAGGGAGGCCTGGCGTGCTGCGATTCATGGGGTCGCAAAGAGTAGGACACGACTGAGCAACTGAACTTAACTGATGCAAAGAAACTTACACTCCTATGAGTTACTTGTTTCTGGGCTTACCTTTTCTTTTCCACAAAATAAGACAATGGTATAATGTGATTGCCAAGTTCCTTTACACACTGATTCATGTAAATGCCTTGAAAACTGTCAGGGGGGGCGGGGGAACCTCTAAAAGAAAACAAAAATGAAAACACATAAATTACTTAACTGAGACTGAAATTTTAATTCAAAAATTAATTATGTAATATAACTAGTGAAATTGCTCAGATTCACTAAATCCAACTTTAAGTGTTTTGGATTTGCTAACTGTTTAATTTTTGGTTATCCTGGACTTAGCAACTTTAGTTTGAAACATACTGCCTGATTTAAACTTTAAAAACAGTTTTGCCTTGTGTGAAAACTGGAGTCTCCAGTGCAGGATCAAAGTCAAACTGAGAGTTTTGACTCAAAGACTAAAAAGATTGAAATAATTTCTACTAAAAGAATTGAAAAGCTATTGATTTAAAAGGAGAATGGTGCTGGTATCATAGTGAAGAGCCACAAATATGTGTTTTTTTTTAAAATAGTGATTCAGCATAATTCCACATTGTGCTTAAAATATTATGAGTGAAAACATGGATAAGTTATTCTTAGTATGAAGTCTCTTGGACATTGTCTTGTATGAGGACTGCTTATGATTTTTCCCCTGAAGAATATCATCAGGACAACCATCTGGGAGTTTCCAAAACATACAGATTTCTATGAGGGTACTTATTGACTTAAGTTGCAACAATTATATCTTGTTAATCTTGTATCCTTAATGTTTGGCACATAGTAGGTGCTCAATAAATATTTGATGAAATGGATTAAATAGAGTGCAGAGTTTCAAGCTTTCGAGCACTAGCATAAAAAAAAAAAAAAAAAAAATACTATGCTGAGTCAGGCTAAATTCAATCTAACCGGTTTTAAATTCTGGCAGTGGCACCAGAGGATGTTTTGTGGGAAAAGAGGGTGATAGCCCTGCATGATGTTAACCTCAGAGAAGTTCTCCAGGTATCCTTGATCCATTTTTCCCCACAATTTATCTGTCTGTTTTCTGAAAAATGATTGATTAAATTATAAAGCAATTCATGTTAACTATAGAAATATCAGAAAATGCAGATGAATTTTGAAAAATCCAAAATTTCTGCCATGAGGATAAATCAGTACTAATTACCAGACCTGTTTCTGAGGTATATCTTTCCAAAGATATTTTATTGGAAAAAGTTGGGGGAGAGGAATGTGAGATGTGAAGGGAGATAGAGATATGTCTTTAAAATAAAATCTAGATCGTTTTGGGATCTTGTTCTGTAAAGTTTTCTGCTTAACATATACTTCCACATCAATTAATTCACTTCTCACAGCATTATTTTTAAATTACAGCATTGTTTCTTTTTGTGTAGATGTATTTAATCGGTCATTTATTACCGGATAGTGAAGACTGTCTCCAAATTTTGCTGTTGCAAACAGCACCGTGATGATCCTGCTCTTCATCTAGTCACTACTGTCTTCATCTGTTGAAACATGTGTAATGATTGCCTTCCAACTTTTATTTTATATCAGCCATTCCAGATCCTAAACGATGATATCACTACAAGAATCTTCTCCCAAACAGTAAAAAATAAAACAATTAGAATTTTCTATTTGTAAGAATCTTAGTTAACAAGCCTTTATGTAAAGGATGTTCATTGTAATTAAAACCTTGTTACTTTAGAAATATGGAAGTGCCCCATTATTTTAAATGAGTCAAATCTTTTACTTTCTCCTGATCAACCACACTTAGCTTCCCAGTTGTGAAAATCTGTGCATTCTTCCCTCCATCTCTCCAGAGACTCTTTAACACAGCTGAAGACCCTGGTCTACTAGTGAGCCTCCAAAATCAATCGAAATCATCTTGATATTTTTCCATCCCTCACAATGGCATAAAATAAAACTCCCTCCTTCCTTGGTCCTTCCCTCCTCCTTACTTCAGTATCATGAAGGGAGAATTCTTGAGAGATGCTACCTAGGTGTGGTATCATTTATTGCTAAATAGCTATAAAATCTGTTAAATAATTTTAATCATTGAAGATAGGGATGCTCTTTTAGCATAATAGATCTAAGGTATTATACCAAAAAGAAGTAGCATCATTATAATTAAGTTTAAGAGAGAAATATTGATTTTTCATGCATACTAGAAGGAAAATTTTGAAAGAAATTATATATTTTTTCAGTGACTTTGTTTTTAGTTGATTAACAGAAAAGTCATATGCTCCTTACTTATGTCCAATCACAGAGTTGGAATGCACTTACTCTCTATTCCTGAGGGAGTCAGCCAACTCTAAAACAGCCCAATCCTCCCCTCAGCAAAACTTCAAGAACAGGAGCCCCTGACAAGCAGCTGACATTTGAGGCCACACACACACACACAAAATCACTGCTAGGGAAAGAAATGTGTTTATTTCTGTTAGAAGAGTTGATGGATCACAGAGAAAAGGCAAAGGGGGATGGAATACTGCAGAAAGGGATTTAATAGCTTAGACATGATAAAGAAGGAGTGGACAAAGGACTCATCCATGTGGGACATCCTCTGAAGGCTTGAGAACAATCTTGGGGACATGTTCCTCCCAAGGCCTAATAATGTGGCTTCACTCCTGGGAGTGCACAGGGAGCAGAGGAGGTAAATCAGGAACAACGTCCAGTTTCTTTTCCTCTCCCTTTCTCCCCCAATTGCAAACTCTATGCAGCTTTGGAATAACCACCTAATTCTGTGGGGGAAGCCTTTAGCCTTCATCAAGACCTAGTGTGTATTCTCTTCAAACTAAGATGATATTCCGCTGGGCCTCTACCAACCTCAACAGTGTCTCATGTGCGTGCGTGTGTGAGTGTGGATTAGAGAATGTCACTAATGGGCAGAGAGAATTCACAGGCTCATGGCTTGTGATGAGCCAAGGGGATGACCCTATCCTCCCAGTAGATGTAAATTCACTCCAGGGTATCCAGCTGGCTGAAGGGAGCCCTGGGTACATTTCAGCCTACTTGTCTATTGACAGGATACCATGATGCAGGCAGGGCTCAGCTCACACAACCTGGTGTCCATCAGGTAAAATCTGTTTTCTCACCTTTTGAACATGGAGTATTGAGCCACTTGTGTTGACCAACAGAATATGGTGGAGGTGATGTTCTGTGACTTCTAAGACTAGGCGTTAGGAGACTTTTCACATTCTGTGTTTAGTCTCTTGGAATGTTGCTTCTTCGTATCATGAAGAAGCCTGAAATGGAAGACCCTGGGGAGAGAGAGAGGCCCAGATGTCCCAGATGCCCAGCTGAGCTCAGACCCCAGCCATCCATCAGCTACATGTAACTCTGTGTCCGAGCCCAGGTAGATACCGGCTGAAGAATCACCTCAGTCAGTCAGTCATTTCAGTCGCTCAGACATATCTGACTCTTTGCGACACCATGGACTGCAGCATGCGAGTCTTCCCTGTCCATCACCAACTACTGGAGCTTGCTCAAACTCATGTCCATTGAGTCAGTGATGCCACCCAACCATCTCATCCTCTGTCATCCCCTTCTCCTGCCTTCAATCTTTCCCAGCATCAGGGTCTTTTCCAGTGAGTCTGTTCTTCACATCAGGTGACCATAGTGTTGGAGCGTCAGCTTCAGCATCAGTCCTTCCAATGAATTAAAAAAAAAAAATACTATGCTGAGTCAGGCTAAATTCAATCTAACCGGTTTTAAATTCTGGCAGTGGCACCAGAGGATGTTTTGTGGGAAAAGAGGGTGATAGCCCTGCATGATGTTAACCTCAGAGAAGTTCTCCAGGTATCCTTGATCCATTTTTCCCCACAATTTATCTGTCTGTTTTCTGAAAAATGATTGATTAAATTATAAAGCAATTCATGTTAACTATAGAAATATCAGAAAATGCAGATGAATTTTGAAAAATCCAAAATTTCTGCCATGAGGATAAATCAGTACTAATTACCAGACCTGTTTCTGAGGTATATCTTTCCAAAGATATTTTATTGGAAAAAGTTGGGGGAGAGGAATGTGAGATGTGAAGGGAGATAGAGATATGTCTTTAAAATAAAATCTAGATCGTTTTGGGATCTTGTTCTGTAAAGTTTTCTGCTTAACATATACTTCCACATCAATTAATTCACTTCTCACAGCATTATTTTTAAATTACAGCATTGTTTCTTTTTGTGTAGATGTATTTAATCGGTCATTTATTACCGGATAGTGAAGACTGTCTCCAAATTTTGCTGTTGCAAACAGCACCGTGATGATCCTGCTCTTCATCTAGTCACTACTGTCTTCATCTGTTGAAACATGTGTAATGATTGCCTTCCAACTTTTATTTTATATCAGCCATTCCAGATCCTAAACGATGATATCACTACAAGAATCTTCTCCCAAACAGTAAAAAATAAAACAATTAGAATTTTCTATTTGTAAGAATCTTAGTTAACAAGCCTTTATGTAAAGGATGTTCATTGTAATTAAAACCTTGTTACTTTAGAAATATGGAAGTGCCCCATTATTTTAAATGAGTCAAATCTTTTACTTTCTCCTGATCAACCACACTTAGCTTCCCAGTTGTGAAAATCTGTGCATTCTTCCCTCCATCTCTCCAGAGACTCTTTAACACAGCTGAAGACCCTGGTCTACTAGTGAGCCTCCAAAATCAATCGAAATCATCTTGATATTTTTCCATCCCTCACAATGGCATAAAATAAAACTCCCTCCTTCCTTGGTCCTTCCCTCCTCCTTACTTCAGTATCATGAAGGGAGAATTCTTGAGAGATGCTACCTAGGTGTGGTATCATTTATTGCTAAATAGCTATAAAATCTGTTAAATAATTTTAATCATTGAAGATAGGGATGCTCTTTTAGCATAATAGATCTAAGGTATTATACCAAAAAGAAGTAGCATCATTATAATTAAGTTTAAGAGAGAAATATTGATTTTTCATGCATACTAGAAGGAAAATTTTGAAAGAAATTATATATTTTTTCAGTGACTTTGTTTTTAGTTGATTAACAGAAAAGTCATATGCTCCTTACTTATGTCCAATCACAGAGTTGGAATGCACTTACTCTCTATTCCTGAGGGAGTCAGCCAACTCTAAAACAGCCCAATCCTCCCCTCAGCAAAACTTCAAGAACAGGAGCCCCTGACAAGCAGCTGACATTTGAGGCCACACACACACACACAGAATCACTGCTAGGGAAAGAAATGTGTTTATTTCTGTTAGAAGAGTTGATGGATCACAGAGAAAAGGCAAAGGGGGATGGAATACTGCAGAAAGGGATTTAATAGCTTAGACATGATAAAGAAGGAGTGGACAAAGGACTCATCCATGTGGGACATCCTCTGAAGGCTTGAGAACAATCTTGGGGACATGTTCCTCCCAAGGCCTAATAATGTGGCTTCACTCCTGGGAGTGCACAGGGAGCAGAGGAGGTAAATCAGGAACAACGTCCAGTTTCTTTTCCTCTCCCTTTCTCCCCCGATTGCAAACTCTATGCAGCTTTGGAATAACCACCTAATTCTGTGGGGGAAGCCTTTAGCCTTCATCAAGACCTAGTGTGTATTCTCTTCAAACTAAGATGATATTCCGCTGGGCCTCTACCAACCTCAACAGTGTCTCGTGTGCGTGCGTGTGTGAGTGTGGATTAGAGAATGTCACTAATGGGCAGAGAGAATTCACAGGCTCATGGCTTGTGATGAGCCAAGGGGATGACCCTATCCTCCCAGTAGATGTAAATTCACTCCAGGGTATCCAGCTGGCTGAAGGGAGCCCTGGGTACATTTCAGCCTACTTGTCTATTGACAGGATACCATGATGCAGGCAGGGCTCAGCTCACACAACCTGGTGTCCATCAGGTAAAATCTGTTTTCTCATCTTTTGAACATGGAGTATTGAGCCACTTGTGTTGACCAACAGAATATGGTGGAGGTGATGTTCTGTGACTTCTAAGACTAGGCGTTAGGAGACTTTTCACATTCTGTGTTTAGTCTCTTGGAATGTTGCTTCTTCGTATCATGAAGAAGCCTGAAATGGAAGACCCTGGGGAGAGAGAGAGGCCCAGATGTCCCAGATGCCCAGCTGAGCTCAGACCCCAGCCATCCATCAGCTACATGTAACTCTGTGTCCAAGCCCAGGTAGATACCGGCTGAAGAATCACCTCAGTCAGTCAGTCATTTCAGTCGCTCAGACATATCTGACTCTTTGTGACACCATGGACTGCAGCATGCGAGTCTTCCCTGTCCATCACCAACTACTGGAGCTTGCTCAAACTCATGTCCATTGAGTCAGTGATGCCACCCAACCATCTCATCCTCTGTCATCCCCTTCTCCTGCCTTCAATCTTTCCCAGCATCAGGGTCTTTTCCAGTGAGTCTGTTCTTCACATCAGGTGACCATAGTGTTGGAGCGTCAGCTTCAGCATCAGTCCTTCCAATGAATATTCAGGACTGACCTCCTTTAGGATGGACTGGTTGGACCTCCTGGCAGTCCAAGGGACTCTCAAGAGTCTTCTCCAACACCACAGTTCAAAAGCATCAGTTCTTCGGCACTCACCTTACTTTTTGGTCCAACTCTCACATCCATACATAATTACTGGAAAAACTGTATCTTTGGCTAGAAGGACCTTTGTCAGCAAAGTAATGTCTCTCCTTTTTAAAATGCTGTCTAGGTTTGTCATAGCTTTTCTTCCAGGAGCAAGTGTCTTTTAATTTCATGGCTGCAGTCACCATCAGAAGTGATTTTGCAGCCCAGCAAAATAAAGTCTGTCACTGTTTCCATTGTCTCCCCATCTATTTGCCATGAAGTAAGGAGACTGAATGCCACGATCTTAGTTTTTTGAATGTTGAGTTTTAAGTCAGCCTTTTTACTCTCCTGACCAACCACAAAATAATGAAAAGGATTAATCTGCTCTGTTAAGTCACTAAGTTTCGAGGGGAGTTTTTAAATTTATTTAACAAGTTCATCTAAATTGGGTCTCTCAACAAGAGCAGCACCTTTTATTTTACGTTTGTGCTCCCTTTGTACTCTCCCTGATCGTGCAGAGACAACTTCTGACACGTAGTTTGGATTTATTGGAATTTTGAAGTCTAAGCTTAAAATGACTGCACAAAACATATACCATAAACTATATATTTTAAAGAATATGTGCTCAGAGACAGTTTTCTCTTCCCCACCCCAAACCTTAATAAAATGTGTTAAGAGTGAGGAAAGAGAAGAGAATCAAGGTGGGCTGGGGATGAGGGCATTAAAAGGATGCTTGAGAAGAAGTCCTGTAACCTCATTGTGCGGGAATGCCATATCGCTCAACTGCATGGGCCACCATTCACAGAATGATGTGCACAGTAAGATGTGCAGGAATGCAGGCTTGACACCAAGAGCCAGACTGCTGAGGGAACTCTGAGAGCAGAAAAGAAGCTGGCCTCGTAGGCTCTAACGTGGAGAGCAGAAAGACCCTAAGTTTATTCCTTACCTAATGTTGAGTTAGAACAGAAAACGTTTCCAAAAGCCTTCTTGGGGCAGTCAGATGTAGGACACCCCCAAAGCCCTCTAGTGCCCCAGAAAGATTCAGAGAGGCCACAAAACATTTTTCAGTGTAAGTAAGAATGGATGTGAGAAAGAAATTATCCTTACTTAGTTATAGACATGGAAAGGGATTTCCAGGTGGCTTAGTGATAAAGAATCTGCCTGCCAAAGCAGGAGACACAGGTTCTGACCCTGAGTCAGGAAGATCCCCTGGAGAAGGAAATGGAAACCCACTCCAGTGTTCTTGCCTGGAAAATCTCACGGACAGAGGAGCCTGGAGGGCTATAGTTCACGGGGTCAAAAAAAAAAAAGACACAACTTAGCAACTCAACAACAACAGACATGGAAAAATAATTTTGCGTTGCTTGTTATGTATCTGACTCTGTCTTCAGAACTAGCATCCACTACAAAGCCTTCATAGTGATAAGCATAAAATGATGCAAAAGAAATTTATATTGAATGTTCAGCCTCCATGGAATTTTCTCTGGTCTCTTATGTTAAAAAACTGCATGCTGTCATTGCCAATTCATATCAAAAAGTATGTCATTCACAACTCGTGTCTTTTGTAAACTTTCTTCAGCGATGATGATGATGATGTACACCCCTTCACAGTAAGTTTTTCCATTTCCTGAGATGGCATTTCTCTCTCTTACCCCCAACTCCACCAGATAAAAGAGAGTGATGGATAGAAAACCATGTGTGAAGCGAGTGGGAGGAGATAATGGGGCAGGAATCCATAAGTCTGTGGTTTATGTCACACACACTGGTAAGTGCTTTGGATGATAAGGAATTTGCTTATAATCCGTTGCAATGACTTGATGTTCTTGTACTGAAAACATTTTATCTCCTATTTTGACCTGCAATGGTGGGAAAGGATAACATTTACTCAGTAATAGTTTTGTACCAGGAATTGTTCCTACATTATCTAATTGAGTCTCCATAAAATCCCTGTTGTCTTTCAGATGAGGAGATCTTGGGAAATAGCTTAAAGATGCACAGTTGAGAGAGCTGGATTTAAAAGCAGGTCTGTCAGACCCAAATACCTGTGTTCTATAAACTACATCATATGAGAGAAGTTATAAAATCATTTTGCCTTGAATCCAAGGGTGAATAACTCAGTATCGTTAGCTTGTCTTTAAGCATTCGTTGACAGTTTCTATTTTCACATTAAAGATAAGAGTCTCTCTTACTTTTAAGTGATACATATACTTCAGTTGCAAGTGAAATACTTTTACTTTTGGACCAATGATTCTTAGCTAAATCTATCTTTTCTTATAAAGTAAGAAGATACAGTAAAATTAATCAATATAAAAAATTAAATTGTGAATTTTGTAACCTAACTGTATTGGACCCCATATAAACACACTGCTGCTGCTGCTGCTGCTAAGTTGCCTCAGTCGTGTCCGACTCTGTGTGACCCCATAGACAGCTGCCCACCAGGCTCCCCCGTCCCTGGGATTCTCCAGGCAAGAACACTGGAGTGGGTTGCCATGTCCTTCTCCAATGCATGAAAGTGAAAAGTGAAAGTGAAGTCTGACTCCTAGCGACCCCATAGACTGCAGCCTACCAGGCTCCTCCGTCCATGGGATTTTCCAGGCAAGAGTACTGGAGTGAGTCGCCATTGCCTTGTCCACTAGACAGATGGAATTGCAGTGTATGGATCGTGTTTAAGGGATCATTCTAGAAATGAGTAATAAAACTATCCAGTAAAAAGGTACAACAAAATAAAAATCCTTATGCAAAAATGTATTTTACAATATCTCAGTGAGTTTTCAAAATAACCTTTCATTTTTGAAGATTGTCTAAAGCAAGAGTCCTGGGACAGCCTGTCAGTTCGCTTTATGGAATTTGACCCTTTGTAGCATCACAAAATAAAATGAACTAGACTGACTGGTTTTGCATTTTTTAATTTTTAATTGTACTTAAACGCTGCCATAGTCTCATAGATATCAGGAAATAATGTTCCAGACCACACAAAAGTAGCTGATTATAAATGACTGAACAATATATTACTTTTAAAACATTTTGTTTAGATACAATAATGGCAGTAATTGTGTAGACCTTTGCTTTTTATTGTCTTATTGTTTATATGTTTTTACCAAATGTCAAGCAGTTTCAAAAGAACATTTATTAAATATGTGTAATATATAAAGAGTCACAATACAGTGAACAACTCTCTACCCACCACCTACTTGAAGAGAAAGAATATTACTTTCATACCCCCTGTGGGACCCTGTCAGGTTTTAATCAAAGCTTTGAATTTTGTGCTAATTATTGTCCGGCTTTTCTTCAGTTTTGCCTCATATGTTTGTATGCTTAAGCAAAATACTATTTAATTCTGTATACATTTTTGAACTTTATATATTATGGAAATATAAGCGTAAGATTTTGCTAGTTTTTTTGCTGTGTAGACAAGATTCTTATGCATTTTTGAATGTAGCTATAATTAATTTTCACACTGTATCAGGGTAATGCATTCTGCTCTTGATAAACATTGGAAAAATCTCCAAGTGCACATATATGAGAGAGAAAGAGATCACAGTGCTGCTAAAAGTATTCTTTTAGTTTTCTTTTGGTACATGTGAAAGAGCTTCTCTTGAATAAATATCCAGGAGTAAAATAGCTGGGTTACAGAAAATTTAGCAGATAGTGCCCCATTGTTTTTCAGAATGGTTATATAATACATCCCTGTGGCCCCTTTACTGAACTATACATACACATATAATTTTATGTATGTATGCCTATGTACATAATATATATAACTTTTTAATATATAGTACTTCTTTTTCGAAAATAATTTTATATATTAGAAATCTAAATGACAGTATTAGTGCTGCTTTTTTAAAGAACCAAGAATTGTGAAAGCTGTGGTTGATTGGGAATTTTTGTTATTAGTTGCCAGGAAACAAAATATTGAGGAAAAAATGGGAAGAATGTTTTAGTTATGTCTTAACAGATGGAAAAACAAATGTATTTATCTTTCACTTGCCTTCTATTATATTACTGATGTCTCCGTTTCTAGGACTGAAATAGGCATTCATTCTACTCTCAATCTTGATCTTTGGTCTAAAGAAGTGAAAGGGCTGATTGCTGACCTTCAAAATAATGTGTTATGCAAGAAACCAATTTCAGGGATGGAAGGAAAGCTGTACTTCTTTAACCATAACTCCTAAAAATCACTGGAATGGGAACACTGGAAAAGATTTCAATACCATTTGTCTCTTCCATAACTTTTTTCGTGCATTTTTTTCTCTTGTAGCAGTTGTCTGCTTTAAGTTGAAGAGGGTTCATTAACTGTCCAACTGGGTATATTTCAAATACTCTGAAAGTTTAGACATTACTTAACTAAAATCCTTTGAGTATAATACCACCAGAAGCACATGCTTCTCATTAATATCTAATAAGTTTTTTTTTAATCAGTGCAGGCCTATGAAAGCATGTTGTTCTTTAGAAGAAGCATTTTGTAAAATGCTCCCCCAAATTTTCTTTTCACTCGCTTTGTGTTGACATTCTACTTTTCAAAACTTCCTAATCTTATAAGAACTCCACATTATTTAAATTAGAATCAAGCAAATGGTAATAGTATCTTGAAGATTCGTTGAGTGGTATCCTCCCAAATCTTCTGCTCAGTTGATTAATGCATGCACCCTTGATGGTCTCCTGTGCTAGGACGAGAAAGCTGCAAAGCCCTATTTTGACATAAAGGTACAGTGGTTTAGATAGTTCATAATGGGTTCTTTCCAGTGGGGCCATAATATACATTACTCTCTAATGTATTCCTAAAAAGCCTTTATAATATGCTTTATAAATACTAAATAAGTAAACAGTTATTAATAAGAAATCATTGCTATTAACCTAATGAGGAATAATTGGACATTAAATATCATGATAAGAAGCATATCAAAAGTCTCTTTGTGACCCCATAGACTGTAGCCCACCCGGCTCCTCTATCCATGGAATTCTCCAGGCAAGAATACTGGAGCAGGTAGCCATCTCCTTCTCCAGGGAATCTTCCCCATCCAGAAATCAAACCTATATTGCGATCAGATTCTTTACTGTCTGAGCCACCAGGGAAGCCCATCAAAGGTCTCCACAAAAATTAAATGGAGAATTGCAGAAATTTTTTGAGATTTCTAAGCAAAATATATGTGGGCCCTAAATTATTTGGTTGATGAAGAGCTACTCAGTACAGAGATGCTTTCTAACCTACAATCTAATATTGCAGTGCAAGCATGCTGCTGCTGCTGCTGTTAAGTCACTTCAGTTGTGTCCGACTCTGTGCGACCCCATAGATGGTAGCCCACTCATTTTTTTCTCTTGTAGCAGTTGTCTGCTTTAAGTTGAAGAGGGTTCATTAACTGTCCAACTGGGTATATTTCAAATACTCTGAAAGTTTAGACATTACTTAACTAAAATCCTTTGAGTATAATACCACCAGAAGCACATGCTTCTCATTAATATCTAATAAGTTTTTTTTTAATCAGTGCAGGCCTATGAAAGCATGTTGTTCTTTAGAAGAAGCATTTTGTAAAATGCTCCCCCAAATTTTCTTTTCACTCGCTTTGTGTTGACATTCTACTTTTCAAAACTTCCTAATCTTATAAGAACTCCACATTATTTAAATTAGAATCAAGCAAATGGTAATAGTATCTTGAAGATTCATTGAGTGGTATCCTCCCAAATCTTCTGCTCAGTTGATTAATGCATGCACCCTTGATGGTCTCCTGTGCTAGGACGAGAAAGCTGCAAAGCCCTATTTTGACATAAAGGTACAGTGGTTTAGATAGTTCATAATGGGTTCTTTCCAGTGGGGCCATAATATACATTACTCTCTAATGTATTCCTAAAAAGCCTTTATAATATGCTTTATAAATACTAAATAAGTAAACAGTTATTAATAAGAAATCATTGCTATTAACCTAATGAGGAATAATTGGACATTAAATATCATGATAAGAAGCATATCAAAAGTCTCTTTGTGACCCCATAGACTGTAGCCCACCCGGCTCCTCTATCCATGGAATTCTCCAGGCAAGAATACTGGAGCAGGTAGCCATCTCCTTCTCCAGGGAATCTTCCCCATCCAGAAATCAAACCTATATTGCGATCAGATTCTTTACTGTCTGAGCCACCAGGGAAGCCCATCAAAGGTCTCCACAAAAATTAAATGGAGAATTGCAGAAATTTTTTGAGATTTCTAAGCAAAATATATGTGGGCCCTAAATTATTTGGTTGATGAAGAGCTACTCAGTACAGAGATGCTTTCTAACCTACAATCTAATATTGCAGTGCAAGCATGCTGCTGCTGCTGCTGTTAAGTCACTTCAGTTGTGTCCGACTCTGTGCGACCCCATAGATGGTAGCCCACCAGGCTCCCCCGTCCCTGGGATTCTCCAGGCAAGAACACTGGAGTGGGTTGCCATGTCCTTCTCCAATGCATGAAAGTGAAGAGTGAAAGTGAAGTCGCTCAGTCGTGTCCAACTCTTCGCGACCCCATGGACAGCAGCCTACCAGGCTCCTCTGCCCGTGGGATTTTCCAGGCAAGAGTACTGGAGTGGGTCGCCATTGCCTTCTCCGGCAGTGCAAGCATATCAGTCATCAAAAAATCAAGCATCCTAAGCTCAAATAATAATAATATTAAGAGGGAATAGTAACAAGTGTGTATTATGTATACTAAACATTTTACACACCTTATTTCATTTAATTTGAACAAAAGCCCTGTGAGGCAGGTAGTAGTATTACCATGTTTCAGGTGAGGAAACTGATATTTAGAAGATTATGTAGGCTACAAAGCTATTGAGTAGCAGAATGAGGATTCAACCCATGTAAGCTGTTACAGAAGCTTTCATCCTTAATCACTGTGTAATCTGGAATACTCTAATAATATGTGTTTTGCATTAGTAGCTTCCTTCTCACAGCTAAGAACTCTGATGGCCCAAACAGTAGGTGTACACACTTATGTCTGAATGAAGTGCCTACTTTGTATGCTGTGCTGTGGGGAGTGATAAAAGAACTTATTCAAGGATCTTACAGCGTTGATGGGATAGATTGTAAATGCAAATACATATAATCAAAAGCAAAATATGACAAGTGCCATAAAAGACATATTGTAGTGATGCACAAAGGAAAGAAACCCTATTGGTTAAGAGGGACAAGAAGTGTCTTTGTAAAGCAAGTGATATGAATCTTTTGAGATGCGGTGAAATACAAAGTCAAGATTTTGGACAGAGCAGGCCCTGCAGCTAAAAGCTTAAGGCATGTTGTAGGCAGATCCTGTTCTAGTTAAAGGTGGTTGGGCAGACAGGTTATGTATAAAGACCTAGCTGTTGGGGAAAACAATCTGTGCTAAATTATTAGACAAAGGAGGGTCATGAAGGTTTGAAGCAGGAAGGATATCATTCATTCAACAAATATTATGAATATTTGTCAGTATGTACCAGCCACTCTGCTAGTCACTAGAGTGAGTAAGACCAGACTGTCCTTTGCCCTTGATGGGCTTCCCTGTTGACTCAGATGGTAAAGAATCTGTCTGCAGTGCAGATGTGGATTCAATCCCCAGGTCAGGAAGATCCACTGGAAAGGGAATGGCAACCCACTCCAGTATTCTTGCCTGAAGAATTCCATGAACAGAGGAGGCTGAGTGGGCCACAGTCCATGGGGTCACAAGGAATGAGACCTGACTGAGTGACTAACACTTTCACTTTCATTTCCTGCCCTTGACAGCCTAATGGGGGAGAAAGAGGCTAATTTTCCCTATAACTGAAATAGTGATGACTTGTGTACAAAACAAGAACAAAGACTTGAGCAGAACTTAATTTTAATGCTTTGGTTTGTATTTTCTCTGTTAATTATTTTTAAAAAATAATTTTAGAATCTACTAAAATTTATTTTAAATAGTATTATATAATTATCTTTTTCTGTTTTTAAAAAGTGTTTGTATAATAGATCTGAACCTCATTTAGTATATTCTTGATAATGGTGTCTAATAAAGGGTTTTTGTTTTTTTTTTGCTAGTAAAGGATTTTCGAAATCCATCTCTACCAGTATTAAAATTGCTATTTGATCATTTAAAGGATATCATTCCATGTCATAACTCTATGAGATAAATTTTAGAAAGACTAAGACCATTTTCTATAGTTTGGTTTGTTATACAATACAAACTGCTACTGTGACTAAATAGATATACATGTTGAAGGGATGTCTTTGGAACTTCTAAATTTGACTCTGATCCCTCTGAACACAGCAGCAATTCACAAGGTTTCGAGTTGGAAATTTTGTAATGATCAGATATTACAAATATAGGAAAGTCAGTTTTAAAAGAGGTCAACAAGAAAAGTATATAGAACTGAATGTCCAACTATGATCAAATGCCTTTATGAAAAAAAAATTTATGGTAAGAACTACTTCTATTAGAAGTTTTTATAGGCTTAGAAATGTAAAACTCAGACGTTTTTGAAACTGATAAAGTATAAAGGACTACTGAATTTATTCTGAGGTAATAATATCTCAGGAGAAAATTGCAGTAAGATAAACACTCCAAACAATCAAACAGGCATTAGGACACAGACTGATACGTGGTGGTAGTGGTGAGGAAGGATTAGTTAAGAGTAAGAAAATCAGACTGCAGCAAACTTTCAAAAAAATTTAAAGGAATATATTGACACTTCAGTTCACTTCAGCTCAGTCACTCAGTTGTGTCCAACTCTTTGCGACCTCATGAATGCAGCACGCCAGGCCTCCTTGTCCATCACCAACTTCCGGAATTTACCCAAACTCATGTCCATTGAATCGGTGATGCCATCCAGCCATCTCATCCTCTGTTGTCCCCTTCTCCTCCTGCCCTCAATCCCTCCCAGCATCAGGGTCTTTTCCAATGAGTCAACTCTTCGCATGAAGTGGCCAAAGTATTGGATTTTCAGCTTTAGCATCAGTCCTTCCAGTGAACACCCAGGACTGATCTCCTTTAGGATGGACTGGTTGGATCACCTTGCAGTCCAAGGGACTCTCAAGAGTCTTCAACAGTTCTTCAGCATTCAGCTTTCTTCACAGTCCAACTCTTACATCCATACCTGACTACTGGAAAAACCATAGTCTTGACTAGACGGACCTTTGTTGGCAAAGTAATGCCTTTGCTTTTGAATATGCTATCTAGGTGGGTCATAACTTTTCTTCCAAGGAGTAAGCGTCTTTTAATTTCATGGCTGCAGTCACCATCTGCAGTGATTTTGGAGCCCCAAAAAATAAAGTCTGACACTGTTTCCACTGTTTCCCCATCTATTTCCCATGAAGTGATGGGACCAGATGCCATGATCTTTGTTTTCTGAATGTTGAGCTTTAAGCCAACTTTTTCACTCTCCTCTTTCACTTTCATCAAGAGGCTTTTTAGTTCCTCTTCACTTTCTGCCATAAGGGTGATGTCATCTGCATATCTGAGGTTATTGAGATTTCTCCTGGCAGTCTTGATTCCAGCTTGTG
>SJYX01024567.1:398229-432243 GCA_006410675.1 Oreotragus oreotragus
TCCTTGTCATTTCTTATTTTGTATTTTATTAGCCCCCATTTTCTTAGCTAGTGGTTTGTCTAGTTTATGCACGCAGAAAATAATAGAAGTCTGGAATAGTGAAGCAATGAGAAGGAAGAAGACTTTATATCCTTGAATGATGATCTGTAGTGGAGATAATTTAAACGACTAATTAAAAGACTGTTCATCTCTGTAGGACAAATACAAGAAGCTAGCATCTGAATGGACGCAGAATGCTGATGAAAATTCCGCTATAACATCAGCTCTGGGACTTCCCTGGTGGTGCAGTGGATAAGAACCCACCTGCCAATACAGGGGACACAAGTTTGATCCCTGGCCCAGGAAGATTCCACATGCTGCAGAGCAACTAAGCCCACGCACCACGACTGTTGAGCCCATGCTCTAGATCCCGAGAGCCACAACCACTGAGTCCGCATGCTGCAACTACTGAAGCCCACGTGCCTCGAGCCTGTGATCCACAAGAGACGCTGCCATGATGAGACGCTTCCACACCGCGACCCATAGTAGCACCTGCTTGCTGCAGCTAGAGAAAGTCTGTGGAGAGCAACAAAGACCCAGAACAACCATAAGTAAATAAATAGAAACAAACAGACGAACAAAACAAACATCAGCTCTGGCTTCCTGGATGACCCAGGAGAGCTCGAGATGGTGGAGAAGGACGTGAGCTCACTCGTCCTGATGAGAACACCAAAGTGACAACTAACTGCTAAACAGCTATTTCCCCAAATCCTGGAACCTACCAAAAAATACCCTACATCCAAGACAATGAAGAAGCCACAACAAGATGGAGGGGCATAATTGTGATAAAATCTAACCCCATACCTCCTGGGTGGGTGCCTCACAAACTGGAAAACAATTATACCACAGAAATTCTCCCACAGAAGTGAAAGAATGAGCCCCATGTCAGGCTTCCCAGCCTTGAGGTCCGGCAACAGGAAGAGAAACCCCCAGGGAATCTGCCTTTGAAGGCCAGTGTGGTTTGATCACAGGAATTACACAAGCCTGGAGGAAACAGAAATTCTACTCTTGGAGGGAGCACACAGAGTNGAAAACAATTATACCACAGAAATTCTCCCACAGAAGTGAAAGAATGAGCCCCATGTCAGGCTTCCCAGCCTTGAGGTCCGGCAACAGGAAGAGAAACCCCCAGAGAATCTGCCTTTGAAGGCCAGTGTGGTTTGATCACAGGAATGACACAAGCCTGGAGGAAACAGAAATTCTACTCTTGGAGGGAGCACACAGAGTCTTTTGCACACCAGGACCCAGAGAGGAAAAAAGCAGTGACCCTATAGGGTACTGGGCCAGACTTACCTGCTAGTGTTGGAGGGTCTCCTTTGGAGGCAGGGGGCAGCTGTGGCTCACTGCCGGATCAAGGATCCTAATGGTGAGCTCTCCCGGAGGCCACCATTAGCCCCACCCAACAGCCTGGAGGCTCCAGACCAAACAATCAATAGGGAGGAAACACAGCCCCAACCCATCAGTAAATAGAGTTTCTGATGGCTGTCCCATTCTAGGAGGTCATCTTGAATAACTTCCAAGAATATTCAGTGTATCTTTTTATCATTATAATGAATTTCCTCTTTTCTTAAATTTTTTGGTATGATTTTGTTTATTGTAACTAGCTGATTTTTAAGATCAATTATTTAATTAATGAATGTCTTGAATATGGTAGGTCTATTAGATATTTACTGTCTTGCTGTTATTACTCAGATACAATGTATTGTGGGACTACAAACAGTGGTAGGTCTTCATAGAAGTGACTTGAGATGATTTAACAGTATAAAATCATTAAATATAAGCATTTTTGATCTGGAAGGGACCTATAAGGAATATCTAGTTCAGATTTTCTAATCTTACAGATGAGGATCCAAGGGAAAATGATTTTCCAAACTTTAGCATTGAAGTAGAAGCGCCATTGGACTTAAAATTGTAGTCTCCTGATGTGATATCCAGTTTAGTTTTCATTTGACTGTACTAGGTTGAATAGCGTCTATCTTAATTCATGTCTACCTGGAACTTCAGAAGGTGACCTTATTTGAACTAGCATCTTTACTTATGTAATCAAGTTAAGATGAAGTCATACTGAATTGAAATGCAGAAGACCCAGGTTCAATCCCTGGGTCAGGAAGATCCCTTGGAGAAGGGAATGGCTACCCCTCCAGTACTCTTTCCTGGAAAATTCCATGGACAGAGGAGCCTGGCGGGCTATAGTCCATGAGGTTGCAAATAGTTGGACATTACTGAGCAACTAACACACATTTATGCACGCATGTGTGCGCGTGCGCACACACAATACACACACATCCAGTAAGTCTGGTGGCCTTATAAGAATGAAAAGCAGTCACAGATAGAGACACACAGAGGGACTTACGTGTGATAACATAAGCAGACATTGGAGTGATGCAGCTGCCAGCCAAGGAATGCCAAGAACTGATGGTCACCATCAGAAACTAAAAAGAGGCAGGGAAGGATTTTCCCCTCTAGGTTTCATAGGTTTTCAGAGGTGCTGCCAAACTCTGATTTTGGACTGCTGTTCTCTAGAACTCAGAGACAATAAATTTCTGTTGTTTTAAGTCATCCAGTTTGTGAAACTTTATTGTGGCAGGCCTAGGAAACTCATACAGTACTCCATGCTACATTTTTTAGTATAAAGAGATTATTCTCTGAATATTATTTAGAAATTATACAGAAAGTTATATTCTTCTTAACTGAAGGAAAGAAGTTTTTCTTTGTGTATGTATTAAATTTTTTACTCTTCTTTGTGCTTAGCTATACTCCTGTGTCACTTAGGGGGTTACAGTATTGTTTCATCCAGGGCTTTTCAAAGAAGTGTCTGTAAAATAGCTTGCTTTCATTATTTTTAAAGATAATAGTGGTGATGTATATGAAATATGTGTGTGGTATTTGTGTGTGTGTGTGTGTATCACAGGTTTTTCTATTATCTGGATATTCTGAAATATGCTACACTTGTTTTCAGATTGCTGAAGCTAAAAGAGATGTTCAATTCTAAGTTTGGATCCATTCCCAAGTTTTATGTTCGAGCACCAGGAAGAGTCAATATAATAGGTATTTAGAAAGTTCTTTTTCTTTATTTTTCCCTCCTTTGATAAGATCCAAATTTTTGTTAATGTATCAGGAGAACTGGAAAAATAGAATGTTTCACATGTATCTACTACAGCAAGTTAAGCTTTTTCATAAGAAAATATTATATTTTCATCCTTCCCAATCCATTTATTGATGTTAGTTTTGTCCATTCATTTTTAAAATTCAGAAGTTTGTTGAAACCTGGTTGTTCCCATTATTTTCATGAGAGGTAGAAAGATTTTTCTGTGTTGCGGGTTAAGTTTTTTGACTACAGTGAATAAGTTTGATGGTTTTACATTTATTCATTGGATTAGAAGAATACAGGGAAGCCCAATAATCCCTTGCTTTTAAAAATGTGGTGGCCTGGAGAATGAGTATGTTTTGTCAAGAGAACTGAGAAAATTCCAAATCAAAGGAGGATTAAAAAGAAAACTTTCTATACTGGAAAGTGAAAGTGAAAGTTGCTCAGTTGTGTCCAACTCTTTATGACCCCATAGACTGTGTCCATGGAGTTCTCCAGGCCAGAATACTGGAGTGGGTAGGCTTTCCTTTCTCCAGCGGATCTTCCCAACCCAGGGATTGAACCCATGTCTCCCACATTGCAGGTGGATTCTTTTATAAGCATACAAAAAAGTTAGTTGAAATAGTATAACGAACTCCCATGTACCCAAAATGTAGCTTCAATTATTAACTCAGGAAAGCTGATTTTCAAGCAAATATGGAGGATTTTAAAAATATGAGGTATTTGAACATGGTTAAATGAAGTAGAAAAGGGGAATTGAGTAAAGTCAGTGGAGAGAAAGAGATCAAAGATATCTGAGAAAAGAAGAGTTAGAGAAGGGTTCTCAAGAGGGCAAGAAGGGTTGGCATCTACAGCATAGGAAGAGGGCCACTTTGAGTCTTTTTAAACAGAAGGTGGGGAAAAAATGATGCAGGTTGATGTAAATGATTGTATAATTTTTGTATAGAAGGTTGAGGGAGTCCTTTTGGGGGAAGATTGGAGGTGTTGGACATTTAAAGAGACGGCAGAAAGTTTGAACCAGCTTTGTCAAGTATGGGAGAGGAAGATAACTGGATAAAAAGAAAAAGTTTGCTTGTAACAGTGAGATCTGGTTAGAGCTGGAGACCATGGAATTGTAGAAATAACAATCTACAGATTTGTTCATTTCCCCACTGCCTCTCAGCTAGTCCAAGTTGCCTACATTTGATCTAGCTTTAGGATTTTGTTTTGGACGGAGGTTACAGAGAATGACAATGACATCAAGAATTTGCTAATACTGTCAGAAGGGATAGATGAAGTAATGAACCCTGGAAAATATGCTAGGTAGAAAAATAAAGGTAAGAGGGAGCCTATAGGCTAGAGAGGGCAAAGAACTGATTCTGAAAAATAGGTTCAGTAGGATAAACTGAGTAAGAGAAATGGCACGTTGGAAAGTTTTAGTAAAGAATGTGATATTTGGAACAAAAATCCATAGGTAGAAAAGTTCTAGGTGATAAGGAGTTCTGTGGTCGTTACTGGATTCTTCAAGACCATGGAAGTAAGATAGTTGAAGCAGAGAGGAGGTCAAGTTTTCCAGAGGTCAAGGGATTAGGAAGCTTGGGCCTTGGACTGGGTTGTTTTACAAGATTGGGATGGAGAGGGTGGAATGAGATTCGAAGGTCTTCAGAGAGGAGTAGATGTCTAAGATAGTCAGAGATGAATGTGGTGGAGATGAGAAAATGTGGTTTGAACCTCCAAATCACAGGACAGGAAAAAGTCCTGGAAACAGCAGAGTGGGAGGAGATTATCACCAACTCTGTGCTACTGAGCGAGAATTGCAAAGCATCAGTATCCTCAGAGGAGAGCCAAGTTTCACTTAGTTTGGGGAATAACAATTTTCCTAAGTAAGTAATTCTTACTCAATGAATGCTATCTCATTTTAAAAAAAGGAGGGGGATTATGTTCTAAGATAGTTATTTAATTAGTTCTTGGCATGACATGAATTTCAATCTTTATGAAAAGAATTATTACATTTTCTGTTAAAGTGTCCAAAATGTAATCATTGTTTTTTTTCCTTACTTGCCAACAGTTCCCCAGGATGGGTTCCATTAGTTTTTGCAAAGGGAGGAGTCTTCATTCTCAGAAGGCTGTCATTCACACTGTAGCCTTCCCAACAAAATCTGGTACCTCCCTAGAATTCTACTTATTTAAATATGCATTTTCTATTTGTGAACCACTGTTCTACATTGTAGTTTTGAAGAAAGTTGGAGAGAAAGACAACTTTGATTTGTCATTTGAATTGTTCACTCATCATTGTCAATTCATTAAAAAAGACAACAACCCTAATTTTCTTATTTTAAAGGACACATCAGTGTAGAAACAAAAGACTTCTGCCTGTAATAATATGTAGAATCATATTTATTTAAGAATGTAATCAGGCAGTTGAATTGTCTTTTGTACACTTTATGTTTCTTAGTTGATCAATGTCTGCCATAGAAGCAAGCAGATAGGGCTTCCCAGGTGGCACTAGTGGTAAAGTACCTGCCTGCCAATGCAGGACAAACAATCAGATACACAAACCTGTCTCAGGAAAATATAAGTGAGCTTGCTTAGCTCATCTTTCTTGAATTGTTATTTTTTTAATATTATGAATAAAAACCTTGAGTTTAAATGGGTAATTTGGAGGAAACATTATGGGGTAGCAGGCAAAAAAATTCCTGCTGATGATTCATAGAGGAATTAAAATGAAAAGAATAGTTTTCTATTTGCTTATTATACATAAAATTAAATATTTTTTTCTAGCTTCCTCTTCCTTATCCTAGCTATGTCTAGCACATTCAACACAACTAATCAGTGTCTATCTAATTTGTTAGGCATTTCATTGGGCCACAAAGATAAATAAAGCAAGTCTTCACCATAGTGAGTTCATTGGCTAGTAAGGAAAAGAGTGGTACTCATGTAATATTAATATAAGAGAGAGGATGTGAAAGGTTTCCATTGTCCGTATTGAAAAAGTTAATACAAAGGGACAACAGAGAAAGAAGACATTGCTTTTCTTGATGCTCCATATAACTAGTCACAAAACATAAATATTCACATATAATTATCATGAATTAGAAAGTGGAAAAACTTGTGAATATTTAAAGAAGTTGAAATATTAGCAGAAACTAATAACTAATATACTTATTCTCGCAAAAGTTCCTGGTTCAGATGTCAGTGAGAGAAAGAAAATCGAATCACTTTCTGCCTTTAGTATTTTTATTTTCTGTTAAAACCAGGCTAGTGGTCAAGTTTTTCCTATATGTCAACTTACTTGAGTGTCTCATGTTTCATATGCCAGCAATGATTAAAAAATGCTTTCTCTTTATTCTAGGAGAGCATATAGATTACTGTGGATACTCTGTTCTTCCTATGGCTGTAGAACAAGATATGTTAATAGCTGTGGAACCTGTGAAAACACATGTTCTCCAGCTGGCCAATACCAATCCCTTGTACCCGTGAGTATTTAGAATTGCTACCGTGTATGTGTATGTGTGGTGTGTGCGTGGTGTGTGCATGGGTATACGTGTGTGTCTTTGTATTTGTACTCAAATGGTATCTTTAGGAAATATCAAATTTATAATGTCATTTAATTTATTGAAAATTTGTATCTGACTTCAAAAGACTCTTTCTATTTAATCTAATATTTGTTCATTTTGTTCATTTACTTAAGAAACATTTATTATGGTTGTTGTTTAGTCACTAAGTTGTGTCCAACTCTTTACTACCCCATGGACTGTGGCTCGCCAGGCTCCTTTGTCCATGGGATTTCCCAGGCAAGAATACTAGAGTGGATTGTCTTCTCCTTCTCCAGGGGATCTTCTTCACCCAGGGATTTAAACTATGTCTCCTGCATTGGCAGGTGGATTCTTTACCACTGAGCCACCTGGAAAGTCTGAGAAACATTTACTGAAAACGTAGTGTGTGTCTGACATTATTTTAGATCCTGGGTCAAAAAAGGATGAAAATAACCCTTTGCCCAGAAGATATGTATCATCTGTTGAGCTTTACTATCTCTAGCAAAGTCAAGGTGTATGCCTTTCTTGTATTACTAGGCCACCCTCTCATTCTCTTATCATAACATCTTGCCATGTTGTATAATCATTATCTGCTTACTTGCCAGTATTCCCATAGATTGTAAGCTCTGTGACTTCAGGTAGTGTTACCTCTCCAGTACTCTATTAGCCTCAGTGTCAAACATAGAGTCTGGAACACAGTAGATATAGGTTTCTACTACATATGCTTTATCAAGTTAAGGGCATATTTCTGTTGTGGTTGTTACTGTTTTGGCTCTACCACGTGACTTGTGGAATCTTAGTTCCTGACCAGGGATTAAAACCCTGGCCCTGGCAGTGAAAATGCCAAGTCCTAACAACTGGACCGCCAGGGAGTTCTCTGTTGCTGTTGTTTAATTCTTTGTTTACTAAGATTAAAAAAGTCATTTAATGATTATTGGATTTTATCAAATGCTTGTGCAGTATTGAAGATAAGTTTTAAGATATTATGAATTATACCAATGTATTTTCCAATGTTGAACTCTTTGCATTCCTGGGATTAGTCCTGCGTACTTATATTAAGCAGGACCTGGTTTGTTAATTATAAAAAGAGGTCTTGGCATGTAATTGGCACATTATATTTTTGGCTTATTTTTCATTGGACAGTTTGCTTGCAGTAATATTCATTCATTCAGCAAATATTTTATATGTATCTATACCAGGTTAAATAAAAATTCCTGACTTTAGGTGAAAGTTATTGTGAAAGATCATTTTTCTGTTTATTTTGCATGATTGAGATGTTATGTACATTTAGGACCCTTTAAGGAGAAGGCATGGAGAAGGCAATGGCAACCCACTCCAGTACTCTTGCCTGGAAAATCCCATGGGCGGAAGAGACTGGTAGGCTGCAGTCCATGGGGTTGCAAAGAGTCAGACATGACTGACCAACTTCACTTTCACTTTTCACTTTCATGCATTGGAGAAGGAAATGGCAACCCACTCCAGTATTCTTGCCTGGAGAATCCCAGGGGCGGGGGAGCCTGGTGGGCTGCTGTCTATGGGGTCACACAGAGTTGGACACGACTGAAGTGACTTAGCAGCAGCAGCAGCAGCAGCAGGACCCTTTAAAGAAAATCTTACATTATCTCAAATACAATTTTGTGTCATTGTAACCATTTAAAACTGGGTGCCATAATTTGTTATACTGATTTACTCAGATTCACTTAACACTCTCACATGGTAAATGTGGGAATTTCACTTTTTTCCCCACAAAAGCAGAGCCTGAGATAGAGGTGGAAGGAGGGAGAGCATTTGGGAAATAGTACCAGGAGCAGTAGTGAAAGAGGATGGAGACTCAACTAGGGAAGCAGAGGTGAATTATCAAGGCAGGTAGCTCCTGTTTACTCCACTGGACCCTTAGGACATATGCAGCATGCCTTCCAGAATTGTCCACATGTTGTCTAGCATGCATTGCATGAAGAACCCATAATTTCTTTATTCACCATTGATGAATATTTGGATTATTTCCAGCTTTTGGCTATTATGAATAATTCTGTTATGAATCAGTTCAGTTCAGTCGCTCAGTTGTGTCTGACTCTTGCTACCCCATGGAATGCAGCATGCCAGGCCTCCCTGTACATCACCAACTCCCAGAGTTTACTCAAACTCATGTCCATTGAGTTGGTGAAGGCATCCAATCGTCTCATCCTCTGTTGTCCCCTTCTCCCCTTGCCTTCAGACTTTCCCAGTATCAGGGTCTTTTCAAATGAGTCAGTTCTTCCCATAAAGTGGCCAAAGTATTGGAACTTCAGCTTTAGCATCAGTCCTTCTAATGAATATTCAGGACTGAATTCCTCTAGGATGGACTGGTGGGATCTCCTTGCAGTCCAAGGGACTCTCAAGAGTCTTCTCCAACACCATAGTTCAAAAGCATCAATTCTTTGGTGCTCAGCTTTCTTTATGGTCCAACTCTTGCATTGAAACATGACTACTGGAAAAACCATAGCTTTGGCTAGATGGACCTTTGTTGGCAAAGTAATGTCTCCGCTTTTTAATATGCTGTCTATGTTGGTCATAACTTTTCTTCCGAGGGGCAAGAGTCTTTTAATTTCATGGCTGCAGTCGCCATCTGCAGTGATTTTGGAGCCCCCCCCCCAAATAAAGTCTGTCACTGTTTCCATTGTTTCCCCATCTATTTGCCATGAAGTGATGGGACTGGATGCCATGATCTTAGTTTTCTGAATGTTGAGTTTTAAGCCAACTTTTTCATTCTTCTCTTTCACTTTCAACAAGAGGCTCTTTAGTTTTTCTTTGCTTTCTGCCATAAGGGTGGTGTCATCTGCATATCTGAGGTTATTGATATTTCTCTCGGCAATCTTGATTCCAGCTTGTGTTTCATCCAGGCCAGCATTTCTCTTGATGTACTCTGCATATAAGTTAAATAAGCAGGGTGACAATATAATGCCTTGACATACTCCTTTCCCAATTTGGAAACAGCCTGTTGTTCCGTGTCTGGTTCTAACTGTTGCTCCTTGACCTGCATTCAGATTTCTCAGGAGGCTGGTAAGGTGGTATGGTAGTCCCATCTCTTTAAGAATTTTCCACAGTTTGTTGTGATCTACACAGTCAAAGGCTTTGGCGAAGTCAATAAAGCAGAAATAGATGATTTTGGAACTGTCTTGCCTTTTTGATGATCCAACAGATGTTGGCAATTTGATCTCTGGTTCCTCTGCCTTTTCTAAATCCAGCTTGAACATCTGGAAGTTCACAGTTCATGTACTGTTGAAGCCTGGCTGGAGAATTTTACTTTGTTAGCATGTGAAATAAGTGAAATTGTGTGGTAGTTTGAGCATTCTTTGGCATTGCCTTTCTTAGGGATTGGAATGAGAACTGACCTTTTTCAGTCCTATGGCCACTGCTGAGTTTTCCAAATTTGCTGGCATATTGAGTGCAATATTTTCACAGCATCATCTTTTAGGATTTGAAATAGCTCAATGGAATTCCATCACCTCCACTAGCTTTGTTCATAGTGATGTTTCCTAAGGCCCACTTGGCTTTGCATTCCAGGATATCTAGCTCTAGGTGAGTGATCATTGTGATTATCTGGGTCGTGAAGATCTTTTTTGTGTAGTTCTTTTGTGTATTCTTGCCACTTCTTCCTAGTATCTTCTGTTTCTGTTAGGTCCATACCATTTCTGTCCTTTATTGTGCCCATCTTGGCATGAAATGTTCCCTTTATATCTCTAATTTTCTTGAAGAGATCTTTCCCATTCTATTGTTTTCCTCTATTTCTTTGCACTGATCACTGAGGAAGGCTTTCTTATCTCTCCTTGCTATTCTTTGAAACCCTGCATTCAAATGGGTATATCTTTCCTTTTCTCTTTTGCCTTTCACTTCTTTTCACAGCTATTTGTAAGCCCTCCTCAGACAACCATTTTGTCTTTTTGCGTATCTTTTTCTTGGGGATGGCCTTGATCTCTGCCTCCTGTAAAATGTCATGAACCTCCATCCATAGTTCTTCAGACACTCTGTCATATCTTATAATTCCTAGTATCTATTTGCCACCCTGAAAAGTATGAAAAGGCAAAAAGATAGGACACTGCAAGATGAACTCCCCAGGT
Source organism: Oreotragus oreotragus (assembly GCA_006410675.1). NCBI lineage: Eukaryota > Metazoa > Chordata > Mammalia > Artiodactyla > Bovidae > Oreotragus > Oreotragus oreotragus. The sequence goes on from SJYX01024567.1 coordinate 408,969, forward strand.
CAGTAGGTGCCCAATATGCTATTGGAGATCAGTGGAGAAATAATTCCAGAAAGAATGAAGAGATGGAACCATAGCAAAAACAGTACCCACTTGTGGATGTGACTGGTGATTGAAGTAAAATCCAATGCTGTAAAGAGCAATATTGCATAGGAACCTGGAATATTAGGTCCATGAATCAAGGCAGTTTGGAAGTGGTCAAACAGGAGACGGCAAAAGTGAACATCGACATTTTAGGAATCAGCAAACTAAATTGGACTGGAATGGGGGATGACCATTATATCTACTACTGTGGGCAAGAATCCCTTTGAAGAAATGGAATAGCCATCATAGTCAACAAAAGAGTCTGAAGAGCAGAACTTAGATGCAATTTCAAAAATGACAGAATGATCTCTGTTCATTTCCAAGGCAAACCATTCAATATCACAGTAATCCAAGTCTATACTCCGACCAGTAATGCTGAAGAAGCTGAAGTTGAACGGTTCTATGAAGACCTATAAGACCTTCTACAACTAACACCCCCAAAAGATGTCCTTTTTATTATAGGGGCCTGAAATGTAAAAGTAGCAAGTCGAGAGATATGTGGAATAACAGACAAATTTGACCTTGGAGTACAAACTGAAGCAGGGCAAAGGTAAACAGAGTTTTGCCAAGAGAATGCACTGATCATAGCAAACATCCCCCCTCCAACAACACAAGAGAAGACTCAACATGTGGACATTACCAGATGGTCAATACCGAATTCAGATTGATTATATTCTTTGCAGCCAAAGATGGAGAAGCTCTATACAGTCAGCAAAAACAAGACTGAGAGCTGACTATGGGTCAGAACATGAACTCTTTTTTGCCAAATTAAGACATAAATTGAAGAAAGTAAGGAAAACCACTAGACCATTCAGGTATGACCTGCTATGAATATTTGTGTACAAATCTATGTATGGACGCGTGTTTTGTTTGGTAAATACCCAGGAGTGGACTGTCTGGTTTATCTTAAGAATTTGCCTGTTTTCGAAAGTGGTTGTATAATTTTACATTCGCTCACCAGTGTATTGGAGTTCCAGTTGCTCCACATATTTTAAAAAATGTTTTATCCACTTTCTTAAATGTGTGGTTATATCACATTGTGGCTTTTAAGCTATGTTTCTTCAAGTCTGAAGAAATTAGATTGGGGATTATTAGCTTTTTCTTTGATGTTTCTCATCTAACTTCCTGCTGCTGCTGCCACTGCTAAGTCGCTTCAGTCGTGTCCGACTCTGTGCGACCCCATAGACGGCAGCCCACCAGGCTCCCCCATCCCTGGGATTCTCCAGGCAAGAATACTGGAGTGGGTTGCCATTTCCTTCCCAATGCATGAAAGTGAAAAGTGAAAATGAAGTCACTCAGTCGTGTCCGACTCTTAGCGACCCCACGGACTGCAGCCCACCAGGCTCCTCCATCCATGGGATTTTTCAGGCAAGAGTACGGGAGTGGGATGCCATTGCCTTCTCTGATCTAACTTCCTACATATGCACAAATTTCCTCCTCTACTAGTTTCCCTAGTATATCATCACCCTTGTCCCCTAGCCTTCTTCCTTGATTTTTCTTTGTGGTGACTTCCAAGATCTGCTTATCTTGGAACAGAGCCCATTCAGTTTTGCTAACATAATCTTTTCTGCTTTCCAAATTCTGGGACCTCTTATTGACTATAGTCAATAAATTTTAATTCCTGTGGGTGATAGTAAAGTGTTTGAGAGCTGGAGTCAAGCTGTTTGAATCCCTGGAGAGTCACTAGATTTCTCTGAGCTTCCAGGAAAGCCTCCCCTTTATACTCTAATGTGCTGACTATAAAAATTGTTGTATGGTCAGGCCATTCAAAATGGCTGTTCTTTTGCTCTCTGTACGTCTCCTGCTGTACAGTCCCTGCTTCACCTGTACCCTAATCATAGGGCTTAATTAGTGCTTAATCATGAGCTTGCCGCGGATCCCAGCTGCTGGTTTCCCTGGTAACTGATGAGCCAACCTGACATCAATTCCCCCTATAAATGGTAGCCTCCTTCTTCCCTGAATAGAAAGATTACTGCCATGTCTTGCGTTTTGTCTGCCGTACACAGTGGGGCAGCGTGTTTTGCTGCAGACTTGTAAGATCCTCGATCCAGCAAACCGCTGATATCTCTGTTGCTGTGTTGCTGTCTCTAGGCTCTTTCTTCGATCTCGAGCCTGGGCAGCTACAAGATTTGCAGGCCTATGGAGTGCCGCCCAACAGGTGCCCTCTTGGCCTTGCATCCCATCCCATGTTACATACCATCACATGACAGTGCTAATGTGAGTGTGATTTGTGCTCATGCTGTCTTGGCTAGATTACAGAGGCTTGAAAGATAAGCCCTTCACATTTTACCTTTATATTCCTGTGAATGCCTCGCACAGTTAAGTGATCATCCCATATTTTTCTTAGGAGATAATATGTCCACGTCATTAAGATAATGCTTGGAAGGCACCTCTGCAGTGAGTAGCTCATAGTAGTTATTTAGTAAGCTATATATGAAGAGCATTCACTCAATGTGGGAATGTTACTTATTTCCTCACTTTTGATTTGATCTCCACCCCTCTCCCACTTCACATATTTTATTCTTTGGGCTGATTTAGAAGCCTATCTATTTTTCATTCTGAAATAACTTTTGACTTTCAAGGAAGTCACAAAAATAGTATGAAGAATTCCCACATGTCAACTGATGTGTCCTCGGTGGATCATATCAAGGAGGCGCGAATTCCCACATGTCAACTGATGTGTCCTCGGTGGATCATATCAAGGAGGCGTGATGTTCCTTTAACTGTTGTTAATTTTGATCATTTGGCTAAGGAGTTGTCTGCCAGATTATCATAAAGTTACTATTTTTTTTTCCTTTTAAGCAGATATCTGGTAAGGAAATACTTCAAGTTTATATAGATATCTTGTTTCTCATCAAGTTTTTTCTCAGTAACTTTAGCATCCATTGATGATTCCTTCCTGAAATGATTGTCATGGAGTTTGCCAAATAGTGATTTTTCGATTTTTATTATTTCTTCTATTAGTTGGCATTTTGCTCTAAGGAAGTACTTTCCATTCTCCTTCATTTAGCTATTTATTCATTTGCTATTTTATATTCATATAGAATCATGGAAGCTCATTTTACTCAATGAGTTATGATCTATTAGAAGCATCATTTGCTTTGTTTATTCCTTCTTTTTCTTAAACTGTGCAGATGGTAAAATTGGATGGGTGGTAGAGAGTGTGGGGAAAGAAGGCTTTGAGTACTTGTGTTCTAGTAAAAGGTGTGTCAAACAGCAGGCCGAAAGGATAAGCTTTTATGTGGTTTATACCAACTTAATAAGGGCCATTGTGAAATACAGTGGTGTAGATTATGCTAAAATATATTCATTTCTCTCCCTTTCAGGAAGTAAAAAGGGCCAGTTGAAAGTAGTTTAGTTATTAAGGTCACCAAAACTTTTCTTAATTTTTAGCAGCTGGAGATGTTTGTTGTTTTTTGGGTAGACTGTGGAGTACGTATATGAGAAGCAAATGGAAGATAAAATGTCACTGTTATTGTCCTGGCACAAGATGGCAGCAGTCAGCCATCCATTCTGTAGGACAAAGCCTCTAGACTTCAATTAACTGTTGTTTGCTTTTGCAGGGACTTCAGTACTAATGCTAATAACATCCAGATTGACAAAACCAAGCCTCTGTGGCACAACTATTTCCTATGTGGATTTAAAGGAATTCAGGTAAATCAGTATAAAGCACCTACTAGCAGTTGAGGTTATGATGTTTATTATATCAAGATTTATTTCATTTACTATATCATTTTTGTCTCCTTTCAGGGCTGATGTTTCTGCTTTGTTTTGCTCTTGAACGTATTTCAGGGGATAGAGTAGATATGACTGTTTCTGGGTGGTGGTCATCAGGGGCTGGAGTGGCTGTTCATAAGTCATGTGCATTTGATACTTTGTTCTAGTTTTCAAATCTTTGTTGAAATTTTCTTTTGAAAGATACATTCTGGTAGTATTATTTACATTTTGTTCTAGTGATGTATAAGTGCACATTGTAATAGAATTTAGAGCTGGACAGTCCTGGGTTTGAGTCTAGACTCTACCCAGCAGTGTTGATTTAACTCCTTAAGTCTCAGATTTGCTGTGTGTGAAATATGTTATTATTATCTCAACAAAGAGTTGTTGGAAGGATCACACAATGCTTGACACATAGTAGGCATTCAATCAATGCTAACTTAGTTTTGTTATTACTACTTCAGATGGGGCTTAAAAAAAGATATAGTGATTTTAATAAGGAAAATAAGGGTTTTCCTGGAAACACTGAATGCTTTGAATATGTTGGAGAAGGCAATGGCACCCCACTCTAGTACTCTTGCCTGGCAAATCCCATGGATGGAGGAGCCTGGTGGGCTGCCGTCCATGGGGTTGTGAAGAGTCGGACATGACTGAGCGACTTCATTTTCACTTTTCCCTTTCATGCATTGGAGAAGGAAATGGCAACCCGCTCCAGTGTTCTTGGCTGGAGAATCCCAGGGGTGGCGGAGCCTGGTGGGCTGCCGTCTATGGGGTCGCACAGAGTCGGACATGACTGAAGCAACTTAGCAGCAGCAGCAGCAGCAATGTCATGTATGAGAAGATGAAATATTTCTACTTTCTCTCCTAATTAAAAAAGTATGAAGGAAGAAAGAAAATTGATTTGCTAAGTCAATTTGATTTGTTTGCTAAAATTCATGTTTTAGAGAGCTTGTGTTCTTTACTGTCTGGTGGTGCTTCTGAAACTTTGTCATGAGTAGCGTAGGATTCAGTGGCATGTCCATTACAGATATGCATCACATTTATTTCTGTTGTATAATCCTATACTCTAATTATGGTGGTTCTGTATGTATGTTTCTTTCTCCCTACTTCCCTTTCTTCCCCTGCCCCCATCTTTTCCTTCCTTTCTTTTTCCCAGACAGATGGTAACATCGTACAGGAAAAGTTACTGGCAGGTTTTAAATCTTCAAATCATTTGGCTTGTCACAAGCATTAGTGGGAATTATAGTATTTGGAAACATTTGCTGGCAAATACAATTTCATCTTTCTTGTAGCAACATGCCTTCTGTAGCATATGGATAAAGTGACCAAAAGAACAAATGTGCCTTGTGTTGTATTTGAGAATTTCAGGTCTTACAGCCTTCCCTTTTGATTTGACAGCTTACGTGCAAAAGCAGGTCTGTGTAGTGAATGTTTGGCAGAGAAGTAATTTAAATGTTAGCCTTTTAGAAAACTTCAAATTCAAATACTAGAAAGTTCCAGTGGATAATCTGTTTATATTAAATTAAACATGTTATCCTTATGGGATAGCACTATTTCTGAATTTGGCAAAGCCCATTTGCATTTTGAATCTGTTGTACATTTTAATTTAAACATTGCGTGATAAGTTTGTAAGTATGATTCACATTCAAGACACCCTGTGGATCAGTTTATGGTTAAATATATAGCGTTCTCCAAGGATTTTTTTAAACAAGCTGTCTGATGTTCTGTGTGAAAGGGCATTGGCAGCAGCAATATTTCAGTTTATAATTTATATTTCTGGAAAGGAAATTTTTAGATCATTTGAAATCAAGACGAGAAGTACATCCAACTAAATCTCTTCTTTTGTGGTGGATAAGTTTTGCCAGTTTAGGGGAAAAAGAGATTAAAAAAAAAAAGAAAAAAACTGGTCTTTTATTTGCAGAGTTTTGTTGTTACTTTGGCTATTTTATCTAGTTTATTGAAATTTCTCCCTAGAATAATATGTATGATGAAATGCATAATTATGTAATATGGTAGTATTTTGTACTTTGGTCTTGAACCCTTTGAATAATCTATAAACATGGTGGTACTTTTTCTTGAGAAGGAAGTTACCTTGAATTTATCTTTAATCCCAAACCACAAAGGATATGATATGATATCATCCTAAGTGTCCTCACCCTACATATTAATCTATGTATCTTAGAGCTTGATCTTGAGATCAGAGTCTGATTATTTTTTTGGACTTTCCTATTTTGTAGAAATAGAGTTTCCCTGCTTTAAGAGTCTGCATTCTCATTTGTGGCTGAATTCTACTTTGGCTGTCTTGAAAGCTACCATATGGCTAAATTGTATCTATAAACTTGGGTAAAAATCTGGTTTTCCTCATATTGCTGACTTACATTAAATCACAGTGACAGTATGCTGGCCCAGGTTTCTGACCGCAGTGGGGAAGTTCTCAACCAGAAATCAGAGACCTCAGTCCTACTTCCATTTCCCTATATGTAATCTTGGGAAAGTCTCTTACTCTTTGGTACCTAGGTTTTTCCATAAGTAAAATAGAACTGAGAAAGGTTGGAAGGGCCTCCGAAGAAAAGCATTACATAGAATACTGCACAGAAACAGACCACTGCTTGGTGTTAGACTTTTACAATGACAGAGTGTTGGGATGTGCTATAGAGAGATTTAACCTGCCTTAGTAATAACTGTGTATTTCTTGTCTTGCTGCTTGAATTATAATTGTTTAATATTTCTCCATATTTGTTTAAATCAATTCATGTTCATGAAAAAGACCATTCAAAGCAATTTTAGGAAATGGATCAGTAGCTTTTTGTCCAACAAAGTAAAAATTAGTCTTCAAATTATAGTGCCCTGTGGCCAACAGCCATTAAATAAAGTGTCATGTATGGACTCAACTAAATTGAGTTGCACAAGTTGTTTCTATAAGTAGCATAATAAGTCCATTGTGAGGCTTTTGCTCTCCGAGGAATGAAAGAACTTTCTGCTACTCCTTGAATCCAAGCAGAGTTACTAGTGCTGTTTTTCCTTCTATTCTAGGAACACTTTGGTCTCAGTGACCTGACTGGAATGAACTGCTTGGTAGATGGAAACATCCCACCGAGTTCTGGCCTCTCCAGCTCCAGTGCTTTGGTCTGCTGTGCTGGCTTGGTGACACTCACAGTGCTGGGCATGAACCTATCCAAGGTAACCAATTTGAAAGATTTAACCTGATAGAATCCTCTCTTTCTAAAGTACTGGTATCCAGATCTCAAAATTAAAATGCCTTTGTTTAATTGAAAAACTTTGTCTTACCTTAAAGGACTGCACACATGGGGCATGAGTTGTAACTTAGCAAGTTCTGCTTGTGATAAACTACAAGGTAGTTGATACCTTCCAAACAGTAAGTGAATATCAAAATGCTCTTGGATTAAGTGAGGAGATTGAATGCATGGAGGTCTTTTTAAATCACCTTATTAACAAGTGAACTTCAGGGAGGAAATTCTAGGCTTCATAACTGGGCCTGCTTATTTTCACCCAAAACCTTCAGTTAAATATTTGACAAGAAATGGGTAAAAAGGGTGAAAACCAGGCAATAAAGGAACTGAATAACATATCTATTTATACCAGCAGCTTAGTCACTAAAATAAACTTGAAAAAAATACTTCATTGCAAAGAGGAAATGCTTATTTAAAGAAGACATAAATTCTACAAGAGGTCAGAAAGCCTCAACTTTACAAGTTCACATAAATCTCTGATTTCGCAGTTCAGAGTAGGTATGCTCAGTAGGAACTGAATAACATATCTATTTATACCAGCAGCTTAGTCACTAAAATAAACTTGAAAAAAATACTTCATTGCAAAGAGGAAATGCTTATTTAAAGAAGACATAAATTCTACAAGAGGTCAGAAAGCCTCAACTTTACAAGTTCACATAAATCTCTGATTTCGCAGTTCAGAGTAGGTATGCTCAGCTTTGATTAATGTTTTGGAGATCTGGTTCAAAAAAAATATTATCATATGTTCTTTTTTATCTCTTGTACATGTACTACCACATTTACATATGTCTAGGAATATAGACTGGGCAACAGGCAGATCAAGAGAAAGTCAGCTACATGTCTTTCTTCGATCTGCTTAAACTTTCAGTTCAAAAATTTTATTTGTAGGAAGAAAGAGAAAAATGAAGAAGAAAGCAAAGGCTCAGATAGAATTCTCTTTAACTGCCATTAATTAGTCCTTTGTAAGCAACTGCTTATTTGGAGGTAAGGATAACTAATTTGTTGTTGTTTCTTGAGAAGAGAGAAAGTAAGGGAAAGAAAGTCCATGTATAAAATCTGCTTCCACTGGCTATGTTTAATCTGGTAGTTTATTTTTTTATTCATTTATCATTCAATCACCACTTCCCTAGTGCCTGCTACTTTGTGCCAGCTAATGGTCAAGGCATTGGTAATATAATAGGTATAGTTTTAGCCTTCATATTAATAGTACTTATGATCTAAAAAAGGGAATAGAGACAAGTGAATAGGCAACTATAACAGTTTGATAAGTGGATACTAGTGTGCTATGGGAGCAGATCTAATCCAGATTTAGAGAACATCAGTTCAGTTCAGTTCAGTCGCTCAGTCGTGTCCGACTCTTTGCGACTTGACATTGTACAGGAGACAGGGATCAAGACCATCCCCAAGAAAAAGAAATACAAAAAAGCAAAATGGCTGTCTGAAGAGACCTTACAAATAGCTGTGAAAAGAAAAGAAGCGAAAAGCAAAGGAGGAAAGGAAAGATATACCCATTTGGATGCAGAGTTCCAAAGAATAGCAAGGAGAGATAAAAAGCCTTCCTCAGTGATCAGTGCAAAGAAATAGAGGAAAACAACAGAATGGGAAAGACTAGCTATCTCTTCAAGAAAATTAGAGATACCAAGGGAACATTTCATGCAGAGATGGGCACAATGAAAGACAGAAATGGTATGGACTTAACAGAAGCAGAAGATATTAAGAGGGGGCAAGAATACACAGAACTGTAAAAAAAGATCTTCACGACCCAGATAATCAGGATGGTGTAATTACTCACCTAGAGCCAGACATCCTGGAATGAGAAGTCAAGTGGGCTTTAGGAAGAATCACTGTGAACAAAGTTAGTGGATATGATGGAATTCCAGTTGAGCTATTTCAAATCATAAAAGATGATGCTGTGAAAGTGTTGCACTCAACATGCCAGCAAATTTGGAAAATGCAGCAGTGGCCACGGGACTGGGAAGGTCAATTCTCATTCCAATCTCAAAGAAAAGCAATGGCAAAGAATGCTCAAACTACCGCACAATTTCACTCATCTCACATGCTAGTAAAGTAATGCTCAAAATTCTCCAAGCCAAGCTTCAACAGTACATGAACCATGAACTTGGAGATGTTCAAGCTGGATTTAGAAAAGGCAGAGGAACTGGTGATCAAATTGCCAGCATCTGTTGGATCATTGAATAGGCAAGAGAGTTCCAGGAACACATCTATTTCTGCTTTATTGACTTCACCAAAGCCTTTGACTGTGTGAATCATGATAAACTGTGGAAAATTCTTAAAGAGAGGGGAATACCAGACTGCCTGAGTTGACTCTTGAGAAATCTGTATGCAGGTCAGGAAGCAACAGTTAGACCTGGACATGGAACACAGACTGTTTCCATATTGGGAAAGGAGTACACCAAGGCTGTATATTGTCTCCCTGCTTATTTAACTTATATGAAGAGTACATCATGAGAAATGCTGGGCTGGATGAAGCACAAGCTGGAATCAAGATTGCCAGGAGAAATATCAATAACCTCAGATATGCAGATGATACCACTCTTATGGCAGAAAGCAAAGAATAACTAAAAAGCCTCTTAATGAAAGTGAAAGAGGAGAGTGAAAAAGTAGTCTTAAAGCTCAACATCAGAAAACGAAGATCATGGCATCTGATCCCATCTCTTCATGGCAAATAGATGGGGAAACAGTGGAAACAGTGACAGACTTTATTTTGGGGGGCCCTAAAATCACTGCAGATGGTGACTGCAGCCATGAAATTAAAAGACACTTGCTCCTTGGAAGAAAATTTATGACCAACCTAGACAGCATATTAAAAAGCAGAGACGTTATTTTGCCAAGAAAGGTCCATCTAGTCAAAGCTACAGTTTTTCTAGTAGTCATGTATGGATGTGAGAGTTGGACTATAAAGAATTTGAGTGCCAAAGAATTGATGCTTTTGAACTGTGGTGTTGGAGAAGACTCTTGAGAGTCCCTTGGACTGCAAGGAAATCCAACCAGTCCATCCTAAAGGAAACCAGTCCTGAATATTCATTGGAAGGACTAATGTTGAAGCTGAAACTCCAATGCTTTGGTTACCTGATGCAAAGAACTGACTAACTGGAAAAGACCCTGATGCTGGGAAAGATTGAAGGCGGGAGGAGAAGGGGATGACAGAGGATGAGGTGGTTGGATGGCCTCACCAACTTAATGGACATGAGTTTGGGTAAACTCCAGGAGTTTGTGATGGACAGGGAGGCCTGGCATGCTGCAGTCTGGAGTCACAAAGAGTCTGACACGACTGAGCAACTGAACTGAACTGAGTACATCTAAGCTGAGACAGAGGAATTCATAGATGTTAGTCAAGAAGTACTGATAGGCCAAAAAAGAACTACTGATATCAGGATAACACTGATAACTTTGGATAGTCATGTTACAGGGGGAGGAAACATCATGTGAAGTTGTCTAGAGTAAGAATGATCATGGCTTGTTGGAGGAACTGAAGAGGCTTAATTTAGCTGACACATAATAATTTGAAATACAGGGTAAGAGACCAGATGTTGGGTCTTGTAAACCATGTTGAGCAACTTGGGCTTTATTTGGATAGCAGTTTGTAAAACCATTGCAGACTTTAGGAAGAGAATAACTTGATTGTATCTATATTTTGAAAAGATTGCCCTGGGTCTATTATAAGATCTAGACTTGAGGATAACTGTCTTAGCAGTAGAGAGATGCCACTTCTACAGAAGAATTAGATGACAGATTTAAGGTCTATCTCTGACAGAATCAGACTTGATTATTTATTGAATGTGGGAATCAAGGATTATACCCAGGTCTCTGGCTTGGTATGTTTCACTGGGATAAGGAATATAGATGAAAAATTAGGTTTGAAGGGAAAGCAAAATGAGTATGAGGAATTTGTGGGCACTCTGATGGAATTGCCTAGTGTTTAGTTACAAAGAGTATCTCTGAAAGCCAGGAGGAATATTCAGACTTGACATGTTCTACTTGAGAGTCATTAGTATATAATTGATTTCTGAAGCCATAGGAGTGGAGGAGACCATCCAGTGGAAGAATGTAGATAGAAAGATAAGGAAGACTAAGACAGAGTTCCAAGAAGCATGAAGATTTGAGGGATGGACAGAGGAAGAGATGTCCACTTGAAGAGACCGAGGAGCAGTCAGACATTTAGGAGGAAAAAGTAAAAAGTCAGGAAACAGCAAAGATAAGGAAAATAATATTTCATGAAAGAGTAGCAGTGCTGCTGAGAGGTTAAGTAAGACAAAGAAGTATCCATTGAATTTAGCATCAAAGAAGCTGAAGAAAACCTTGACAAGAGCAGCTTAAAATAGGAATGAACTGAAGGATCTTGAGAGGTGAGAAAGTAGAAAACTTCAGTGTATACAAAAAGGTCTAGATATGCCTGGAAAAAGAGATAATCTGGTGTCTGTGGTTGGGACAGAGGCCAGAAATGAACCCATGCATATTCGGTCAATTAGTTTACCACAGAGGAGCCAAGAAAACACAATGAGTGAGGGACAGTCTCTTTAGTAAATGGTGTTGGAAAAACTGGATGTCACATGCAAAAGAATGAAAGTGACCTTTATCTTACATCATACCCCCCAAATAAATCAAAATATATTAAAGAGTTGAATACAAGACCTAAAACCATAAAAGTAGTAGAAGAAAACCTTAACAGTAAGCTCTTTGACATTGATCTTGGTGATGATTTTTTGGATTTGACACCAAAAACGAAGGCAACAAAAGCAAACAAAACAAAAGCAAACAAAAAAACAAAGGAATTACATCAAACTTTCTGCCAGCAAAGGAAACCATCAATGAAATGGAAAGACAACTTACTAATAGGGAGAAAACATTTGCAAATCATATATCTGACAAAGGTTAATATTTTAAAAATGTAAAGAACACATACAGCTCAGTAGCAAAAAAAAAACAAACCCCAAAACCCAAGTAATCCAATTAAAAAATGAGCAGAGGATCTGAATAGCTTCCCTAAGAAGACATACAGATGGCCAAAAAGCACAGGAAAGGATACTCAACATCATTAATCATCAGAGAAATGAATATCAAAACTATAATGCGATATGTCTGTGAGAATGACTATGATAAAAAATATAAGAGATAATAAGTGTTGCTGAGTATGTGAAGAAAATGGAATCCTTGCTCACTGTTAGTGGGAATGTAAATTGGTGCAGCCACTATAAAATTAGTATGGAGATTCCTCAAAAAAATTAAAAATAAAATTTTCATAATCCAACAATTCAAATTCTGGGTATTTATTTGAAGAAAATGAAAACATTGATTCAGAAAGATATGTGCATTCCCATATACATAAGTTACAATAGTCAAGAAAAGGAAACAGCCTATGGATGAATGGATAAAGATGATGTGGTGTGTGTATGTGTGTGTATATACACGATGGAATATTATTTAGCTATAAAATTTTGCCATTTGTGACAACATGGCTGGGCCTTGAGGGCATTATGCTAAAGTGAAATATCAGACAGGAGAAAGACAAATGTTGTATCAATGATTTCATTTATATGTGGTATCTTCCTTCATAGCTTAGTTGGTAAATCATCTGCCTGCAATGCAGGAGACACAGGTTCGATTCCTGGCTCAGGAAGATACCTTGGAGAATGAAATGACAACCCACCCCAGTATTCCTGCCTGGAGAATCCCATGGACAGAGGAGCCTGGCAGGCATAGTCCATGGGATTGCAAGAGTTGAACATGACTTAGCAACTAAACCACCACCACTAAAGAAAAATAAGTAAAAATAAAATACCAAGCTCATAGATACAGAGAATGGACTAGTAGTTACCAGAGGTGAGGGATGGGTGAAATGGCTGAAGGGAATCAAATGGCACAAATTTTCAGTTAAATAAATATGTAATGGGGGTGCAGCATGGTGACTATAGTTAATAGTGCTGTATTTCTTATTTGAAAATTTCTAAGAGAGTAAATCTTCAAAGTTCTCATCACAAGAAAAAAAAATTGTGTAACCAGGTATAGTGATGGATGTTAAACTTATGATGATTTCATTTCATAATACATACAAATATTGAATCATCATATCATTACCTAAAGCTAATATAAAAAGCAGAGACATTACTTTGCTAACAAAGGTCCATCTAGTCAAAGCTATGGCTTTTCCAGTAGTCGTGTATGGATGTGAGAGTTGGACTATAAAGAAAGTTGAGTGCCAAAGAATTGATACTTTTGAACTGTGGTGTTGGAGAAGACTCTTAAGAGTCCATTGGACTGCAAGGAAATCCAACCAGTCAACTCTAAAGGAAATCAGTCCTGAATGGTCATTGGAAGGACTGATGCTGAAGCTGAAGCTCCAATACTTTTTCCACCTGATGCAAGGTACTGACTCATTGGAAAAGACCCTGATGCTGGGAAAGATTGAAGGCAAGAGAAGGGGATGACAGAGGATGAGNATCCAACCAGTCAACTCTAAAGGAAATCAGTCCTGAATGGTCATTGGAAGGACTGATGCTGAAGCTGAAGCTCCAATACTTTTTCCACCTGATGCAAGGTACTGACTCATTGGAAAAGACCCTGATGCTGGGAAAGATTGAAGGCAAGAGAAGGGGATGACAGAGGATGAGATGGTTGGATGGCATCACCAATTTGTGGGCATGAGTTTGAGCAAGCTCCGGGAGTTGGTGATGGACAGGGAAGCCTGGTGTGCTGTATTCCATGGGGTCGCAGAGTCGGACATGACTGAGTGACTGAACTGAACTGAAAGCTGATATAATGTATGTCAATTGTACTAAATTTTTAAAAATTAAAAACAAAAACAAATGTACTTTACCAGGATTATCTCACTCCCTTGCCTAAAGGGAACAATATGTATCACCTAACTTTTCATGTTAGTCTAACTTATACTGACAGTGCTTATATTTTCTAGGGCCTGAGCATATTTGTTTGAAGAGTTTCTTTGCTATAGTAAGAAGAAATCTTGACTGAAAAGAAGCCCCAAATTTGCCCAAAGTCTTTAGTTAAGTGCCAAGTATATACTTGACTCTTATAAAAATTATAGAACACAAGAACTCAAGGGACTTTAGAGATGAGTTGTTTCAAAATCTTTTTTTTTTTTTTTTTGCTGATATATCAGTTAGTGTCTTCATAGGAAATGAATGGCTCACAGGGTATAACTAAAGGGAGTTTAATAATGAGACTATTTACAGAGGCATGGGGAGGGTCAAGGGAAGCAACTAGGAAGGGTTTCCCTGTGAAACCTGAAGCCATTATACTTCGGGAGCTGCAGCTATAGAGTAATGTTGCCAGAAATGCAGGGAGGCAGGAAAAGAGTGAAAGGGGTGGGAATAGATGTGAGTTGAGATGGGCTAGGGAAGTTATTCACAGAAATCAGTTTCCTGGTGGTACAGAGAAGTGTAAGAATGGAGGGACAGGAAGGCAAGCAAAGAATGGTCAGCCTATCTAATAAAAAGCCCGTGAGACACTGGTAGCTAATGCCCTTTCAATTAATAAACAATTTCTTCCCAGTTATATGTAAATTCAGTGCTCTATTCAATTGCAGACAACAGTTACTGCAAATGGGATATGATAGATAGGTGTGGAACTTGTTAACTTACTAATAAACTAAATGTTGCATATCTGAAACCAGTAAAGTAAGATGGTTAGTTACCCAGAAGGTCTGGAAGACAAATTATGAGTATGCTGTGATAAAAGATCTGTGAAATCAAAAATGCTACAGACTTCTAGTTTCAAGATGACTGTGCTGTGTTTAGTTGCTCAGTCATGTTCGATTCTTTGCGACTCCAGGGACTATAGACCACCAGACTCCTCTGTCCATGGGGATTCTCCAGGCCAGAATACTGGAGTGGGTAGCTGTTCCCTTCTCCAGAAGATCTTCCCAACCCAGGGATTGAACCCAGGTCTCCCGCATTGCAGGCGGATTATGAGCCACCATCTGAATAAACAGATACCTACTCTCTTTCTTTACCCCTCATTCATTATTCTTTTCTCAAAAAATCATCTCCAAATAGGGAAAGCAATAAAAGAAGGCATAAGTTCCATCTTTGAGACGTATTAATAAATAACCCTAACCCACAAGATACAAAGATTGAAAGTGGGTGTAAGGATGGTGCATGACTTAGCAGAGTGGTAGAAAGGTCAAAGCCAAGTGCCTGTGGAGAGTGGTGCAGAGGGAAAGCAAGCTGACTCACAGCTTTCTGGAAAGGCTTAGGAGTTAGAGGCACTGGGTATCACAAGAAGCAGGGTGACGTGGTGCATGGAAATTTACTTGAAAGTCTTTATGAAGAGCAGCCAGACTCTCAGAGCCCACTCTTACCTGGCTAAATAAGGAAGCCATTTCCCCCCACCTTTGTAGGAGTCTCTGGAGAAACAAAGATTATCTGGAGTTGGGGACCTTGAGCACTGAGAAAGGCTGGACCAGAATAGAATTGAAAACTAGGAGATTAAAGGACATTCTGCCTCTGAACAGTACAACTCCCTTTCTCTGATCAGCTCTAGCATACTGGCAGCCTTACCACTCCACACCCAAGCAGGGAAATTAGAAGATCCTTCTCAGAGGAAATTAAACCATGATGAACCATCCTAGAGAAAAGACCCCAAAATACTGACATTTGGTGGCCCCCTTCCACCGAAATTCTCCAGCTACTCTATGACCATATTAGAAACCCATGACTCACTCTTAAGGATGATAGGCTGTCAAAAGATAATTGGTCTTTGGAAGAAGGCCTTCAACATGAAGTAAACAAAGTAAAAAGGAACTCAGAGGAAACAGAAGACAATACTGAGAGCAGAAAATTCCTTCAACTTTATCGTTGTCCTCAGAGAGTAAAATGTTGAAAAAAAAAAAATAGAATGTTACTTTTTAAAAAGGAGCAAACAGTAAGAAAGAGCTTTTGGATATTAAAAATATGGTAGCTGAAAAAAAGTTCAGTATAAAGGCTGGAAGAATTCTGATAAAGTAGGAAAAAAGGGATGGACAATAAAAGAGAGAAAAATAAGAAAACTTACAGATCAGTCCTGGAAATACAATATCCAACCAGTAAGAAGAAACAGAATAAACAATCATTAGAGAATTATCATTATTATTATTGTTATTATCATTTTGGCCTCGCTGTATGGCTTGACCAGGTATTGAACCTGGGCGACTGAAGTGAAATGGAAGAATTCTGATAAAGTAGGAAAAAAGGGATGGACAATAAAAGAGAGAAAAATAAGAAAACTTACAGATCAGTCCTGGAAATACAATATCCAACCAGTAAGAAGAAACAGAATAAACAATCATTAGAGAATTATCATTATTATTATTGTTATTATCATTTTGGCCTCGCTGTATGGCTTGACCAGGTATTGAACCTGGGCGACTGAAGTGAAAGCCCAAGTCCTAACTACAGGACTGTCAGGGCACTCCTAGAAAATTATTATTTTTTAAAATAACATTTCTCCAAAATGAAAATATGTATTTTCAAGTTGAAAGGTGCTCATAGGGTACTCAGCATAATAAATGGGGAAAAAAACATCAAATTATTCCTCAGTTTAAAAAAAAAAAGCTTTTCCTTCCATTTAAAAAATGAAAGAAAACCAACCAAAGTATATTGTCTGGGAATTTTGAAACTTGAATATTAGTAGAAAACACTCAAAACTGAATGAGAGAGCAAGAGAAAAATGGAAAAAAGGTCATAATCAAAGGAACAGGAATGAAAATATTAAAAATAGCTTTGGAAGATGGAAGGCAACAAAGTAATGTCTTCAAAATATGAATGAAGTTTAGCTTAGGATAAATGAACTGATCTAGTAAAAGGATAGAATAAAACACTCTCAAACATGCAAATTATAAAAGTCTACAACATGTAATCAACCAAAACTTGGGAGTAAACCAAGAAAGAAGTTGACATGGGAACTTGGAGATGGGAAATCTAATACAGGAGAGAGGAGTTGGGTGTTTATAGAACATCAGTGATGGGAAATCCCAGCATAACATCCATAACACCCAGAAGCTTAGAAAACATTCAGTACATCATAGAACCTGATGGGGGAAGAAAGAACGGAATTGATAAATCTTATCAGGAAAATAAAGAATTGATAAATCTGACATATTTGACTGTGTTGAAAAAATGAATTGAGAGTGATTTTTACAGAGATTTTGTAGGGTATGGGAAGGCTTAGCTGGATGTGCAAATTAAACCAAGCAAATGAGGAAATTCAGCAATTATTAAATATAGGGAAAAGTTGTCCCAGAAAGGAAATCAATTAGTTTTCATTATTGGGCTCATAGATAAACAATAACCTCAATAATTAATATACCAAATACAGATTTAACCAAACTTTTTTGGCATAAATTTGTTGAGAAAGATTGGGGGAAAGGTAGGTGTAAGACAGCTAAAATTCTTCTTTATCATAAGAAGGCAGTAGGTGAAATTAATATGGAATATCTATGAAATAGCATTTTACTCAGATTATCTGATAATTTAAAGCGAGAGCTAGTTGAAAGTGTTTGACTCTGGGCACACTGTACTGAGGATGAAGATGAGATAGATAATGAGAGCTAGGGACTGCTTTTGTTGTTGTAAGCCTTTTAGCTCCTTCAATCCTTTAGATTATATGCATATATTCCCTTGGTAAAGATTAAGAAAAGGAGAAGAAAGGTGAATGAAATGAAAGGTAACTAGAAGATGAAGACATGAGAAGAGATTCAATGAGTCAAAGTTAGAGACTGGGGACAGATGAGCTGCTAGACTGTCAGTGAATCGAAAGGGCCTGGGGAGAAGCTTGTTGGTGGGTTTTGGGTGAATTCAAGAACATGCAGGCATCTTTTGCTTAATGGGTGCAGGCCAATAGTATTTAGGTTTGGGGATGTAAGCATATTTTTTTCCTAAATAAATAAGCACCTTTTAAAAAGTATTGTACTGAGAGATATATACAGTCTATGAAGTGTAAGTATCAAAAACTAAGAGACGTTCTATCAGGAAAATGTTAGTTGGGGAGGCATTCTGTAAAGTATACCCCTACTTTCCTAGCTCAGGATTTAGGTTGCTGTAGGGGCAGTCCATGGGGTCGCTGAAAGTCGGACACGACTGAGCGGCTTCACTTTCACTCTTTACTTTCATGCATTGGAGAAGGAAATGGCAACCCACTCCAGTGTTCTTGCCTGGAGAATCCCAGGGACGGGGGAGCCTGGTGGGCTGCCGTCTATGGGGTCGCACAGAGTCGGACACGACTGAAGCAACTTAGCAGCAGCAGCAGACTTGTGTCTAGNTTTCACTCTTTACTTTCATGCATTGGAGAAGGAAATGGCAACCCACTCCAGTGTTCTTGCCTGGAGAATCCCAGGGACGGGGGAGCCTGGTGGGCTGCCGTCTATGGGGTCGCACAGAGTCGGACACGACTGAAGCAACTTAGCAGCAGCAGCAGACTTGTGTCTAGTTTCTGTGTGTTCTTGGAGTTGTCCTCAGAGGCCAAGAAGAAAGGACTAAATTCCTCTTATGGACCTTAGAGACAGCTGGCTGGCTTGCAAAATAGGTTGCAATTCTAAAAATCAAAACATCTAAAAAAATCAGATGTTCTGCACAAAATCATTTAAGTGGAGGCCTATTTCTTATTATTTTAAATAGGAAAAACTACAATGTGTTGCTCTTCAACTTAGAATATCTAATTTCCTACAATGTTACAAAAACACAGTAAAAAATCCCACTAAATAAGTAACTTAGAAATACAATGAAAAATACTTAGAACAGTTGCCTTTCTTTTTTAAAAAAATAATTTTATTTCTTTATGGCTGTGCTGGGTCTTCACCGCTGCTTGGGCTTTTCTCTAGATGTGGCGAACAGGGCCTGCTCTCCAGCTGTGGCACTCTGGCTTCTCATTGTGGTGGCTTCTCTTGTTACGGAGCACAGGCTGTAGGGCGTGCAGGCTTCTGTAGTTGAGGCACCTGGGCTCAATAGTTGCAGTGCATGCACTTCAAAGCACAGGCTCAGTAGTTGTGGCACACAGGCTTAGTTGCTCTGCAGCATATGGGATCTTCCCAGATCAAAGATTGAACCTGTGTCTCCTGCATTGGCAGGCAGATTCTTTACTACTGAGCTACCAGGGAAGCCTAGCACTTTTCTTGACCATTGAACAACTAATAGGGTTGTTAACAAGCAGTTACTTTACATAGTAGTACACTGAGTCTTTAAGGACACCTGGTGTCCCAGTATTGCAGACACTTATTTCCTTACAGTGTTGTTGTATGGTCAGGCCACTCACGATGGCTGTTCTCTTGCTCTCTGTACAACCTCTACTATTACAGTCCCTGTTTCACCTGTATCCTGTGCAAATAACTTGTCATCTCCACTTCCCCCTACCCCAGGAGCTAAGACTGCTACTGCCAGCTATGATATGCAGTGGAGTGTTGCTCCAGGACCCTGTTCAGATATGTAAGCTTCCTCATCCATTAAACCATAGATGTCACTGTTGCTGACTTGGGCTCTTTCTTTGGTCTTGAAATTGGACAAACACAGGCCTTGTAGGCCTGTGGGGTGCAGGCCAATAGTATTTACATTTTGGGATGTAAGCATATTTTTTTCTTAAATAAACAAGCACTTTTTAAAAAGTATTGTACTGGGAGATATATAAAGTCTATGAAGTTCAAGTATCAAAAACCAAGAGATGTTCTATCAGGAAAATGTTAGTTGGGGAGGCATTCTGTAAGGTATACCCCTACTTTGCTAGCTCAGGATTTAGGTTGCTGTAGACTTGTGTCTAGTTTCTGTGTGTTCTTGGAGTTGTCCTTGGAGGCCAAGAAGGACTAAATTCCTCTTATGGACCTTAGAGACAGCTGGCTGGCTTGCAAAACAGGTTGTAATTCTAAAGACCAGCTTTGGCCAGTAAGGTGTGTTTCATTGGCTTCTACCTGCAAATTCTTTCCTCTACTGGGGTTCTGAAAGCAACCGTTCAGTGACATTTATTGAACAATTACTATGTGCCAGGTATTGTTCTAGGTATCAAAAGTGAATAAAATCAGTAAAGCCTCCACTTTCATGACATTTACATGCTGGTGGTTGTGGTGTTGGTGGGAGATAATGAACAGCTATACAAATGAATATATAAGATAATATCAGCTAGAGCTAGAAAGAAAAAATAGGCTGTAGAAAGGGGAAGCAGCTATTTTAGATAGGGAGTTAGAAGTCTCCTTTAAGGAGGAGACATCTGAAGTGAGACCTGAGGGAGTGAGCAGAGAGGAGGCAGAAGGCGCACAAATGCCAGAGACCTAAGGTGAAAGGCTGCTGTCACATTCCAGGAATAGTAGAGGCCTGTGTGGATGGGGTCTGGTGAGTAGGGGAGAGGGCAGAGTGGTGGAAGGAGAGTTGAGAGTGGTGGCCAGAGGCCACATGGTCAGTCTTGTTTGAATTTCATTCCAAGCCAAACAAAGCTTTTGGAGGGCTCTGAGCTGAGGATAGCAAGATAGGATTTACACCGATTTGAGTTCTTTCAGCTGGGAGCACTATACTGTAGCTTATACTGGCAAGAGAGGAAACAATTTTTCAAAAAAGAAAAAGAAAAGGAACAGTCACTGCCCTTGTGGAACTTGAGTGCACACGGGGGAATACTATACTAACAGAAGTCTTAATAACTGAGCGCCTATCTCATCCAAGGTAGTGGTGGTGTAGGTAAGTTGTGTTCGACTCTTACAACTCCATGGACTATAGCCTGCCAGGCACCTTTGTCCATGGGATTCTCCAGGCATGAATACTGAAGTGGGTTGCCATTTCCTTCTCCAGGGGATCTTCCCAACTCAGGAACTGAACCCTGGTCTCCTGCATTGCAGGCAGATTCTTTACTGACTGAGCTATGAGGGAAGCCCCATCCAAGGGGTGAAGTATTTTATATGTAAATGGGAAATAAGTTTGTAAGAATGGCTCCTTGATGAAGTTGGATGAAGAAGATTTTAAGTAAGTGGTGAGTTCTAAAATTTTTTAAAGGCAAAGAAAGCTGTATCTTGACACAAAGTCCTGGGAGGGGCCCAAGGGCATTTCAGGCAGAGTAAGCCCATAAGTGCATTATAACAATTCTCTGAGCCAGACTTGTAAATATGTGTCAGCTGAGGCCTAGAAAGTCTTATGCAGCCTCATGAAATTCCTTTTAAAAACTTAGTTGACTACAGGGATGTTTCTAGTTGCTTAAGTCCCTAAACAGATTTAGTTAACTTAATTTCAGTGGCAAATTAATTGTGTAGACATGGGTTGATACTCTTCAGAGGAGTGTTTTTGAAGTTTGAAATCCATACTGTGTATAAGAGACCTTTGAGGTCCAGAAGCAAAGTTAACTGGAGTGTCCAAAGTTCTGTGCCAGATATGTCCAAGTTTTTATTTTTCTGAGTTTTTAAGAGCTGTTTCCTTGAGAAAGTTTAAAGATATTGGCCTTTAGAACGAGTCCTTGTATTTAAAAAGTAAAGGCATGGTCTACATTACAAAATGAAAAGAATCTCACTATTATACAAAGGTTTAAACTACGATTTAAATGTTTTAATAGTAATTTGCTACACAGTATAAGAAAAATCAGAAAACAATTTGCACTGTCACTAATTATTATGTTTAGAAGTCCATACAAAGACATTGTTTCATTTTGCTTAGAATAACAAAAACCTCATCCATATAATGGTTAAGGAAAATAGTAGTTTAAAACATTCCAGCCAGATGTTGACTGCTAATGAACTGCAGCAGCCTGGCCTCAGAAAAGATGATAAATCCAGAGTACAATCTTTGAAAAGAATCTCTTAATTAAGTGTTGAGCATGGACTGAAGCCATGTGCTCACTGGTACAAAAACCAGGAGGGCTTAGTATGAGGCATTGGGTGGCCTGTGTTTAAAAAATGTTTGAAAATTTAAGCTACTATTGTTACTATGTGCATATAAAACTGTTGGCATTGTATTATCATAAGAAAGAACCAGGTTTCTTTCAGTTACATGGGATAGTGTTTGTGTCTTTGATTATAGTCTTTTTTAGGAGTAGGATTGGAAATGGAACCTTTTATTTAATGATTTTGAGTGATTTGGATTCACTTGGATGGTATGACTAAGCTATTTGCCGATTGGGAGCCTTGCTTCACGGAGGTTGTTTAGGTCACCTCTGCTTTTTTTGTTTTTCCATTTCCTTTCTTAGGCTAAATGCTTGTTTACCATTAGCGTAAACGAAGGCAAACAAGATTCATTAGGGAGCAACGGTTTGGAGGAATAAGGGTCACTGTTTCCAAGTGGTTTCAAATGAAACCACTGTGGCTGAAAATTCATAGCCATGCCGGGTTGTGCCTTGAACTTTTGTTGCAATTCTTAGATTCTTTTCATTATTAGGTCACCATGTTTCGATGTCTCCAAACTTTGACTTGCACACAGCAATAATATAAACATTATTCAGTATTTAAAGAATTAACTGGACCAATGTAGGTGATATTAATATACCACATATGTTCATAGCTCTTACCTTCTACCCTTATGGTATACAAAGAAAAGGTAAAAGATAGCAGTACAATGGTAAATAATCCTACCAAATTCAGAGGGGTTTGTCATCTGATTATCTGGGTCATGAACTTTTTTGTACAGTTCTTCCATGTATTCTTGCCACCTCTTCTTAATATCTTCTGCTTCTGTTAGATCCATACCATTTCTGTCCTTTATCGAGCCCATCTTTGCATGAAAAGTTCCCTTGGTATCTCTAATTTTCTTGACGAGATCTCTAGTCTTTTCCTAGTCATTCTGTTCTTTTCCTCTATGTCTTTGCACTGATCGCTGAAGAAGGCTTTCTTATCTCTTCTTGCTATTCTTTGGAACTCTGCATTCAGATGCTTATATCTTTCCTTTTCTCCTTTGCTTTTCACCTCTCTTCTTTTCACAGCTATTTGTAGGTCCTCCCCAGGCAGCCATTTTGCTTTTTTGCATTTCTTTTCCATGGGGATGGTCTTGATCCCTGTCTCCCGGTCCCATCACTTCATGGCAAATAGATGGGGAAACAGTGTCAGACTTTATTTTTGGGGGGGCTCCAAAATCACTGCAGATGGTGACTGCAGCCATGAAATTAGAAGACGCTTACTCCTTGGAAGAAAAGTTATGACCAACCTAGATAGCATATTCAAAAGCAGAGACGTTACTTTGCTGACTAAGGTCTGTCTAGTCAAGGCTATGGTTTTTCCTGTGGTCGTGTATGGATGTGAGAGTTGGACTGTGAAGAAGGCTGAG
>SJYX01024570.1:9356-49654 GCA_006410675.1 Oreotragus oreotragus
TTTTTTTTTTTTTTAATTTTTTTAATTTTTTTGTATTTATTTATTTTTTTACATGAGTCCAACTCACATCCATACATGACTACTGGAAAAACCATAGCCTTGACTAGACTGACCTTTGTTGGCAAAATAATGTCTCTGTGTTTTTTTAATATGCTGTCTAGGTTCCTCATACGAGGAAGGCAATGGCACCCCACCCCAGTACTCTTGCCTGGAAAATCCAATGGATGGAGTAGCCTGGTGGGCTGCAGTCCATGGGGTCGCTAACAGTCAGATAGACTGAGCGACTTCACTTTCACTTTTCTCTTTCATGCATTGGAGAAGGAAATGGCAACCCACTCCAGTATTCTTGCCTGGAGAATCCCAGGGATGGGGGAGCCTGGTGGGCTGCCATCTATGGGATCACACAGAGTCAGACACGACTGAAGTGACTTAGCAGCAGCAGCAGCAGGTTCCTCATAGCTTTCTTTTCAAGGAGCAAGTGTCTTTTAATTTAATGGCCGCAGTCATCATCTGCAGTGATTTTGGATCCCCCAAAAATAAAGTATGTCACTGTTTCCATTGCTTCCCAATCTATTTGCCATGAAGTGATGGGGCTGGATGCCATGATTTTAGTTTTCTGAATGTTGAGTTTTAAACCAACTTTTTCACTCTCCTCTTTCACTTTCAACTTAGCAGCAGCAGCAGCTACATGTGGAGGTGCTACACAGAAACAGTTTACATGGGATTAAAACCATTACTTTGCCTAAGATGAACTTTTCATCTTTCTGGTTATTTTTCATTGGGTCCATTTCTCAAGGATTGAGTATTTATCATAGCTGCAGGAACAGGGGGATTAAAAATAGGGTGTTTGACATTATTCTGTTATTTACAGAATGATGCTGGAATGATAGCCTATAATAAAAACTAAAATGGATGGTTGATTCCACTGGGCCCACATGTGTTCATATTCCATAGAACTATATCAAACAACATATGATATTGTCATATCCTCAACGTTTTTCTTTACTTTCCCAATTGCACTACCACACAGTCTACCAGGGAAAAAAAATAAGAAAAGTAGAGTGCTATCCTAGAAAAGGAAGGAGGAGTTAATCTAAAAAATAAACAAGTAGCCAAAAGCTTAAGAAATTAAATGAGATAAAAGTTGGCAAATGGCATTAAACTTTAGAGGGACATTGTTAGTGATTCTGAAGACTATAAAATCAATAAATAGAAAGACTGAGGAGAAAACAAGGATGAAGATATAAAGATAAATACCAAGTATATATTCTTTAAAATATTTTTGATGATGGTGAGGGGTGAGATAGAGCCCTACTTACAAAGAGTAACAAGATTGAGCATAGTGTTTTTGTTTCTTTATTTTTTAAAATATTTTGTGCACAGAAAGCACATAAGCTGCAGAGAAAAGAGATCAATGGAGACAGAGAGAGGAGAGTGTGGGGGCTGTTATCTATAGCAGAGGTTCAAGGTAAGTTTTAGATGGAAGGAGGGGCATTATTTCCAAGTAAACCAAAGCTAAGCAAAGAAACGCTGTCTGGATGGAAATGTATAGGGATGTTTGTGAAGTGAGAGTATTTGAGGGACTTTACACCTAATGGACTCAACAGTCACTAGGAAGAAAAGAGTTAAGGACATTTGCTGATAGTGGGAAGAGGGTGGGGTAAAAGGCTGAAAGGGGTGTCAGTAATATAAATTACCAATTGAAGGGAAAGGTTTCTAAGGAAATGTGAGCATACAACTAAGTTCAGCAATAATGAACGTGCCATGGCTTCTGGACAAACAATTGATCTCTTCTAGGACTTAGCAACATGGGTGTAGGGACTGGAGAGACGAATGGTTGAATTTATACAAGGTTGTTACTCTTTTGAACCAAAACAGGTAAGTAATTTTTGGTAATGTGTGCTAAATTTGATAAAGAAAATGAATGAGAAAATAAGTTCAAAATATCTGCAGCTTTGATTTCTATTGAAGGAATCTGGGTAGAGGAGCATTCCTGGCCTCTTAAATTGCACCTTTCACTCATATAACTAACAAGCCAGAAACACAGAGTGGTTGCTTGCACGAGCACTTCCGTCAGAATGCTTGGCTGACACTTTCCAGCTGTATAATAGGGGACCAGTTTCTAAGTTGTTCAATTTTAATATCTTTAAAATGGAAATTAAAGTAATTGATTCACTGAACTAATACTTAAAACAGTGCCTGCCTGGTCATATGAAGCATTCTATAAATGTTTGTATTAATTAGATTCTATGACAGTCTCTTCCTCAAACTTAATGCAGTCTCCAAATGATGAAAGCAGAGAGTTAAACCTATGCAAGGGATAAAGCCAAGAAGAAATTATTTTATTTTTCTATTAATGTTATAAATAATATATGAAGTATTTAATCTCTCAATTCCATTAACTACTGAATGAGGATAAGGTTCAAGGTTAATTTTTTAAAAGCAGTTAGTTTGCTCCACTAGTAACAAAACCTATTAACTTATTGCCACTTATTCCATTTCTTTACACATGGACAAAATTCTTAATTCAACTCTGAATATAGCTGTTTCAGTGGCTAAGACAGTATTTTTATCACTAGCTCATTAGAAGGCCATGCTTTGAAAATTTCCTTACAAATATGATATTTTAATAACAAGAGGTCTGCATAACCTAGGGAGAGAAGAGTAGTGAAATTTGAAGAGAATATTTTTTCTTCTCTAATCAGAGGAAATAAGGTGCTTTATTAACGATGATCAACAGGTTCTTATATGCACTTACAGGGCAAGAGAATAAACAATCAAATCCTAAATGTCCAATGTTTCCTTTTGTTTCATTTGACTGCTAGTCTTGGGAAAGTAGGTGGCTCAAAAGTTGGCTGAAGAGGTAAATTTGCACAAAGACTATATTCATATGTTCTGTACTGAGTAATTCTAAGGACCAGCAACCTTAGAATCATCTGTTAGAAATATAAACTCACAGGTACCATTTTTAACCTATCGAAACAGTTCCACATTTCAACAAGATGCCAGGGGATTAACATACATGTTCATGTTTGAGAAGCACTGTCTCAAGAAGAAGCTCATATTCTCTAATAAAATGAGGACTGACTTCTCACTATTTTGCCCTTTTCTATTACTCTGGTTTCTGAACAAGTAGAAAAAGCTGATCTGGAAACTTGAGAATAAGTCAAAAGGGCACTCTACCCCTACTGGCCTGGACATCTCCTTTCCTTGTCTAAGTCTGAGTGAAAAAGACTCTATATTTACCTAACCCTAGACCTTGACTCTCCTCATAAAATGATGGATTTTTGGTTGAAGAAATAGGATGCTCATGTGGTGGGTATTAGTACAGCTCATCAATTTTAGCAATTGCAGCTTTTGAAAACAAAATCATAAAATATGACTGAACATACAGTTAGAAAATGAGGGATAAATTTTCCTATGACAAGAACATTTTTTAAATCCACAAGTTTGTCCAGGGTGATACCTATTTTATCAATAAAGACAGTTGTTGTGTCAAGTTGTCACACTAAGTGGATTTAAGAGAACAAGAAGGGATGGGACAACACAAACCATATTTGTTTAAAGTTAGAAATTAAGTATTCCTTGTTTTATTTCTTTCACTGGCATATAGGAGAGAACATTTAGGAGAGAAGAGGGAAAATGAATTTGGTTCTCAGAACAAGATTTAAGATACGAATTGAGTTTGAATTTGCACTAAATCACCTCTGGTGTCTTTTTAGATAGTAAATCAACTATTTATTTTGAAAGTTTTTGATAAAGCTAACACCTTACAATTGAATGTGAATTAAAATTTTCTTTATGGATTCTAAGTAACATACGTCCAAAGTAATATTTAAATGATAGTTCCTGAGGACTAGGATCTTTAAACATAGCAAATTGTGGGTTTTCCATAACTATACACCATGCCAATTTCTAGACCCAAATTATATTCTCTGTATTACATATAGATGAACTGAACATTTTTCAGAAGCTAACCCATTTTTCTTACACTGATATTTCTTCTGTGCATTAATTTTCATCTCAAAGTTTACTCTGAAGTTCAAAGTTAAGGAACAAGTTGAGAAATGCAAAGAAAGTCAGAATGAATGATTTGTAGCAGTTAATCTGCAGTTTTGCTATACTATCTCCTGAGACTTTAAACAATATTAGACAATCAGACTTTGGGGATACAAGAGATATTTGAGGCTTGAGGTTAAATGTTCACTTTATAAGGGTAACCCAAATACCGAATTAAAGTGCTTCTCCATGCTAGGAGAAATGTGATGTCCAGGCCACCCCAGACCAAATGAATAAGAATCATTTAAGGTGTGTGGTCTATACATCTGCATTAAATGCAAACCACAAACTGTCCAAATGATGCTAACCGCAGTTAGGTTTGAGATCTCTTTCCACCCATTAGAGGATGCTAATGGACTTTGTAGCTGATGTATGTAAAATACCATCCAAACTACAAATTTGTAACGAGGAAAATTGTACCTGGTTATTATACCCAATGTCAGGCTACAGATTTCAAATGAATAAAAGAAAGTTAGGATACTGTGATCATATCTCTACTTGAATGAAATACTCACTTAATATGTGAAAAATGCATTCTGATATATATGGGCACTATTCTTTCAGGGGAGATAAGAAATATCATTTCTTACTCTTATTAGTGCAAGTGAGATTTTATTGCCTTTTAAACTTTATATAGAGGAGAATGCAGTCTTGCAAACATTCTTCTAAGGAAAACAGTATATACATTTTGGGGTGGATGAATCTACCCCAACATAAATATATAACTGGAGTTCAGGAACTGTTATATTTTGTTTGAAGTGGTGGTCATTAATTTAAAATGCCATTATCAACTTTTTCTTATAATGCTCAGGTGTTAACTCATTTTAGCAAATTTAATTTACTGAAGCATTTTGTATGGCACTGCATGTCAAGTTTAATGGATAGTTTAAGTTCATTTTAAACTTTATATACTCATCTCCAGAGGGTAGATGACTAGGAATAAAGATTATGAAGGTAATAAATGCAACTGTAGGAAATAAAAGTATAACTCTGAGTGTATATGGTGAATGACTTCCCTATAGATTTGTAATGGTAGTTTTCCTTTCAACGTCAGCTTCTGATAAAGTCTTAGTCATGAAAAAACTGTAAGGTAACTGAAAATCATTCCAATTTACTTCTCCTAGATAATCATTTCACAAGTGGACTTTTATCACTTGACAGTTGATAGTATGGTAGCATATTTGTGTTTTATTGCTATGGCAATAGCCCTTCTCTTGTGACAAGGATTATGTATTTTTGGTTCCTTGTTCTGAAATCACATGTTTACAAATGAGCACAGCTTTATGATGGTGGTTTTCAATTTAATTGCCTCCAGCAGTGTGCTGTGGATCCTGTGCCATGTTACTTAGATATCCCCTTCAGGACTGAAGGATAGTTGAACACAGGTTTGGGGACTGCTGCTCTCAAATTATCTTCAACCGTCAATCCTTTGGAAATTGCCCTTAGCTCAAGAAAGCCTTCTTGTTCAAGATCATATTCCTACACCAGGCACAGCCTAAATCCAGTAACTGGTTGATACAAGGATTTAAGAGTTGTCTCACTCTGAATATCCATGCCAGAGCTTGAAAGAGGTTAGGCAGAGCCCAAGTTCTCCCTCTGCCTACACCTGATCTGTTCCATTCCCTTCAGGCATTATAATAGTACTGCCCAATGAAACTCCTATCTGAAAAACATCTCCTTAGTGTCTGCTTCATGGATAACTTGACCTGGAACAGTTTTATCTAGTAAAGCAGATGGACTGGATCACTTACTAGCTAGCCCACAGTGAGTATCCAAATTCCTGGTGGTAGATGGAACTTGGAAAGCTTCTGTAACCAGGTATCAGTGAAATTGTTAAAAACTTTATTTAGTGAACTGGAGAGGTAAACTGGTAGATGTAAACTTACTAGCAGGTATAATATATATAGCAGATGTTTGAGAAATATGAGAGATACAGTATTTATAAAGATAGTGGAGCTGGGTAACTATTGTTAGGGGTTATGATACTCTGAAGAAAGTACATGAAGGTCTGGGAGTTATTAACTGTCAGTGAGAAGCAAACTGTGAAAGTTAGATGGGCTCCTTGAATGCATACAATAGCCCTTATTCCCAGATACTAAGAACAGAGAAAACCCAGGACCTAATAGTAAAAAGTAG
Source organism: Oreotragus oreotragus (assembly GCA_006410675.1). Classification (NCBI taxonomy): domain Eukaryota; kingdom Metazoa; phylum Chordata; class Mammalia; order Artiodactyla; family Bovidae; genus Oreotragus; species Oreotragus oreotragus. The sequence goes on from SJYX01024570.1 coordinate 15,552, forward strand.
CTTGGCTCCTGGAAAGGTTAACCAAAACAAATCTGAAGTGCCAAGTTTAGAGCTCTGATTGGGGGAAAAAAAAAATGGGATCCTGATATTTAGGATCATCCGTATTCATGCTCTTCATTAGCTAGATTCCTCTGAATTCTTTGGATTCTTCGAACTCACCCACTTCTCTCTGTTAGCAGTTAGTGTTCCCATCTGTCTTGAAGAAAACCTCTCACATGTGCCCTTCTACATCTTCTCTTAGGAAATAGGTCAACAACTAGAATTACTGGCCACCATAATCTGGCCTTGGAAGTGATGGGATTGCAAAGGGAGAAAGGGATTATATCCCAAGTATATTCAGACCCAAGCTAAACAGTCTTGAGAGGAACTTGGGAAATATATATATGGAACTAAACTCAGAAAGAATATGCAGTTTTATAAGGGAGAGTTTATTGACAAAGGGGAATTGCTTTTTGGAAAATAATCTGGGGAAAAACATTCAAAGAAAGATTGAAAGAAATGGTTCTAATATGTTCTGGGATATCTCATAGAAGCTTGCAGAAAATGGTGACCCCAAATAAGTGAAAGGATGACTATAGCAAATGATAGTCAAAGAAGAAATGGTTCAGAGAAAGAAGAATGCCAGAGTGGTTGCATGACGTAAGGCTGGGGAAAATACTAGAATAATATGTTCTGCAGGAGGGCCAGAACTTTATTTAACAAAGTAATAAAAAAATATGCTGGTGAGAGAGCCATCAGTGTTAGAGCCTACAGTCTAATGTCTAATTGTAAGCTAGGATTCATGCGAAGATGTTGAGAACTGGTCTCATGATAAGAATAGGGATGGTAAGTTCTGAAAAAGTGGGGTCTAGATGGTTGCTCTTAACAGTTTAAAGGTAGGATAAATAATTCTCATGGGCAACAAGGTTGGAATGACAATCAGAGGAGCATGGCAAGCAGAGAACTAAAGATATGGCTAATATATCAATTATGCAGCTTTCTTGGGTGTGAGAAAGATATGCACCCAGTGAGGGTATCACTCAATCTCTCTAACAACAACAATAGCAACAGTCAAGGAAGTATGATCAAAGAAGCTGACTTCAGGCAGCCATCTTAGTAAAATGTCTCAATCTCTTGTCTAATACACAGATGTGAGCCACTTTTCCAACTATGAACCCATTGAATGAAGAACAAACTTGATCCCCAAGAAGTAGTATCCTGTAGCATTCTGGCTATAATGATTACTTCATCTTTTCCCAAAAAAACCTACAGTCATTGACTTGAGTAACTATGCACTGGGGAAAATGGAATACCTAAACATTCTAAGGATTGTCACACATGAGAGCTAAGTAGGCATTGATACTGAAGACCACAAATTATTTTCATGATTTCCCTGTGAGAGCAGGAACACATGGATTTTTGTTTTGCCAGGAAATAAAGTCCTAGTGTAAGTTCAGCTCAAAATGCATCCACTGGTCCCGTGACTTACATGTGGTCTTTTCCCCCACTGAAAAATGTATAATTTTAGCTAATATTCCTGGCAATTAATACAATTTCTATATTAGTTTTCTGGCCTATAAAGTAAAATCTATTATGGTGGAAAAGGCCTCTAAAACATCCCCCCACCACCAACTCAAATAAGACAGTGACAATATTGCAGGAGAAATGGCAGAGATTTGCACTACCTTAAATATACAAAGGAGGCAGAGGTGGAGTCTCCAAAATATCTGCATTTAGTTCACTAGGCTGGCCCAGAAAACCAAACTGAGCCTGGAAAATAATGTAGACTACTACAGACTCAACCAAAAAGCAGCCTAATTAAACCTGCTATGGGAGAGATAACATCTTAGCTAGAGAAGATTGACATCATTTTATGTAGATGGTATTTGGCCATTTATCTCCCAACCATGTTCTTTTCCATCCTTATCAGCAAGGAAGAACAGAAACAGTTCACATTCATTTGGGGGATTTCTTTGGTGGTCCAGTGATTAAGAATGTTCCTTCCAGTGTAGGGGACATGAGTCCCATTCCTGGATGGGGAACTAAGATCCCACATGCCAAATGGTAAGTAAGCCTGAGCACCACAACTGAAGAGAAGGCTGAATGCCAAAATGAAGAGCTCACGTGCCACAGCTAAGACCTGATGCAGCCAAATAAATAAATATTTAAAAGATAATTTTAAAAATATTAATTTGGAATGGACATCACTATTCAGTTTTGGTTTTGCAGCAAAGCTTTGCTAACTTTCCTACCCTCTGTTATAATATGGCTGGAAGAAACCCAAACTATATGTGCTTCCTGTAGAACATCAAAGGCATTCATGATATTGAAGACATCATGCTGATAAACCTGTATAAGCAGGAAATGTCAAGGACAAAATCTGTATAAGCAGGAAATGTCAAGAAATCTTGGTAAGGCATGTGTGACCCAGGAGGTTGAAAAGAAGCCCTATGATTCATAGGTTTGCTATCATTGAATCTGTAGGAACTGGTCATCTGGAACATGTTGGAATAACACATCTAAAATATAGGACAGATCATTTCATCTCATTTTATCCCAACACAAAGGAAGTTCAACCCCTGATAGGTCAATAGGTTCACTCGGGTTGTAGGGGTAGTATAGTCCATGCCTGCTACCATATTCCATCGTTAAACCTTATATACCTAGTGACATGAAAAACCTGTGCAAAGCTGAATGGGATTCACAGGACACAGTAGATTCTAAGCATAAGTAATGCCTGTGATAGAAAATAATATCACATGGAGTTTGTAACAACCCTCAATATGACAATAACAATATAGACTAGGGATTCTGGAGAAAGACTATGCCACCTGCATAAGACTTTTTATAAAATTTTAAATTTATATTCATTTTAATATAAACCATGTACATTATACATTTTAGCATAAACACAGATCTCAGTTCAGTTCAGTCGCTCAGTCATGTCCGACTCTTTGCGACCCCACGAATCGCAGCACGCCAGGCCTCCATGTCCATCACCATCTCCCAAAGTTCACTCAAACTCACGTCCATTGAGTCAGTGATGCCATCCAGCCATCTCATCCTCTGTCTTCCCCTTTTCCTCCTGCCCCCAATCCCTCCCAGAATTAGAGTCTTTTCCAATGAGTCAACTCTTTGCATGAGGTGGCCAAAGTACTGGAGTTTCAGCTTTAGCATCATTCCTTCCAAAGAACACCAGGGCTGATCTCCTTTAGAATGGACTGGTTGGATCTCTTTGCAGTCCAAGGGACTCTCAAGAGTCTTCTCCAATACCACAGTTCAAAAGCATCTAGATAAAGTTATAAATAAATATCTATGCCTATACCAACATCTGTACCTATTATATTTCTATACCTAGCAGGCTCTGTTTAATCCCTACTAAAAGGTAAAAAAAAAAAAAAAATCCTCTAATTCAAGTTCAAAATCCCTCTAGTTTACCAGTGCTCCCCCACTTGAGAACAGTTTAGAGATCTTCAGAAACAATTACTTCAGAATACTGACTAGCATAAAAACTGATAGGTCATTAGAAAACACAAAAATTGAGGTACATGAAGGCCTTGTACATAACACAACCAGATGAATCTATTAATGAAGGTTGCTCAGCAAGTTACTAGAAACCTAGGTATGGCCCTTCTACAGGCAATACATATGCAATTACCTATGCAAAAGTCCCATCTTTTGGACCAATAGCTTGGTTAGTGAACCTTGAGTTTCTGTGTCTTATCTGTCTTTTCCCCGTTATATATTTTTTCCTACATCTTCACCAGTCTCTACATAAAATCCTTCTGCTCTTCATTCTGTCCACAGTCCTCCTGGTGCTGTATGTGGAGTTCAAAGTCATTATTAACAACTGAGAACTATCTCTGTGTTGATTTTAAGTCAAAGAAGAATTGTCCCCTAAAAACACAGCTTCTCAAAACTTGCTGTGAGCAAGGTGAGGAAGTATATTTGCTTTCCATTGTGGGGAAGCTTTCTTACCCCATAAACATTCACAATGAGTTAAACAAGTCCTAATAGAGCAAAGAAGATGACTAAAAAGCACAAAAGTGGGAGCAACCAATTAGCTACACTCTTCCTGCAAATACCTATTTGTATTACACAGAAATAAATACATCATCACAGAGTTTTCCCCCAACCTTTAAATTTATAATCCTCTGCTCTATCCAAAAAGAGAAGGTGGTATATTACCTGTGATACAAAGGACCCAAGGTGGCAATGACTATTCATCTTGATTTTTCTCTTACCGTGAAGCATGATCATTTAGGTAGTCACCATTTTAAGCAGCCACCTTTGCTAGTTTTCTTTCACTACTTACAACAAATTCTACAAACCTAGTTGCTTATAACAATACAAATTTGTAATTTTACAAAAGTCTGAAATGAGTCAGCAGAAGGGAATAGGTTAAGTCAGTTCTAACTCTGGTGGTCCAGTGGTTAGGGCTCTGTGCTTTCACTGCCAGGAGCATGGGTTCAATCCTTGGTTAGGAAACTAAGATCTTGCAAACCGTTTATTGCAGTCAAAAGAGATTAAATGAGTTAACAGAAAAACATTGCTTCTGGAGGCTCTAGGGGAGAATCTGTTTCTTTTCCTTTTCTAGAGGGCACGTGTATGCCTTGATTCACAGCCCTGCATCAACCCAGCTTCTGCTTCCATGGCCACATATCTGACTCTGACACTGAAACACTGTTGGTCACTCAATTGTGTTCAACTCTTTGTGACCCTATGGACTGTAGCCCACCAGGCTCCTCTGTCCATGGGTATTCTCCAGGCAAGAATACTGGAGTGGGTTGGCATTCCCTTCTCCAGAGGATCTTCCCAACCCAAGGATCGAACCCTGTCTCCCTCACTGAAGGCAGATTCTTTACTGTCTGAGCCACCAGGGAATACTCTGACATGCCTCCCTCTTAAAAGGGCCCTTGGATTGTACTGCTCTGCTGCTGCTAAGTCGCTTCAGTCATGTTCGATTCTGTGCAACCCCATAGACGTTAGCCCACTAGGCTCCACTGTCCTTGGAATTCTCCAGGCAAGAACACTGGAGTGGGTTGCCATTCCCTTCTCTGTTGGATTAAACCTGGCTCACTTAAATAATCCAGGATAATCTTCCCATCTCAAAGCCTTTATTATATCTGTAAAGTAAGGTACCTTTTGTCATGTAAGGTAACACATTCATAGGCTCTGGGAGTTAATTTGTGAACATCTTTCAGGGCTATTATTCTGCCTGTGATCCCACCCTCATCCTCCATTCAATATCTCAAGATGAGTAGCATTCGACCTGGCTACATGTGAGAAAGACCTGCAGAATTTTAAAAATACCCATTCTGGATCCCATCTCCAGAGACGTTAGTTTAACTGGTTTATAGTTGAGGCCCAGGGATTTATAGTTTTTAAAAGATTCCCCAAAGCACCCTATGTTAAGAACCATGTTATACAGTATTGAATGATTCTAAAATTTTCTGCACCTAATTTAATCCCTAAGAATAAAGTATATTCAAATATAATCAGTTTTGCCTAACTCATTTATTCTAACCAGTCCAACAAAAGTTAATCACTCTTAAATGTGCCAAGATAAACTCAGCATTCTTGTACGTCCTTGGTTTAACATATTAATTTTCAAATCTAGTTTGGCCCCATCTTCTTTGCAAAACTGTCTTTGTAGAAACTTTTAAAAGTATTATATTTTTCTTCCAAACTGATACCATTATGTATATCTATTAATTCAGCTTACCCAACTCAGAGGTAAGCTGAATACCAGACCACCTAACCTGCCTCTTGAGAAATCTGTATGCAGGTCAGGAAGCAACAGTTAGAACTGGACATGGAACAGACTGGTTCCAAATAGGAAAAGGAGTACGTCAAGGCTGTATATTGTCAACCTGCTTATTTAACTTATATGCAGAGTACATCATGAGAAATGCTGGACTGGAAGAAACACAAGCTGGAATCAAGACTGCCGGGAGAAATATCAATAACCTCAGATATGCTGATGACACCACCCTTATGGCAGAAAGTGAGGAGGAGCTAAAAAGCCNGGTTCCAAATAGGAAAAGGAGTACGTCAAGGCTGTATATTGTCACCCTGGTTATTTAACTTATATGCAGAGTACATCATGAGAAATGCTGGACTGGAAGAAACACAAGCTGGAATCAAGATTGCCGGGAGAAATATTAATAATCTCAGATATGCAGATGACACCACCCTTATGGCAGAAAGAGAAGAACTAAAAAGCCTCTTGAAAGTGAAAGAGGAGAGCGAAAAAGTTGGCTTAAAGCTCAACATTCAGAAAACAAAGATCATGGCATCCGGTCCCATCACTTTATGGCAAATAGATGGGGAAACAGTTGACACAGTGGCTGACTTTATTTCTTTGGCTCCAGAATCACTGCAGATGGTGATTACAGCCATGAAATTAAAAGACGCTTGCTCCTTGGAAGGAAAGTTATGACCAACCTAGATAGCATATTAAAAAGCAGAGATATTACTTTGCCAACAAAGGTCCTTCTAGTCAAGGCTATGGTTTTTCTAGTGGTTGTGTATGGATGTGAGAACTGGACTATAAAGAAGGCTGAGAGCCAAAGAATTGATGCTTTTGAACTGTGGTGTTGGAGAAGACTCTTGAGAGTTCCTTGGACGGCAAGGAGATTCAAACAGTCCATCCTAAAGGAGATCCGTCCTTGTGTTCACTGGAAGGACTGATGTTAGTGCTGATAGTTCAATACTTTGGCCACCTGATGTGAAGAGCTGACTCATTTGAAAAGACCCTGATGCTGGGAAAGATTGAGGGCAGGAGGAGAAGGGGACGACAGAGGATGAGATGGTTGGATGGCATCACCGACTCGATGGACATTGGTTTGGGTGGACTCCGGGAGTTGGTGATGGGCAGGGAGGCCTGGTCTGCTGCAGTTCATGGGGTCACAAAGAGCCGGACACGACTGAGTGACTGAATTAAAAACTGGAGGAAAAAAATCCAAATCTAACTAACAAACAAGTGATTGCCTGCTTCACCTAAACACGAAATAAAGACTGAAATATGCATAACATTAAAAGATTTGTCACCAGAGGAACCATATACAAGAAATGTGAAAGGAATGTAAAGGAAGTCCTTCAAGTCAAAAGAAAATGGTACCAGATGAAGGTCTGGATCTACAGAGAAGCGTGAAGAGCACCAGCAGTAGTAAGTATATGGGAAATGATATAAAAGACATTTACCTCACTATACATCTCTTTAAAAGACAACTGAAGCAAAAGTAATAAAACGATTTCTGGTTTTATACTATATATACTGGTAAAATATAATACATGACAACAATAGCTAAAAGACCAGGAGATGAGAATGAAAGTGAACTGTCCAGTTTTTACACTGTGTATAAAAGGTGTAATGCTTGAAGGTAGACTGTGATAAAGATACACAGTATAAACTGAAGTTAAACAACACAAAAATAAGTTATGATCACTAAGCCAAGAAAGGAAATAAGGTGAAATTATTAAACAAACAAACAAAACTTCCACTGTTCCAAAGATAGCAGCAGAAGAGAAAAAGGAACCAGGGACAGATGAGACAACAGCAAGAGAGTAGATTTAAATCAACCATATGAAGAATTACAACAGATACAAAGGTGTAAACAAAAGATCAGCAAACATTAAAGGGCCAGATAGTAAACAGTTGACCTTTGCAAGTACAAAGTTTCTGCTGCAACTAGGTTAACTCTGCTGATGTAGCACAAAAGCAGCCACACGCAATACACAAAGAACTTACAACAAATAAGGCCACAGTTTACTAGTCCCTTGTTTCAGTACCCCATTTCAAAGGCAGAAGTAGACTGGGGGACAAATTTATGACCTAAAAATATGCTGCCTATAAACAATATTTTAATATGATATCTACAGATTAAAGGGCTTCTCTGGTGGCTCAGACAGTAGAGCATCTGACTGCAATGTGGGTGACCTGGGCTTGATCCCTCGGTTGGAAAGATCCCCTGGAGAAAGGAACAGCTACCCATTCCAGTATTCTTGCTTGGAGAATTCCAGGGAAAGAGGAGCCCGGTGGGCTATAGTCCATGGGGTTGCAAAGAGTCAGACACAACTTAGCAACTTTCATTTTCACATATTAAAAGGATGCAAAAAAATATACTATGCAAATATGGCAGAGAAGAAGCAATTCTGACTCCAAATTGGAACGGTTTATTTGACTTGCTTTTCATTGCTGTTGTTACTATGCTGCTGCTGCTAAGTCGCTTCAGTTGTGTCTGACTCTGTGCGACCCCACAGATGGCAGCCCACCAGGCTCCGCTGTCCATGGGATTCTCCAGGAAAGAACACAGGAGTGGGTTGCTATTTCCTTCTCCAATGCATGAAAGTGAAAGTGAAGTTGCTCAGTCGTGTCTGACTCTTAGCGACCCCATGGACTGCAGCCTACCAGGCTCCTCCATCCATGGGGTTTTCCAGGCCAGAGTACTGGAGTGGGGTGCCATTGCTATAAATCCCTGCCTCAGTAAACCCAGCTGCTCTGCCTGACTGTTGGGCTAAAGTGCCTTTCTTCAGCTCACAGGGAGATAATCGGACCATCCTCGCCTGTGATTGGCTGCAGGAAGGGTGAGATAGTTTGTGCTCTGTGTGCACATTCTCTCAATCGTGTCCGGCTCTTTGGGACCCTGTGGACAGTAGCCTGCTAGGCTCCTCTGCTCATGGAATTTTCCAGGCAAGAATACTTCACTGGTTGCCATTTCCTAATTGAGAAGATCTTCCTGACCCAGGGATCCAGCCTGCATCTCCTGCACTACAGTGGATTCTTTACCACTGAGTCATCAAGGAAGTCCAGTTATTAGAGAAATACAAGTCAATGATACAATGAGGCGTCACACCTAACCAATCAGAATGGCCATCATAAAAACATTTACAGACAATAAATGCTGGAGCTGATGTGGAGAAAAGGGAACCCTCCTACTCTGTTGGTGACAGTATATATTGACATAGCCATTATGGAGCAGAATAGGGAGATTCCTTAGAAAACTAGGAATAAAACTACCACAAGACCCAGTAATCCCACTACTGGGCATATATGAAGAGAAAAAGACATAACTGAAAAAGACACATGTACCCCAGCGTTCACAGCAGCACTATTTCCAATAGCCAGAACATGGAAGGAACCTAGATGCCCATCGACAGATGCATGGATAAAGAAGTTGTGATACACACACACAGAGTAATACTACCTGGTCATAAAAAGGAATGAAACTGAGTCAGTTGTAGCGATGTGAATGAACCTAAAGTCTGTCATACAGATTGAAGTATGTCAGAAAGAGATAAACAAGTATCATATATTAATGCATATAAGTGGAATCTAGAAACATGGTGCTGATGAACACATCTGCAGGGCAGAATGGAGATGCAGATGTGTGGACACAGTGGTTGAAGGAGAGGCTGGGATGAATGAATAGAGTAGCACTGACTTGTATCCACCACCTTGTGTAAGAGTGCTGGGTAGCAGGAAGCAGCTGTACAGCAGAGCAACTCAGCTCAGGCGTCTGTGGTGATCTTATGGGTGGGATGCTGAGGCGGGGGAGGGAGGCTCAAGAGGGAGAGAATATATGTATACTTACAGCGGAGTCACGTTGTTGTACAGCAGAAACCAATACAACATTGTAAAGCCACTGTCCAATTAAAAGGTAAAAAACCCATCTACAACCAATAAATGCTGCAGGAGGAAGGGGAATGTTCCCGCACTGTTCGTGGGAGTGTAAACTGACACAGCCACTATGAAGAACAGTAGGGAGGCTCCTTAAAATACTAAAAATGGAACTACCATATGACCGTGCCATCCCACTCCTGGACATATACACAGTGAAAATCGTATCAAAAGATACATCAACACCATTGTTCACTGAAGCACTATTTACAATACCCCAGAGAGGGGAGCAACGTAAATGTCCACGAACAGAGAAATGGATAAAAGAAGATGTGGTACATATACACAGTGGAGTGTTACTCAGAAGAAGGACAGAAACTGTGTCATTTGCAGTGCCAAGGATGGACCTAGAGACTGTCATACAGAGTTCAGAATGTCAGAGACACGAAAAACAAATATCACATATAAACACACATATGTGGAAGCTAGGAAAAGGGTATAGAGGATCCTATTTGCACACAGACGATCAGACACAGAGAACAAATCTATGGACACCAAGGTGGGCGGTGTTTGGGTGGGGTGAACTGGGCGATTTGGATTGACATATATATACTATTGATACTATGCATAATAAAACAGATAAATAATGAGAACCTAATGAACTGCTCAGGGAACTCCATTCAATGTTCCATGGTGACCTACTGCTACTGCTGCTAAGTCACTTCAGTCGTGTCCGACTCTGTGTGACCCCATAGACGGCAGCCCACCAGTCTCCCCTGTCCCTGGGATTCTCCAGGCAAGAACACTGGAGTGGGTTGCCATTTCCTTCTCCAATGCATGAAAGAGAAAAGTGAAAGTGAAGTCACTCAGTCTGTCCGACTGTTAGCGACCCCATGGACTGCAGCCCACCAGGCTACTCTGTCCATTGGATTTTCCAGGCAAGAGTACTGGGGTGGGGACCTAAATGGGAAGCAAATCTAAACAGCAAGGGACATATGTAAACATATACATGATATTTTCTGTGTAACAAAAACTAAAGCATTGTAAAGCAACTATACTGCATTAGAAATTAATAAAAAATAAAATAACCCCCCTAAACTCACAGATAGAGAGAACTGATTGGTGGTAGCCAGAAGAGGTGGCTGGTGGTAGGGGAAGTAGAAGATGGTCGTGAAAAGGTACAAACTTTCAGTTATACAATAAGTCCTGTGGATGTAACGTACACCTTGCGGAGTAAAGCTGATAACACTGCATTGCTGACTTGGAAGCTGCTAAGAGAGTAGGTCTTTAAGGAAAAAATTTGCTAACTATGTGAGGTTATGAATGTCAACTAAATTTATTGTGAAAACATTTTACATTATATATTAAATATAAATTACTACATATAAAATCACTATGTTGTACACTTAGACTGATAATGCATTCCAATTATATCAATAAAATGGAGGTCCAAATGGTCCAAATCTGACCAACACACACGTGATTGCCTGCTCCTTTAAACCTGAAATAAAGACTGAAATATGCATAACATCAAAGAATCTGTCACCAGCAGAACCACATATGAGAAAAGTCAAAATAATGTAAAGGAAATCAGTCCTTCAGGTCAAAACAAAATGGTACCACACGGAGGTCTGGATCTACAGTAGTGGTAAGTATATTGGGAAGTTATACAAGGACATTTACCTCACTATATACCTCCCTTTAACAGACAGTTGATGGCTTTAATAAATAGTGAAAAAAATTTTCTGGTTTTATAATTCATACTGGTGAAATACATGATAACAACATAAAAAATGCCAGGGCAGGAGAATGGAGGTACACTGTCAAAGTTCTTACACAGTGTATAAAACGGTGTATTGCTTGAAGGCAGGCTGTGATAAGAATGCACAGTATAAACTGAAGTAAAATAACACAAAATAAAGTTACAACTACTTAGCCAAGAGGGGAAATAGGGTGAAATTAAAAAAAAAGTTTTCACTAGTCCAAAGGACAGCAGCAATAGAGAAAAAGGGAGCAAAGGATGGATGAGACAGCAGCCAGACAGCAAACCAACCATGCGGGTAATTACGTTAGACGTGAAAGTGCAAACCAAAATCATGAAAACTTTTCTCAAAGGGCTGGATGGAAAATAGCTGACCTTCGCCAGGTTATAAAGTCTCTGTCGCAAGCATGTGAACTCTGCTGCTGTAGCACAAAAGCAGCCACAGTCAATACAGTAAGAAATGGATGCGGTTATGTTCCAATAAACGCTTTTTACAAAATCAGAAAGCCTACCAGGCCATAGTTTTCCAGGCCCATGTTTCAGTACCTCGACTCTGAGGCAGAAGCAGACTGGAGGAAAAAGCATGACCTAAATGTATGCTGCCTACNTGATGGACAAGGATGCCTGGCGTGCTGCAATTCATGGGGTCACAGAGTCAGACACGACTGAGCAACTGAACTGAACTGAACTGAACTTAGAATTCCTTTGAAGAAAAACATGAGATTTAGAAAGATAACTTCTGTTCCTAGATTATGGAATAATAAGTATAGAGGGTGAACTATCTGAAGAAATAGAGCAGAGAAGAACTTTGGTAAAATGAACTGTAAAATATAAAATGATTGAGAAATGAAGAATGGATGCTTTCAAATTATGGTGCTGGAGAAGACTTGAGAGTCCCTTGAACTGAAAAAAGACCAAACCAGTCAATCATAAAGGAAGTCAACCCTATATTTAATGGAAGGTCTGTTGCTGAAGCTGAAACTCCCAATACTTTCGACACCTATGAAAAGAGATTATTTTTTGGAAAAGACCCTGTTGCTGGGAAAGTTTGAAGGCAAAAGAGAAGGGGGCAGCAGAAAATTCAATGCTTGCTTCTCTCACCCTCACGTCCTTGTCATTTTTTTCCCCTACAAGGCTTCATTTCCTCCTTCTTTCAAAATATTTTTAAAAGACATGAAAGACATTTGTTTGTAGGCAATCTCTGCTTTCATCCCTGCAACCAAAGTGTCCTTGGGGGAAAAAAACAAACCAAAATGATAGCTTCATTCTTTGCAAAGGGAGAGAAAAATGTACACAAATTAAAGTCTCAATAAACTTTGTGCTCACACATTATATAAAGTACTTCTTAGTAATACTCTCAGGGAAGTATCATCATGAAATACAGGTTGCTTGATTCCCAAACATTTAGTGAGTGTAAATATAAATGAACCCATTTATGGAAAAATGAGCTTTGTGACCTGGGGTCCCTTCTCTAAGCCTTAGATTTTTCATTTTTAAAATAAAGATGTTAGACCAGGTGATCTCTAAGGACACTTCCAAGCCCCAGGTCTGCTTGGATGTTATTGAAACTATGTGAAGAAAAACAGCTCACTGGAACAGTAACTTATAAAAAATTTAACTTATTCCTATCAGAGATTCTTCATCTTAGCGGGTTTTATGTCATGATGGGAACAGATGCCGTTTGACTTTGTATTTCAAGTTTAATTGACTTACAGGCTTACGGTGCCCTTCAGTGCAGTGGCTTTTCCAAGCAGGAGAGAATTGCTACTCTATAAGATCTTTAAATTCTCTGATATGAAATTATATTTATGTTCTGTGCTGAAATTATAATTTTCTTAGTGATTTTTCACAGGGACCTTCCCTTGGCCTGCATTTCCCACATTCACCATCTCTTGTCAAGCCCTTTCCTGAAGTTATCCATGACCCCCTTTTAGAAAACTTTAAAGCATGTCTGTCCATATCCTTCCCTAGTTCATTCTGCATTTCCATCTGCTTGCTGGACATCACAACTTTTATAATCCAAAAGGACTAAAACTCAAAATGTCAAAACCAGACTCACTTTGTCTCCCTTTATTCCACCATATCATTTTTTCTGTAATTGCCATTTGCATTTTCTCAGTCACTAAGGCTGGAACACTTCTGCTGTGATGTCAGAATTCTGCCTTTCACATGCTACCCTATGAGTGATGGAGTTCTTAAATAACACAGCTGCTGAGTACCAGCCTTGGAGAGAGACGACATGGTTCAAATCTCTGCTCCTCTGAGTCCTTAGCTGTGTTGTCTTTGGTTTCAGTTATCTCTCCTTGAAACAGAGCCACAGTTCTTGTCTTAGACTTATCATGAAGATAAGATTAAATTATATATGTGATATTCTTGGCATTGAGTAATTACCTAATAAATGAGTATGATTATTCTAGTTGAGTTCCAAACTTAGTATTTTTCTCAAACCTCCATTCAAGATAACTTGAACTTTCCTTGCCTCAAACATAACCTTTTCACCCTCAAACTGTTTTGGGCCATTTTAACCTCCTATTTATCACTTTCCATTTTCTTCAGAATAGCTTTCCATTTCTCATTTCCCATGGAATGAAATCAATATTATTTAGTCTAACATTCAAGGGCACTCAAGATCTGGACCAGTGTTCCTTCCCAAATTTATTTGGTGCATTTCTATTAATATGACCTATAATTTAAATAAATCCAAATGACTTTAAATGGCTATTTTCTTCCAACAGCACTGTGTGATTTGCCCATATTCATTCTTGCATGTTTTCCCTGCCAATAGCTCCACAGCCATGATGGAATTCAAACAGTACTTTGGTCTTTATTTCTGTTATCATCTGGGAGTTTTATGTATATTGTCTCATTTTTCATCTTCACAGTGATATGGCATTTGTATTTTCATTATTAAACACAGAGATCTAGATATCAAGAAGGATTACATTGCCCATCTATTTTCCTTAGTAATATAAGATCTGGGACTCAAATCCAGAGCTTGTGATTTGTAATCTATATTATTTCATTTTTTGTTTTGTTTTGTTTTTGTTCTTTGTTCTTATCTAGTATAGGGTAAGTGGTATATATTCAAATTCAGCAAAATAAAGTGACAATCCTATATATTAACCCTTTGAAAATCTACTTTTGCTATGATCAATGCTATTTTTAAATAGTAAGTTCAATTTGTCTGGGCTGAATATCAACCTTTTACATGCTGCTCATGCTACCCTTGACTGGGCATAATGGCTCCTCTACAATTTCTCACCAGACTGTAATAAGCCTGGCATGTAGAATCCATGCTGCCACCTTGCACTGAGGAATTGTGTCATTCCTCTATAATCTGTTTACTTTCTCCCTGGAGTCTATTTTCTCTGGATGATTTTAGTACTGAAAAGAAGACAGAGGCAGAAGCAGGCATATGAATGTTTGCTGACAAATGTTGCTTTATTGTTCTGCGACACAAAAAATAATACATAATAGAGAGCAGCATACTGCAGTATGATTAAAAGAATCACTCTTTTTTAAAAAGTAAAGAATACTGAGAAATACAAAAAGATGATTTAGGGTTTCTTAGTCTAGGTAAAATAGACAGTAATTTCCTAATGAACTTGACTTATTTTATTTAAAATTATATACTCTATTTAGTTGCCAAAAGAACTGAAGTATGAGTTATAAGTGTATTTATATATTATTTCTCTCTGTTCTAAATGTATAAAATAAAATTAATTTATATTCAGTTCAGTTCAGTCACTCAGTCATGTCCGACTCTTTGCAACCCCATGAATTGCAGCACGCCAGGCCTCCCTGTCCATTACCAACTTCCAGAGTTCACTCAGACTCACGTTCATCGAGTTGGTTATGCCATTCAGCCATCTCATCTTCTGTCATCCCCTTCTCCTCCTGCCCCCCAATCCCTCCCAGCTACAGAGTCTTTTCCAATGGGTCGACTCTTCGCATGAGGTGGCCAAAGTACTGGAGTTTCAGTTTTAGCATCATTCCTTCCAAAGAAATCCCAGGGTTGATCTCCTTCAGAATGGACTGGTTGGATCTCCTTGCAGTCCAAGGGACTCTCAAGAGTCTTCTCCAACACCATATTTCAAAAGCATCAATTCTTCAGCCCTCAGCTTTCTTCTCAGTCCAACTCTCACATCCATACATGACCACTGGAAAAACCATAGCCTTGACTAGATGGGCCTATAAGTCATATATAGTTTACAATTATTAGAGAAAGTAATCAAAATTAAATGTAAAATTGAGCATGGAAATTAATAATTTTGGAATCTCAAAAAATGTGACAAAATGCTTCACAAACCTGTTCATAAAAATAACTACAAAAAGTATATGACCAGTAGTGAAATTGCTGGGTGATATGGTAGTTTGGGGCTTCCGTGGTGGCTCAGTCGGTAAAGAATATATCTGAAGTGCAGGAGACCCTGGTTTGATCCCTGGGTCATGAAGATCCTCTTGAGAAAGAAATGGCAACTCACTCCAGTATTCTTGCCTGAGAAATCCCATGGACAGAGAAGCCTGGTGGGCTACAGTCCTATGGTGGCAAGAGTCAGACACAATTAAGCACCTAAACCACCACCACCAGCAGCAGAGTAGTTTTATTCCTCATTTTTAAAGGAATCTCCACACTGTTCTCCACAGTGGCTGTATCAGTTTGTATTCTTGTCAGCAGTGCAAGAGGGTTCCATTTTCCCCAAACCCTCTTGTATTGTTTGTAGGTTTCTTCATGATGGCCATTCTGACCTGTGCAGGGTGAAGCCTCCTTGTAGTATCAACTTGCATTTCTCTAACAGTGAGTGATGTTGAGCATCTTTTCATGTGTTTATTAGCCAGTTTGGAGAAATGTCTGTTTAGGTCCTCCACCTATTTTTTGATTGGGTTATTTGTTTTCCTGATACTGAGCTACATGAGCTGCTTGTATATTTTGGAGATTAATCCTTTGTCAGTTGCTACATTTACAATTATTCTCTCCCATTCTGAGGGTTGCCTTTTCAATTTATTTAGTTTCCTTTGCTGTGCAAAGCTTTTAAGTTTAATTAGGTCCCATTTGTTTACTTTTGTTTTATATCCATTACTCCAGGAGATGGGTGAAAGAGGATCATGCTGAGATTTATGTCAGAAAATGTTCTGCCTATGTTTTCCTCTATGAGTTTTATAGTATTTGGCTTTACAGTTAGGTCTTTACTCCATTTTGAGTTTATCTTTGTGTACGGTGTAAGGAGGGCTTCCCTGGTAGCTAAGTTGGTAAAGAATCCATTTGAAGTGAAGGAGAGTCCAGTTCAATTCCTGGGTCAGGAAGATCCCCTGGAGAAGGGACAGGCTACTCATTCCAGTATTCATGGGCTTCCCTGGTGGCTCAGATGGTAAAGAATCCACCTGCAATGCAGGAGACCTGGATTCAATCCTTGAGTTGGGAAGATCCCCTGGAGGAAGGTATGGCAACCTATTCTAGTGTTCTTGCCTGGAGAATCCCCATGGTCAGAGGAGCCTGGTGGGCTATAGACTACGGGGTTGCAAAGAGTCAGACATGACTGAGAGACTAAGCACAGTACAGCATGATGTTAGGAAGTGGTACTAGGCGTATATCCTCAGAAAACTATCACTCAAAAGACCCCTGTATCCCAGTGTTCATAGCAGCACTATTTACAATAGCCAGGACATGGACGTAACCTACACATCTATCAACAGATGAATGGATAAAGAAGTTGTGGTACATATACACAATGGAATATTATTCAGTCATAAAAACAATGAACTTGAGTCCCTTGTAGTGAGGTAGATAAACCTATAGCCTGTTAAACAGAGTGAAGTAAGTCAGAAAGAGAAAAAAAAATTGTATATGAATGCATATGTACATTTAGAATCTATAAAAATGATACTGATAAACCTTTGTGCTCGGTAGCAATAGAGACACAGATGTAGAGAAGAGGCTTGTGAACACAGTGAAGTGAGGAGAGGGTGGGATGAATTGAAAGAGTAGCACTGACATATATACGCTACCATGCATAAAATACATATCTAACAGAAAGCAGCTGTATAACACAAAGAGTTCAGCTTGGTGCTCTGTGCAAACCTAGAGGAGTAGGATCGGGTGTGTGAGGGAGGCGCTAGAGGGAGGAATTATATGTATACCTAGAACTGATTCATGCTGTTGAACAGCAGAAATCAGCACAACACTGCAAAGCAATTATTCTCCAACTAAAAAAAAGTGCAACCCATATCACAAAGAGCTAATATGTAAAAAGTTTCCAATTTGTTTTTAAAAAGTCATCTTGATGGAAAATAGGTGATGAATCAACAAAGAAATAAAATTCAAATAAAAAGAAACAGAAAAAGGTCACTATGAAGGGCAAACCAAGACAAAATTGCAAAAGATTTTTTGGGGAAAAAAATCAACCTGAAAGTAACTATTAGCGAACAGTTCACCAAGTAGTAGATGCATGGAACTGAATCCTGAGATGCTTCAGAATTGTCAAAATTGAAAAAGTCTTATTGGGAAACTTGGTTTCCTCCACCTGAATTTCCCAGCTTATAGTTGTAGAATCATCAGAGAACTGAACAACCATCCCTTTACTTAATTTTAATTCAGTAAGAATAATATACTTTTCTCTACTCTCACCCATTTGACATCCATCAAAATCTCTACATCAGTATTCACCTTTAGACTGCAATGTACATGTGTGCATACACATACACATAAGAAATTAAAAGCAGATTTGTGGTGTTACTCATATTTTAAGAGAATGAGGGACACGAAATGATGATTCTTAAAAGTTTCATAGTTCAGAAAGAATAAAATAAATACAACTGATAAGAGTACTTGATGAGAAATCTAGATCTTGTTTGTTCAATCTGGGCAGTGTTTTAGTGATCAAATCTATCAGAAAAGCGCTTTGCTAAACAAGCAAAAGTACTCTAGTTGAAGTGTTTTTTATGCAAATGGTTTTGAAATGCTTATCACTAAATTCCTGTATTTTAAGGTGAATTGGGACTAATGCAAATATGGAAGATAAAAGTGATCAAGGCTTAAGAGAAGCCTAATTCTTGATAGCAAACATGGATATGGGATAGACCTCAGATTGTTCAAAAATCAGTAAATAAATACACTAAATCACCCAAAATGAGGCATATGAAAAATACTTCAGCACAAGGAAATATTAAATATTGTCCCCAATACTCAAATAATAAAAATGCCACTGAAAGTTATTTTTCTATAAGAAATTAATAAAAAAATAAAATCTGTTTAATAGTTTCAATACAATGCAATTGTACATGAACAACAAATAATACTTACTTAGAATT
Source organism: Oreotragus oreotragus (assembly GCA_006410675.1). NCBI lineage: Eukaryota > Metazoa > Chordata > Mammalia > Artiodactyla > Bovidae > Oreotragus > Oreotragus oreotragus. Next base: position 34,223 of record SJYX01024570.1, read on the forward strand.
GTGTCTGGAACATAACAAGCTTTCAGCAAATTGTAACTATTGTTACTAGAGAGAGACAAATAAAATATTATATAATGTGAAAAGCGTCAATCCATCATGAAAGTATAGCTATCATGGGCATATGTGGACTTAAAAGAAAACAAAAATGTATGAAGCAAAACCTCACAGAATTAAGAAGGGTGAATACACAATTCAATTATAATACCTGAAAACTTCAATAGCTCACTTTTAATATGGAATATGTAAATGGTCCCTGAAAGGTACATAAAGCAACTTAGCTGGCAATGGGGAACTGGTTAATAAAGTAAAAGCTACTCATGATTTCCTGTTCTGAGAGAAACAATACTAGCTTTGATTAAAGATGACATTACTGGTTAAATCCACTGAGAAAGGAACCACACACTACAAAATGCTAACCAGGGACAGAGGGAGTCTCTTTTCCTAACATTATGATGCCATCTGAAAAAAGCCACACTAGGGTCCCAATTTTTACTCTTTTTCTCTTTTATTTACTCCTTCCTAGTGGTGAATTTGAGGAGATGTGCTAGATGTAACAATTCCTTCCAAACATGTCCATATTCTAGTCCCTGGAAACTATGAGTGTGTTTTCTTATATGTCAGGAGGCATTTGACATATATGTTGAGATGTCATTAAGAATCTTGAGATGGGAAAACCACCCTGGATGATCCTGGTTATTTTAATATAAATCACAAAGGTCCTCATAAAAGGCATGCAAGATGTGTCAAAGAGGCAGAATACAACATGACAAAAGTGGTAGAGGATAGAATGATGAATTTCTGAAGATGAAGGAAGAGGGCCATGAGCTNCTTGAGATGGGAAAACCACCCTGGATGATCCTGGTTATTTTAATATAAATCACAAAGGTCCTCATAAAAAGGCATGCAAGATGTGTCAAAGAGGCAGAATACAACATGACAAAAGTGGTAGAGGATAGCATGATGAATTTCTGAAGATGAAGGAAGAGAGCCATGAGCTAAAGCATGCATGTGGCCTGTAAAAGCTAGTAAGTGCAAGGACACATATTCTCCCTAGAGCCTCCACAAAGAATACAGCCTTGCCAAACACCTTGATTCTAGGAACTCTGAATGCCAGAACTGTAAGATAACAAATAGGTAATGTGTTAATCTAATAAATTTGTGGTGATTTTTACAGAAATAGGGCTTCCCTGGTGGCTCAGATGGTAAAAAATTCTGCCTGCAACGCGAGAGACCTAGATTCAATCCCTGGATCAGGAAGATCCCCTGGAGAAGGGAATGGCTACCCACTCCAGTATTCTTGCCTGGAGAACTCCATGGACAGAGAAACCTGGCAGATTACAGTCCATGGGGTCACAAAGAGTTGGACATGACTGAGTGACTTTCACTTTCCCTTTAGAGAAATAAGAAACTAATAGTGGAAGATGGCAGCATGTGTGCCCTCTCTCTCTTTTCTTTTTGTTCTTTTTTCTTCTATCTAATCTACCTTCCAGCAAAGAACCTATGTTCTGTGCTGCTCATTGGACATGACTGAGTGACTTTCACTTTCCCTTTAGAGAAATAAGAAACTAATAGTGGAAGATGGCAGCATGTGTGCCCTCTCTCTCTTTTCTTTTTGTTCTTTTTTCTTCTATCTAATCTACCTTCCAGCAAAGAACCTATGTTCTGTGCTGCTCTTTTATGACATGTTTTTAGGCATATGGCCCTGGAAATCACTGATTTTTAAACCACTGCCAGGGACAGTGACTAGACTAGTGTGTCCAATTTAGGGTAAAAAAAAAAAAGAAACGTTTTAAAAACTTGAATGGCACTAGATGACTTCATGATGAGAAACAGCTGTCTGTCACTCCAGTGGTCCTCATCTTTAACTCCTGGCTCAATAGTTAAAGCCAGAGTTAGCTGCTTCTGACGGTATGGATCTCCATATGTCTAAGGCAGATGCTTATATATCTATAATGAATCATTTTTAAAATCTTGCCCTTTTTTTTTTTTTTTCATTTTTCTCTACAGCTGATGGAGAATTAACTCAGGTACTTACTTATCACTCAGCGCATGGGAGATGGGTGGGCTCCCTCCACCCTCCTTTCCACTCCCTCAATTTTTTGGTTAAATTAGTATTCAATGCACATCTTTCTGTGACTAAGCATGCTTTGTTTATATTACAGCTGAGCCACACAGTGCTTTAAGACTGCCTGTCATTCCGTTCTGTGCGTTTTTATGTTTTCCCAATAGCTGTTCAGTCAGTCAGTCGTGTCCGACTCTTTGCGACCCCATGGACTGAAGCACACCAGGCCTCCCTGTCCAGCACCAACTCCCAGAGTTTACTCAGACTCATGTCTCTTTCACTATGTCCTGGAGTTTGCTCAAACTCATGTCCATTGAGTCGGTGATGCCGTCCAACCATCTCATCCTCTGTCGTCCCCTTCTCCTCCTGCCCTCAATCTTTCCTAGCATCAGGGTCTTTTCCAATGAGTCAGCTCTTCGCATCAAAGCACTGGAGTTTCAGCTTCGGCGTGAGCCCTTCCAGTGACTATTCAGGGGTGACTTCCTTTAGGATGGACTGGCTGGATCTCCTTGCCACCCAGCGGCTCTCCAGGCCTCTCACGATGCTTGCCTCTGTTGTGTTTCTCTTTGCGCTTTGTCTCATGGACCCTTAACTTACTTGGCTTCAGAGATGTCCAGAAAAAGAAATAACAGTACATGGCTCTCGCATTAGACAGCTGATCAGCTCCACGTGTGTGCATGCTCGTGTGTTCGTGTGTTTGTGGCATCTTTTCCCTTCTGCCTCAGTCTGTGTGAGGTGCTGCTTATGTCTGAGACACCAGCTGTCTTCCTAAGACTTCTCTTTACCATCATCCTGGGAGTTGTCCTCCCTTCTTTCTTATTTAATAAATCCTACAAATTCCTCTTTTATGGAATACTTCCTGGCCTCAAAGAATGATGCCAGAAGCTTCCTGAAAACAAACAAATAAACAAACAAACAAAAAGATGTGTGGCAGGTAATTTATTTCTTGTGAGTTGGCAGGTTCTGAAATATATTGATTCCACCATTACACCTCCTGACGGCTTGTCTAGGATCATATTGTTTTGGATTTTTTTTTTTCCAGAATTTTGAAGACATGTTTCTTCTGTATTCTTGTTCCCAGTAATCCTATTCATTCTGTTTTTGCTTTATCTCTGTTATTTTTTTTTCCTAAAACTTTTTTAAGATGTCTTCATTTTTTGTGTGTGTATGTGTCCTAAGATTTTATTATGAGTCGCCTCGATGTGGATCTGTTTTCTTCCAGTGAGTGTTGGACACACGTAGCAGTTTGAAAAGGCAAATTGAGTCAGGAAAAATTTGAGACAGCAAGATAAATGAAAAGACTACAGAAAATTGGCATCCAGAGCTGACGGTCAATCTGTGAATTAAATAAATGGAAAGAAACCAATAGTAGAGCTACTACGGAGTCCAAGTGAATAAGAGAAGAGCAGGCCGAATGATTTATGGGAGGTCATGGAATTTTTTATTAGAGCTGCTTAAGTTTAGACCTGTGGTTCCAGCTCCCCAAGTCCCTGCTTTCAACCCTCAACCGTGACTCCCTGTGGTGCAAAGAAACATCCTTCCAGGGACACGCTGCCCAAATTGTGGGGCCCCTGAAAAAGGAAAACGTAGCCCTCTTGCTCAGAAATTATAATGAATTTCAAGATGGCCACAGCAGAACATTAAATTCAGCAGGGCGCCCCGCACAGGGTCCTGCACTCGGTCCAATCAGTAAAGGGATTCTAATTGCTTCGTACACTGAGTGCTTATATACTGAAGCACTGAGTGCTTACAATATTCCAGGGACTATTTTAACTTCCCTGAAGGTATCACTCACATAACCATCACAAAACGCTGAAGAGTTTGCTCCTGCTGTTGTTTCTTTTTCAAAAGACTGGAAAATTGAGGTTAAGTGGAATTAAGTGACAGCTACTGATCTGAAACGTGACGTTCTGGTTTTCTGGACCCTTCACCTGTAACCCCTCAGAGTGAATACATGAATGAGTGTAGGTGATGAAACACTTAGCCAACCTTTCAGAGAGGTCTACTGACTCTCAGATTATTACACAAGATTAATTCCCTTTTCTAGAATGAATCCCCACATTTCTGTGTCACTGCCCATTCTGTTCTGTGTCTAGAATGCTCTTTTCTGATACAGCGGCAGATTGCAATTCTAGCTCATTGTACCAGATAGGGGTCTTTTAGTTACAGATGAAAAACAAACAAATAAAAAATAAACCCAACCTTGCTGAAGAGGAAAGGTGGAAATTATTCTCCTGTAATAATGCAAAGTCCACAGACAGAATCTTGGTTCAAGTATGGCTGAATTCAGGACACAGAGGGTTCTTTGCACCCAAATCTCAGCACTTAATAGCATCGTGCTTTGGCCACTTGATTCAAAGAGCTGACTCACTGGAAAAGACCCTGATGCTGGGAAAGACTGAAGGCAGGAGAAGAAGCGGGCAACAGAGTATGTGATGGTTGGACGGCATCATCAACTCAATGGACATGAGCTTGAGCAGACTCTTAGAGACAGTGGAGCACAGGGAAGCCTGGTGTGCTGCAGTTCATGGGGTCACAGAGTCAGACACGACTTAGCAACCAAACAACAATTACTGGAGAAGGGAAAAAAATCGAGTATGAATAGATAATCAGAAGTCTATGAAGCTAACCACCTCACTGTCTTTGACATCATAGGAGAAGGAGCTTAGGAAGGAAAATAATCCTTCAAGGAAAGTATGGTGGGGGATTGGAACCATAAACCATCTCCCCAAAATAAGAGAAGGAAAGATCTTTATTTTATACTCCAAATGGATGACGGGGGGCCATCCAGAAACCATGACTTTTATTCTGAAGGAAGAGAGTCTCTCTTTTAAACTCTTTTCCGTACCTCTATCCAATGTGGGTGTTTTTCTTTCTGCTTGATCTCAACCACATATGGCACAAGAAATACAAGCAGGAATTGTAATGTTCAAACTTCCAACTCCTCTGAGAAATACTTGCCCTGCTCTTCTCCAATCTCTTAAAACATTTACAGTTTATACAAAGAAGTACAATTAATTCATTGAACAAATACGTTATCAACATCTGCTACATGTAGAACATTCTTCTCAGAACTGGCAAAATGTTAGTAAACAAAAGAGATACTTTTCTTCAAGTATAAAAAGTTGAAATTGAATAAGTAATTAATAGTGTGTATTATCTTCTGCAGTCTTGTGGCTCAGACACTAAAGAATCTGCCTGCAATGGGGGAGACCTGGGTTCAATCTCTAGGTTGGAAAGATCCTCTGGAGAAGGGGTCCAAGAATACCCACTCTGGTATTCTTGCCTAGAGAATTCCATGGAAGGGGAGGCTGGCAGGCTACAGTCCATGGAATCTCAAAGGGTCGGACATGATTGAATACAAACACACATACTCAGTGTATGTTATAGGCTTCCCAGGTGGCACTAGAGGTAAAGAACCTGCCTGCATATGCAGGCTAAACATAAGAGATGCGGGTTCCATCCCTGGGTCGGGAAGATCCCCTGCAGGAGGGCATGGCAACCCACTCCAGTATTATTGCCTGGAGAACCCTATGGACAGAGGAGACTGTCAGGCTACAATCTATGGGGCTGCACAGAGTCAGACATGAAATGATTGCTAAAACCAAAAACTGATATTTTTAAAAAGGTATCTTTTTAAAAAGTTTTACTATTCTTGGTTTAAATGTTTTTAAATTTTATTGGGAAATGTGTTACATGTGGAAAAATGAATAAAATGTCTGTGCAGTAACATACATCACACCTAATTAAATACGAATAATGGTTCTCACAACTTTAATACAGAGAAAAAACATCATCTTCAATTCAGGGGTGTCACGTTCTTCATCCAAACATCGTACCGTCCAAGGTAATTGCTATCCTCACTTGCGTTAGCAATCATTTCTTTTTTTTTTTTTATTGGTTTATCACCTATATATGTATCTTTAGGTGACAAAATTCAGCTTCATCGGTCTGGGAACTGTATATGAATAGTCATGCTGTCATCCTTTTGTGTGTATTTCTGTGTGTTGTGTGTGGCCACACTAAAAGCGTTAACACTTAGAGAACCTGGGTGAAGACTACTTGGCAAAATACGGAATAGTTCAATATTTCTGGAGTTGAAAATAAAAATGAAAAATAAAGAATAATAATATAATTAATAAAATGCAAAGTACTTAAAATGTGCACTTTCTATCCTAATTGGGCTGTATTACAGTCTCCTGGAGAAGAAAGTGGCAACACACTGCAGTTTCTTGCCTGGGAAATTCCACGGACAGACGAGACTAGTGCGCTGCAGCCTATGGGGTTATCGTGTCGGTCGCGACTGAGAGGCTGAGTGTGCAAGCACCTTGCTTATGTATTGTAAATACACACACACACACACACACACATATAGTCTTTTGTTGAGCTATCAAATACTTTTGCATTTATCTATGTTTATCTGTGTGTAAATTTCACACTGATTAATTACTAAATTACTATAGCTTTGTAATCAGGCCTGGTGTCAGGAAGAGGAATTTCTCCCACATTGTCTTTTATTAGAATTCTTGTCTATTTATGATTTGTGCACGTTCATGTGAATTCTAAAATCTGTTTGTCATGGTCTATCAAAAGGAAAAACTTTGAATTGTTATTGGGATTACAGTAAATGCAGAGACTAGTTTGAAGAGTTGAAGTCTTTACAATATTAATATTTCAATCCATGAATATTATCTATCACCATGTTTGTTTAATATTTAGGTTTTCTTAAAATTTCTCTGTAACATTTTGTATTTTTTCCTCAGAGATATTGTCCCCTCTTTTGGATTTATTGCTTAGCATTTCCAATTTTGAGACAATTGTAAGCCATCTTTCAATAACGTATGCGTTAAATGTGTGAAAGTAAAAGTGTTTAGTTGCTCAGTCATGTCCAACTCTTTGCAACCCCATGGACTGTAGCCTGCCAGGCTCCCCTGTCCCTGGAATTTCCTAGGCAAGAATGCTAGAGTGCATTGTCATGTCCTTCTCCAGGGGAGCTTACCAACCCGGGGATCAAGCCCGCATCTCCTGCATGGCAGGTGGATTATCTACCATCTGAGTTACTAAGGAAGACTTAAATGTATGCATTTATGTATATACTATAACATACACTCAGAAAAATAAACCTAAATGCATATTATGGTGTGTTTGCACAAACTAAATAAATACAGGAGACCGGGACTCAAAAAACAAGAGCATTATTCCTTCTCTAGAAGTTCGCCTCTTTCTGCCAGTCACCACCTGACAAAAAGCATCACCATTCCAGCAGTGTTATCTGCTGAATAGAAATTACTTTAATATAGTCCTACCAACTTCAAGGTAATATCTTTTAGTCAGTACTTATGCTGGATTCTTCAGCGCTCAAAAATAATACGAATTCTCCAGTTAATTACTGAAGAGTCTACATGTATTTAGCAAGTCAGATTTGCATATTAAATTGTTCATATCTAACCTATTTTTTCTGATATTATTGTCTTCATGAGGTAGCAACTGCCAGGAGAGCTAAGAAATAAGCTCCCATTATAACTATGGATTTGTCCATTTCTCTTTCAGCTAGTTTTATTTTGGCTTAGTGTATCTTAACCCCATGTCATTTAATGCACATACATTTATTCTAACAAGTATGAAAGGGGAAATTGACAATAACACAATAGTGGGAGACTTTAATACCCCACTCACACCTATGGACAGATCAACTAAACAGAAAATTAAAAAAGAAACGCAAACTTTAAATGATACAATAGACCAGTTAGACCTAATTGATATCTATAGGACATTTCACCCCAAAATGATGAATTTCACCTTTTTCTCAAGTGCTCACGGAACCTTCTCCAGGATAGATCACATCCTGGGACATACATCTAACCTTGATAAATTCAAAAAAGCAATATGTAAGACAAATGCTAACAAGTATGAAAGGGGAAATTGACAATAACACAATAATAGTGGGAGACTTTAATACCCCACTCACACCTATGGACAGATCAACTAAACAGAAAATTAACAAGGAAATACAAACTTTAAATGATACAATAGACCAGTTAGATCTAATTGATATCTATAGGATGTTCCACCCCAAAACAATGAATTTCACCTTTTTCTCAAGGGAACACAGAACCTTCTCCAGGGTAAATCACATCTTGGGCCATCAATCTAGCCTTGGTAAATTCAAAAAAATTGAAAGCATTCCAAATATCTTTTCTGACCACCTTGCAGTAAGATTAGATGTCAATTACAGGAGAAAAACTGTTAAAAATTCCAACATATGGAGGCTGAACAACACGCTTCTGAATAACCAACAAATCACAGAAGAAATCAAAAAAGAAATCAAAATATGCATAGAAATGAATGAAAATGAAAACACAACAACCCAAAACCTGTGGGACACTATAAAAGCAGTGCTAAGAGGAAAGTTCATAGCAATACAGGCATACCTCAGGAAACAAGAAAAAAGTCAAATAAATAACCTAACTCTACACCTAAAGCAACTAGAAAAGGAAGAAATTAAGAACCCTAGGGTTAGTAGAAGGAAAGAAATCTTAAAAATTTGGGCAGAAATAAATGCAAAAGAAACAAAAGAGACATAGCAAAAATCAAAAACCAAAAGCTGGTTCTTTGAGAGGATAAATAAAATTGACAAACCATTAGCCAGACCCATCAAGAAACAAAGGGAGAAAAATCACATCAATAAAATTAGAAATGAAAATAAAGAGATCACAGCAGACAACACAGAAATACAAAGGATCCTAAGAGACTACTATCAGCAACTATATGCCAATAAAGTGGACAACTTGGACGAAATGGACAAATTCTTAGAAAAGTACAACTTTCCAAAACTAACCAAGAAGAAATGGAAAATCTTAACAGATCCATCACAAGCACGGAAATTGAAACTGTAATCAAAAATCTTCTAGCAAACAAAAGCCCAGGACCAAACGGCTTCACAGCTGAATTCTACCAAAAATTTAGAAAAGAGCTAATACTAGATTGTCATACTTAGTGAAGTAAGCCAGACACAGAAAGAGAAATTTTGCATGACATCCCTTATATGTGGAATTGAAAAACAAATGATACAAATGACTTATTTATGAAACAGAAACAGACTCACAGACTTGGAGAATGAACCTGTGGTTGCAAGTGAGGAGGAATGGGGAGAAGACGTAGTTAGGGAGTTTGAGATCAACATGCAACTCTGCTATATTTAAGATGGATAAGCAACAAGGACCTACTGTATAGCACAGGCTGCCCAAAGTTATGTGGCAGCCTGGATGGGAGGGGAGACTGGGGAGAACGGAAACATGTACAGGTGCAGCGGAGCTCCTTTGCTGTTCACCTGAGACTATCACAACATTGCCAATTGGCTATACTATAATATAAAGTTCCATAAAAATATTTTATTTTTCCCCATTATTAATTATGACTGACATGGTCCTCGACTACCTTAAAATCCCTCCAAATTAACTTAAACTCAGCTTTGCCATTCCTAGTCATATTCCTTCTAATACAGCGAGTGTCACAGCAAAGTATTCAGCTTCTTGAAAAAGATCAAGCATCAACAGGTGGAAACACACTTTCAGTATCAGGTTTCTATTCAGCAACTGATGATGTCACAACATTCTAATTTTTCAATAGTATGAACGTGTGCAAGCATCTAACATATTTTAAAAATATTTTATATCTTTATTTATCAAGATTCTGTGTGTATATAAGTTTCAGGACCATGAGCATTGCCCTGTATATTCCATACTACTTTCTGTTCAGTTTAGCCAACTAAGTGCTTCTGAAACCATCAATGATACTACTTTTCATATTTTTGTAATGAACTCTCAGGCTAACAGAGTAGTTACTTCAAACAGTAGAAGTACCTGTCTCTTATACACATCTAGATGTGTATAAGAGACAGCACATATATATGGAATTAAGAAAGATGGTAATGATGACCCTGTATGCGAGACNAACTAAGTGCTTCTGAAACAATCAATGATACTACTTTTCATATTTTTGTAATGAACTCTCAGGCTAACAGAGTAGTTACTTCAAACAGTAAAAGTGCTGAACAAAGCCCTGCATTTATAGTGACTGAATTATATATTGTTGTTGTTCAGACACTGAGTTGTGTACAGCAATTTGTGACCCCATGGACTGCAGCATGGCAAGCTCCTCTATCCTTCACTATCTCCCAGAGTTTGCTCAAATTCATGTCCACTGAGTCAGTGATACTAACTAACCATCTCATCCTCTGCTGCCCCTTCTCCTCCTGCCTTCAAGCTTTCCCAGCATCAGGGTGTTTTTCAATGAGTCGGCTGTTTGCATCAGGTGATCAAAATATTGGAGCTTCAGCTTCAGCAAAAGCCCTTCCAGTGAATATTCAGGGTTGATTTCCTTTAGGATTGACTGGTTTGATCTGCATACAGTCCAGGGTTCCCAAGAGTCTTTTTTCCAGCACCATAATTCAAAAGCATCAGTTCTTCAGTGTTCAGCCTTCTTTATTATATGTAGATTCTGATAAATGATCATTTATAAATATTTAGGAATCAAGGAGGGGATCTCTTAAGATTCCTTTTTATAGCATTGCCAAAATACTTAAAAGGATGATAACCATGAGAATGGATGGGGCTATCTGCCTTCTAAATCTAAATCTGAAAGGGAGCTATATACTGTTATTGTTAGCTACAGAGCCAAACTGAAAGGATTGGTATCTACATCTGTGACTAAAGAGCTGCACAGGTATGGTTAGGACCTGATCAGAGTCCACACATGGGGCATACTCTGTCTATACCCAGTCTGCCTAAGGATTCCTGAGCCACAGAAACTCCTCTGCCTCCCAAGCCCTTGGCAAAATAGATTTACAGTGCAGAAAGAATAAAAAAAGAAAATTGAAATTATCTCTAATATATTCATAAATGACCCCAGGACCAATACTGTATATATATTTTTTTAATTTTTTCTATCAACTGATGTGTCAAATGACAAAATTTTCTACAGGATAATTTTTCAATAAATACCAATATGTTTTAAAACTTACCTATGATGATGCAAAAACTGTAACTCTACAATTTTATTTTTAGGCAATTATTAGAAATTCACAGAAAGACTCATGTGTATGTAGTGAAGCATATATATATATATATATATATATATATATCTGTAGGGTGGGAGGTGGGAGGGGGGTTCATGTTTGGGAGTTCATGTAAAAAAATAAATAAATACAAAAAATTTTATAAATTATTAAATATATAATATATTTTATATATCATTATATGTTATAGATATTAATGGTATGTGCATTGAATATATATCATTTATTATTGCATATTAAATAAACAAATATTCAATATTCTATCAAATACCTAAGCCCTATTGCAGGTCCTAGTTGTAGCACACAGGATCTCCGATGTTCACTGCAGCAGATGGGTTCTTTTTAGCTGCAGCATGTAGGGTCTTTAGTTGACATTTATTACTAGCTGTGGCATGTGGGATCTAGCTCCCTGATCAGGGATGGAACCTGGGCCCCCTGGATTGGGAAGACGGAGTCTGAGCCACTGGACCCCGAGGGGAATCCCAGTTCATACACTTTTGGAATTGTTAGATTTTTCTGGTAAACTGAAGTTTTTATGGCTATCAAGTGATTCCCTTTAACCTAGAACGTGTTACAAGTATAAAACCAATTTATTCTGTGTCTGCTCTCCACAAGAGCTTTGGACTCAGCAACTCAGCCTATCGTTACCAGAAATTTGAAGTCTACATTGAGATCTTTAATCCTTCTGCAATTCCTTTTTATTTGTTGTGTAAAGTAGGGACAGCGTGTCATTCTTTGCCAATGGCAAGCCAACTGCTTAGTGCTCTTTATTGTTCGTTCTTCCTTCTCCCAGTAACTGCCCAGGTCACCTGGTCACAGATCGGGATCCCGGATACGGGTGGGCACATTTCTGCACTCTGCTTGCCTCACTTCAGGAACATATGTCAGTGTGTACTAAGGAGCAAAGACTTATGGGAAAGCTGGAACCGAGTTACCTGTAAACCAAGCACCACGATTATAGTGTTGACAGCATTAACCGGTACAGGCAAACCTGGTCTCTAACTGGCAACCACAAGGCGGCAGGCAAGGGTGTTAAATGGGTCCGTAGTCAACTCCCAGAGCCTTCCCAGGGAGCAAGTAAAATAAGAGAAGCTTCCATATCATAAAGATTGCAAAATGCTTCAAAACAGTAACATCGTATGAAGCAAGAAGAAAATGTCCAAACAGACATGAAATTATAGGCTCGTTTGCATGTTGCTAAGGTAGAGTCAAGACATGCTTTTTCTATTGGTGGCTCAGAGGTTAGAGCGTCTGCCTCCAATGCGGGAGACCTGGGTTCGATCCCTGGGTTGGGAAGATCCCCTGGAGAAGGAAATGGCAACCCACTCCAGTATTCTTGCCTGGAGAATCCCATGAACTGAGGAACCTGGTGGGTTGCAGTCCACGGGGTCACAAAGAGTCGGACACGACTGAGTGACTTTACTTACTTACTTAAACACTTTTACCTTATCAATGTTTAAGTATTTTATCCATGTCATTTTTAACGATCAAAAAGCATACCCCTTTCCTACCAAGCAATTATGTGCTTCATATATACAGACAAACAAAATACACAATTTCTTGAAAGGAGGCTAAAAGACTGTACTGATTATATCAACCTCAAAACAAAATTTTGATAAGTCACTGTCATATCCATACTAGAAACTCCCAAAGCTGCTGTTTTCTCCACTGATATTCCACAGAAAACACTAAAAAAAAATCATAGATAGTTCCGGTTGTATATGAGATTAAACTTGCGATTGCTTTTCTACCCAAACATTCATTGAAAACTACACTCCAGAGCTAAACTTTTGAGAGAGAAACAACAAATTTGAAGACCAAATCAAGTCCTTGATCCAGTGATTGTGACCATGAAATGGCATTTTTCTTTCTCCACATTACAGGCAAGAGTTGTTGTTGTTGCCTAGCTGGATCTATTTTCTTCATCATTTTCCCTTTGTTCCTTTTCAGTCAGAGTGCAATGCATCATTGCCTTTAAGACTCTTTTGTTCTTCTTTATTTGCTTACAATGTTCTGCTAGTGGTGAAGGAGAGTGAAAATGATGGAAGGAGAGTGAAAATGATGGAAGGAGAGTGAAAATGATGCCCGGAGGCTCCAATCACAAGGCTATGACTTAAATCATACTTTCAAACATCTTGAAATTCTACATTTCCTAGCCCAGTCCCTTATTATTTTCAACAACTATTTCCTTCTTTTTATGATTCTCAACGTGAACAGCATCTGCATGAACGCTTCTGTTCATAGATACTTCCATATATTTTGTCATATAAATTATACATTGTGTAGATAAGTGGGTATTTTGTTCTTGTTTAAATATTTTCACGTAGTAGTTTTCATGAAATAAAACAAAAAGGAAATCGATCCTAAACTTGGCTCGTTGCCTGATTTATTTTATTACCACCTTATTTTACACCCAGACACACACAGTTTGTTTTCACGACTGAGATAAGAAACTGGACAAGCAGCTCGCTTCTGTGGGAATTGGGTTTCATGTATGTGACACCAGATTCTGTCCACCCCTTCCTAACCACCACTAGACTCACCCAAAGTGAGCTAAAATATTTATTGGGTTATGAGAGTAAGGATTTTTTTTCCCTAAAATTTCACATAAAATAATGGTACAGTATTGGTCTTCACCAAAGAGTCTAAGGCTCCTTTGTAACCACTAAATGTAGGAAAAAACCACAAATTACTGTTGGAGAGGGGTTAGCCTTGCGTTCTGGCTTCAGTGACCCCCTCCCCTTAAATTCCAATACCCTGCATCTGTGTAAATAAACATCTCTAGGTGTATGGTGAGGGAATATTTAGCACGAATATGTTTCATACAAAATTAGCAGCAAAGAAAAACTTTAGACTTGTAATTACATGAAAAAAAAGTAAGCCATTAGTGTAATTAAGGTGTTTCTTCCTTTTCCCTTAAACAGATAGAATATGATCCATATTCTGCGCATGGAGACTCATATTCACTGAGTTTACACAGCCCTTTGCTTTTTTTTTAGATCCTCCCGTGAACATTTATAACGATGTTTTTTTATTCTGTCATGTCTAGCGTTACAAGTTTACTGGCTCTAAGTTTAGAGTAGTGTTTCCACCAAGGAAACCTAAGGAGCTAATAGATAAGCTTCTTACATGGGAGATATTGGCTGTAAGTCTCAGAGTTAATTCATACATAGAGAGGAAGTGAATTCAGACAAGATAACAGGCTGAGTTATTATATTTGGTTGTAGAGAGTGTGTCTATAGCTTGCCCCCTCACTTTCCCTCTACTGGCTGTTCTTTCCCTCTTTCTACTTTTTTTGGTGTGAAAACCCATTTTTTGAAAAAAAACACTGAAAATTCACTTGAAGTCTCATAGCAAAGCTGTAACTGATAGAAGTGTGTCTTCAAGACTCCACTTTATTCTCTGCTAGGAGTATGTCAAGGCTGTATATTGTCACTCTGCTTATTTAACTTATATGCAGAGTCCATCATGAGAAAAATGTCACACATTGCATTTAACTATAGAAGTTCTTGGAGACTTAGAGCTTCTTCTTAAAATACACATGGAAAGAAGAATCTTATAAACAAAAAAGTTCCAAAGGTAAATCCAATGCTAGTTTTCATGCTAATAGGTTATAATTTTTCTATTGATGATTAGCTTCAGATCATAAGTAATTTAAACAACTTTAGCACACTTTCTCATGGTACAACACAAACTGTCAATAAGTAGTATTTACCCCATCGTTCCTTGGGTAAAAAACCCTTGAATTAAAAACTGACTATATAAAAATATATAAAACATCATTTTCTTCTAAAATTTCTGTAACTGAATTAAAATTCAGTTGTAGAAAATTTTCATGAATAAGAAAACATGATTGATCCTTTAACTCATTTTTCAGGAAGGCTATACTAAAACTGCAGATGGTGATTGCAGCCATGAAATTAAAAGAGCTTACTCCTTGGAAGTAAAGTTATGACCAACCTAGACAGCATATTCAAAAGCAGAGACATTACTTTGCCAACAAAGTTCCGTCTAGTCAAGGCTATGGCTTTTCCAGTGGTCATGTATGGATGTGAGAGTTGGACTGTGAAGAAAGCTGAGCTCTGAAGAATTGATGCTTTTGAACTGTGGTGTTAGAGAAGACTCTTGGGAGTCCCTTGGACTGCAAGGAGATCCAACCAGTCCATTCTGAAGGAGATCAACCCTGGGATTTCTTTGGAAAGAGTGATGCTAAAGCTGAAACTCCAGTACTTTGGCCACCTCATGCGAAGAGCTGATTCATTGGAAAAGACTCTGATGCTGGGAGGGATTGGGG
>SJYX01024570.1:52343-65735 GCA_006410675.1 Oreotragus oreotragus
CTAGTCAAGGCTATGGTTTTTCCTGTGGTCATGTATGGATGTGAGAGTTGGACTGTGAAGAAAGCTGAGTGCTGAAGAATTGATGCTTTTGAATTGTGATGTTGGAAAAGACTCTTGAGAGTCCCTTGGACTGCAAGGAGATCTAACCAGTCCATTCTGAAGGAAATCAGCCCTGGGATTTCTTTGGAGGGAATGACGCTAAAGCTGAAACTCCAGTACTTTGGCCACCTCATGCGAAGAGTTGACTCATTGGAAAAGACTCTGATGCTGGGAGGGATTGGGGGCAGGAGGAGAAGAGGATGACAGAGGATGAGATGGTTGGATGGCATCACTGACTCGATGGACATGAGTTTGAGTGAACTCCGGGAGCTGGTGATGGACAGGGAGGCCTGGCGGAGAAGGCAATGGTGACCCACTCCAGTACTCTTGCCTGGAAAATCCCACGGGTGGAGGAGCCTGGTGGGCTGCAGTCCATGGGGTCGCTAAGAGACGGACACGACTGAGCGACTGAACTGAACTGAAGTGAGAGTGACCAAGCAGCCCTGTTCGGCCCAGGTTCAGCCTGGAATGTCCTGCCTCCTGGGGACCAGCTCAGTTCCAAGCAAATCGACTCAGCTGGTCTCTCCACCACATGCACTACTGGGCATCGGCGCCTCATCTTCCTACCTGCAATGTTCTTCCCATGTCTAGAGCTGAGGTTCATGACGGTGAAAGCAAGGTCAAATCCCATTTCCTCCAGACTGTCTTCAGTCCTCATTCTCCAACTTTCTAGGGCTCTTAAATTGTGATTCACACTAGCTTTACATTAAAAGCTGTCTTGCCTTGCTTGAGGATTCTTTTGGACATGTTCTCTATTTTTCACCAAGCAGACCACAACCCACTATGGAATAGAGTCAAGGAGGTAAAAAAGAGTTCTCTGAGCTGCTGCTGTGAATTAGACATCACATTATGGATGTCAGAGTTGGACCATAATGAAGGCTGAGCACTGAAGAATTGATGCTTATGAACTGTGGTGCTAGAGAAGACTCTTGAGAGTCCTTTGGACTGCAAAGAGATCAAACCTGTCAATCCTAAAGGAGATCAACCTTGAATATTCATTAGAGGGACAGATGCTGAAGCTGAAGGTCTAATATTCGGCTACTAGATGCGAATACTGGAAAAAGACCCTGATGCTGGCTGGGGAAGACCGTGGGCAGAAGTGGGTGACAGAGGGTGAGATGGTTGGATGGCATCATCAACTCAATGGACATGGGTTTGAACCAGCTCTGGGAGATAGTGAAGGACAGGGAAGGCTGGCGTGCTGCGGTCCACAGGGATCACAAAGAGCTGGACACAACTGAGTGACTGAACTGACTGACAACAGCGAGGGACCTGGTCTCATCAGATCACCTCACCCTGTGAGGCTGGGGTCACTGCATCTAGTTCCAGAAATCAGTGAGGTTCAGACAAGGAACTCACTGACCGTGCAAACTGATATCCAGGCCTAACTGGCTCATTCCAATACACCATACTTACTGTCCAGCAAAGTCTAATGGTTTTGAATTTCTTACAACTCTGAACAAACTGTGGAAGTTAAAGCACCTTCTCATGAAATACCTGCCACTGTGTCTACACTGTTCTTCTAGTTAGATCTACAAACCCACGTTAGTGACGGCAGGGGAGACAGTTCTTTAAAAACCAGTAAATCATAGAAAAGTTGCCTTTTATCCAATTTAAGCAAAGTTGTATTTCGTAGGCTAGTGTTCTAATAACATAAACGTATTCATTCTGTGTCTTGTCCTGTTAGACTTAAAAATAAGGTCATAAATGTGCCTGATATCCATCCCTCTCTATCTACATTATTTAAGTCTTACCATCGTTTGACTTCTCTCCTGGATTTCTTATTTTTTCCTTTAAAAACTTCTTTAGATCATCACTACCCAATACAGTAAGTAGCCATCAACCAAGCTTGGCCAACGGGCACCTGAAATGTGGTGAGTTGAAAGTGAGACATTCTACAAAATACACTCCAGATTTTTAAGACATAATAAAAAAAAAGAAAGTATAATAATATTGTTCACTAATAATTTTTATGTTGATTACATATTTAAGTGAACTTTTGAATGCACTGGGTTAAATAATCTTGCCGGTTTCTTTTTATTTCTTTTGAAGTGTGGCTGCTAGACCCCTTAAGCATTGCACGCGTGGCTCACATCTGTGCTGTCGCCCAGCACTGCTTTGGGTACTTTCTAGAGACATCAGGTGATGAGCGCTTTTCGTTCATTTCCCTTTGAGATACTCCCACACTTTCATATGTGTGCGCTTAGTTGCTCAGTCGCATCCGAGTTTTTGCGACCCCATGGACTGCAGCCCACCAGCCTCTTCTGTCCATGGGGATTCTCCAGGGAGTGGGTTGCCACGCCCTCCTCCAGGGGATCTTCCCCACCCAGGGATCAAACCCAGGTCTCCTGCACTGCAGGTGGATCCTTTACCATCTGAGCCTCCGGGGAAGCCCATACAGTCTTATAAAATTTTCCCCAATAAAATTATCATTATGTTAGGGATTTAAATAAATAACAGCATGCGTCCCTACACAGTGATCAGACAATGATTTGGTTTTCTTGATAAAATAACTTTTCATAAAAGGAAAGTTATGTAGGCCATATGAATACAAGGGCCACACTGAAATTCCAGTGCTGTTCTTGGGACTTGGATGATGATGTTCAGAGAAACACACTGAGTGAGCCTCTTCTTGATTGGAACTCTCATATGTTTACCATGGAATGCAACTTTAACCAAACTGATGGTCTAGAAAAATAAAACAGAACAAAATAGTTACTAGGAAAACACAAAACACTTGGGTGGAGGGTGGGAGAATATTGCACAGCTTGACTGTTTAAAACACTGACAAAGTCATAGGATCTATAAAATATACTCTTATCGAAGGATGGCAGTAAGTTGCTTTGTTAAAGCTCTTACGGAAAGCAAAGTGCTCCACTGCCTTGTAGCTGGTGTGAAACTTTAGAAATTATGAGCAAACGTAGCTTTTACATGATTGAGCTTTCTACGGTTCCGTTGCCAAAGCCTAGCCAACAGGCTGATAAAAGACCTGGGCAGAGGAAGGAGGTGGGCAGAGGCTAGGTTGCGTGTGTGTGTGTGTGTGTGTGTGTGTGTGTGCAGAGAAGTTGTAGAATCCCCTTTGGTCACTGAGTAAGCTCCCCAAGATAGTTGGGGATTTCCCACTCCAGGGAGCCCCACAGGCTCTCTGTTTTAACAGCTGAGGTGGCCTGGAGTTCAACAAGGAAGTAGCCACCTTTTTTTAAAAAAAAAAGTCTCCATTTTTATTATTCTAATTTCTTATTTAGGAGCCTCTGAGGAAAGGAAAGTTTCCAGATTGAAAAAGAGGAAGAAAAAAAACAAAACCCGAGCGTGACAGGTGTAGACTTCAGTCGTTAAAGAAACAGTGACTCTTAGGGTCATAAAATAATTCTCGGACACTCTGCAGTGCTTCGTGTCCCAGAGCGCTGGAGCAGGCGTTCAGAGGGGAGCTCGGGTGCGCGGCACCTGTGGCTGCCTTATCAGCAAGGGGCCTCTGGCACTGTCTCCAGGGACGTGGCCACGTCACTCGGGCTCTCTGATCTCAGGACCTTCGTCTTTGAACAGTGGAGAAGCATTCATATTTACTTTTCTCTTGCTCCACACCTAAAAATGACTCTCTGTACACTCGTAAAACCATTGATGATGATAACTTCCTGGGGATCAAACGCTCTACAAGTATTTCAACAAATAAAAGTAATATTCATTATGGAGTCATATTTTATCTCCTTCAGGAAATGGCTGATACAGCAACCACGTTTTACGATGAGAATTAATAGCATAGAATTTCTGACTGAAGTGTGGACGTGCATTTGGTAGCTGCAGCTAATAGGAAATTAGCCTCTCTGGCAGGAGTTTATTCAGCAATGACTGTGTAACAATCATGTTGCTTGGCCCTTTATACGCACTGTTTTATTCAACCCTCATATAGATCTGTGATAAGGTACTATTATCATCTCTTTTTTTAGTGTTGAGAGAACTGGCTTCATGGCTTAAGAGATGAGAAGTGATATATACACAATACTGCGCTTCCCAGATGGCACAGGGGTAGGGAGCTCACCTGCCGATGCAGGAGACGTGAGTGATGAGGGTTCAATCCTGGGTCAGGAAGATCCCCTGGAGAAGGCAGAGGCTACCCACTCTAGGATTCTTGCCTGGAGAATCCCATGTGCAGAGGAGCCTGGCGGGCCTCAGTCCATGGGGTCGCAGAGTCAGACACGGCTGAACACACACACACACATACACACTCTCATGTGTAAAACAGCAAGCTAGTGGGAACCTGTTATAAGACACAGGGAGCCCAGCTGAGGGTGGTATGGCGGGGCTGGGGGCTGGGAGGGAGGTCCTGTAGGGAGGGGATACATGTCCACAGAAAGCTGATCCACCTCATTGAACAGCAGAAACTAACACAACAAATAAATTAGCTGAAGGTCACCATTTAGTAACTGGAAAAGGCATACGAGCCAGAAAGGACCACTAAGTGATTTTTTTCCCCACCGTGGGGGTGCGTCGGATCATCTGGGGCAGTTAAATTAAGTCACACATCTGCGGCGTGGCATCAGAAGTTCTGATAAAGCGTCTGAGACAGGGTCTGATGATCTGACAAGTCTAGAAGGTCCCTGAAGGAATCTCATGTGAACCGGGACATTGGAACCCCTGATCTCTCTGCCGCTGTCATTCTGCCGGAGCCTGACGCCTCTCGGGTCTGATTTAGCTTTCTGAAATCTTCAGTGATTAGAGTGGAAGTCTCCCCTTTTGGCATCGGATCAGCCGTTGCCTGCTTTATGGGCTTCTTCCTCTTGGCAAGGCTCAGGGTCTGCATTGTTTACCAGCCTCCTGCTTGGAGAGAGCAGTTATTTATTTCTGAGCCTTGGCTTCAGCGATTCTGCTGATAGGCATTGTGCCAGAGAAAGCGTGCAGGCCTTCGTTCTCAAACGAGAGGCTTGGGCGGCTCGATCCACACAATAGTCTGGCTCAGCCTTCAGAGTCCATTGAAAGCCGTTTCAACAGTTTATGTACACCTAATTCCAGCCCCCGCTTCCTCTTCCAGTCCAAAGAAAGGATGAACTTCTTAAATCACCTAGAAGGGTGGGGAAGATTAGACATGGGGGGCACAACACAGGAGGAGGAATAAAGTTGGTCCCTCTGGCCTCTCTCCAGCTTCCTCTGCTCTCTGGTGTTTGAGATTTAGAAGTGGAATGGGTTCAGAGTAATGTATGCTGGGGGCTATTTCCTGCCTCAAAGAAAAAGGAGGGGTGTCAGTGGTGTCTGATAGCAAATAATTTCACCAGAAGGGTAGGGAAGCTGAAGCAAAGAAAGGTCTAGGCTTATTTTTCAGCAGGCTGAAAGGAGGCAAAGGAAAGCTTCAGATACCACATTTTGATCCAAGGCTTGTTGACCAAACGCCGACTAATTATCTTGAGACCTACTTGCTATATTGTGGGCTGGAAATAGACGGGTATTGAATGCATGTGTTGAACCGAACGGTTCTGCCCTGGAGTCCGTTGCCCAAGACCACCAAGACACAGGATCGATGCAAATAGCAAGAGGATTTATTGAACCGGCGCGCCGGGGTTCTGCCCTCCTTAAGCAAGGAGCGAACCCCGATGACAGTTACAGAACAGTTTTTAAGCACAAAAAACCACATTGGGCGGGGAGGTATAGATATATCATGATTGGTCACAATACTGCTGACCTTTACAAGGATAGGCTTGTGAGGCTTTGGCGACATAATTGTGCGGATAACACACAGTTTACACAACTTGTTTTTCTGACTCTCTGGAAAGTCAAACCTTCCAGGTCAGGGTCTGTAAGCCTCCAGGTCAGGGTCTGTGAGTCACAAATAACAGAGATAACCTTTCAGTTGGTCTGGAAAATCCCTAAATCTTACAGGTTACTTCCTCACAATGTTGAACCGCACGGTTCTGCCCTGGAGTCCGTCGCCCAAGACCACCAAGACACAGGATCGATGCAAATAGCAAGAGGATTTATTGAACCGGCGCGCCGGGGTTCTGTCCTCCTTAAGCAAGGAGCGAACCCCGATGACAGTTACAGAACAGTTTTTAAGCACAAAAAACCACATTGGGCGGGGAGGTATAGATATATCATGATTGGTCACAATACTGCTGACCTTTACAAGGATAGGCTTGTGAGGCTTTGGCGACATAATTGTGCGGATAACACACAGTTTACACAACTTGTTTTTCTGACTCTCTGGAAAGTCAAACCTTCCAGGTCAGGGTCTGTAAGCCTCCAGGTCAGGGTCTGTGAGTCACAAATAACAGAGATAACCTTTCAGTTGGTCTGGAAAATCCCTAAATCTTACAGGTTACTTCCTCACACATGTATTACCAAAGGTGGTGGTTTGTATACGGATGTGAATGTAATCTGCTGCCTGTCTTTAAGAGTTTTAATCAGTTGTGGGCAGAAGGCAAGAATTGTGTGCAACCAGCTTCAGCGGAGGCAGAAAGTGATAAGTGTCACAGGCAGCACGTTAGTCGCTCAGTCATGTCCTACTCTGTGACCTCAAGGACTGCAGTCTGCCAGGCTCCTCTGTCCATGGGGATTCTCCAGGAAAGAATACTGGAGTGGGTGGCCATGTCCTTCTTCAAGGGATCTTCCTGAGCCAGGGATTGAACCCAGGTCTCTTGCATTGCAGGCGGTTTCTTTAGCATCTGAGGCACCAGGCAGAGGAGGCTGTAAAGTTGCAATAAGCAGAAGCGTGTGTTCTGACCAGAGGGACTAGATGACAAAGGAGTGGGAGTCTGACGTCCTGACAGACTCTCTCAGAAGCTGCAGATATAGCTCCCCTGGACGAGCTTAGGGATAATGCTGTGAGAGGAGAAACAAGTCCCTGTCTCTTATACACATCTAGATGTGTATAAGAGACAGGTTCGAACTTGAAGTGCCTTCCAGGTGACCTGGGGCGTCGGTGAGGACGCGGACAGTCGCGGGGTGGTAGTGTGCCTTTTAGTTCCAGGGAATCCCGAATTTGGAACACACGTGGCACATAAACACTCACACCATCTCACAGGGCAGTCGTCTAATTCGTGTTTTCTGAGACTTTGCTCCTAAGTGAAGTGCACTTGAGCCTTCGAGTTGGCTGTGCTGGACTTTATCCCACTCGCCGGCGGTGGCTGACCTTGCTGTGGTCCCTCTCTAAGCCCTGCTTTCCTCACGTGTCAGATGAGAGCATTATTAACTGCCTTGCAGGATTGTCATTGGGATCAGATGTGATAATGTGTGAACAGTGTCTAATCGCTGCGCTTAATAAATGCTGGTCCCCGTCCCTCCCCACCCTTCCTCGACCTCTGGCTCTCTTTTTCACTGGACTCAGAGCTAACTGGTCGGAATTACTGGCCACCTATGTTTTCTTACAATTGATGGATGTGTCCAAACTTAAACCTATTAGAATGACTGCCTAGGAAATGTAAGCTCTTAGGCAGTTTCGCAAGGGGTCTCCAGGTGGGACTCAGGGCACATTAAGGAGGGCAGATGCTCTTTTTCAAAAGAATGAGACTGTTCTCCATGTTTGGGAGAAAGCCTTTGGAAAGCTAACCTGATGCGCTGTCAGAGCAGTCAGCTCCTTTATGGAGTTCATGGGGCGATTGCCCCAGAGAAAGAGGGAGACGGGGTTTTAATGTTTCTGAGAACACTGTATTTTCGCTATTAGTCTTACACTTCTCTTCTCGCACCTTCCTCTTTGCCTCTCCTCCTAGCATTCTAGAACCATGTAGTGTTAGAACTTGAAGTGCCTTCCAAAGCTACAAGGAAACGAGCCCAGGTCTTTCTTTCAATTTTTGAACGTGGTGGTTATTCAGTGAGCCCCCAGGGGCAGAGGAATGGCCATGCCCCCTCCACAGACACCGGGGCCCTTGGGAAAGGCTCCCGGACGCACCCAGTGCGGCAGCGGTGTTGGGTGAGGGGCTTCGAGCAATCCTGGGGGCCCCAAACTCGTGGCTGTCTGGTATACCTTGCACCTGTCTCCCCTCTGGCATACATGCCTGAGTTTGCGTTTGAGCAGAGGTGACTACACCTCGTCACGGCTCTGTGGGAATGATCTCTTTTCTTCCATACAGATTGGGAAAGAGGGGGAGCTGCTGCTGCTAAGTCGCTTCAGTCGTGTCCGAGTCTGTGCGACCTGATAGCCGGCAGCCCACCAGGCTCCGCCGTCCTTGGGATTCTCCAGGCAAGAACACTGGAGTGGGTTGCCATTTCCTTCTCCAATGCATGAAAGTGAAAAGTGAAAGTGAAGTCACTCGATCGTGTCTGACTCTTTGTGACCCCATGGACTGCAGCCTACCAGGCTTCTCCGTCCATGGGATTTTCCAGGCAAGAGTACTGGAGTGGGATGCCATTGCCTTCTCCGAAGAGGGGGAGAGACAGACTCTTTGCCCTGGCTCTGTGTCCATGTTACATTTTGCGTGTGTGCCCTGCTCTGGGGAGAGGAGGCCAGGGCCTTTAAGATGGTTAAGAACGGTCAAGGCACTTAGCACTTATTAGGACAGAGCAATAAATGAGTGCATCGCTGCCCCATAGGCAGTATGGCCTTACAAAGTGTCAACATCTGAAAGTCTAAATATGCCCAGACAACTTTGTAATTGGCTTATCGTTAGAAGGCCAAGCATGATTAATACTTCCCAGGTGGTGCTAGTGGTAAAGAACATGCCTGCCAATGCAGGAGACAGACACAGGTTTGATCCCTGGGTCCGGAAGATCCCCTGGAGGAGGAAATGGCAACCCATTCCAGTGTTCTTGCCTGGAGAATCCCATAGACANTAACAACGGATTCCCCGGAGTTCTGATGGCTAGAGGTCTGACATCAAGTGGTCAGCAGGAAGAACCTATTCCTCACCTCTCTCCTGGCTTTCTCTTGTCACCTCTCAACACTCTTTGGCTTCTAGACTTCTCACTCGAACCTCGGCCTCCATGTGTGTCTGTGGCCCATGGGGCCTTCTCCCGAGGATGCCAGCCACTGGACTTAGGGCCCGCCTTAATCCAGTGTGACCTCATCTTAAGTAATCACATCACAAGACCTTATGTTCATGCAAGATCACATTCTATAGTCGCAGGTAGACCTGAGTTTTGAGAGACAAGGCTGTTCACCCCAGGCCATTGGGTCAAGCTGTTTTTTAAGTCTTTGTGGCATGTAGGATCTCGATGCACCTCCTGCATCGAGAGGTAGAGCCTCTGGACCACCAGGGAGGACCCCCACTGGGTCAAGTTTCTGAGACAGCTATTTAAGGACCAAAACATTCCTGTTTGGGGTAATTCCCAGAATTCTATAAAACCTAGGTGGAGGGGATCAGAGATGCAAGTATTGACAGTTGTTTGGAATCAAAGAGATGAAAGTTCTTGTCAGAGGCCTGGGGAATCAGGAAGTCTATCAACAATCATGAATCCTTTACATGAAGATTGAGAAATGGACATTTCACAAAGCCTGGCAAAGAGGAGAAGATTGCTTTTGGGTGAGTAAGTGCCCCAGGCTTCTGGATGGACATTCTTGTCCTTTCTACCCTCAAACAGGTTATATGTGCTGATTTCAAAACTGCAATGGTCCTGAGCATACTGGTATTTCTAGAATACATTTTATATCTATGAGAGAAGGGCTAGCCAGCCCTCAGTTTCCTGGTTGTTTTTTAGCAATGTAGAAGTTAGAACTAGTATAGAAACCAGTACATAGTGGGTGGATGAGATGGTTGGATGGTGTCACTGACTCAATGGATGTGAGCTTGAGCAAATTCTGGGAGATGGTGGAAGACAGGGCAGCCTAGGGTGTTGCAGTCCACAGGGTCGCAAAGAGTCAGACGCAACTGAGGGACTGAACAACAGCTTAGTGGGTGGGGGTGCTTATAAGCGGAGATGAGAGGATCCCCAGCTGATGCCTCAGCAGAGTTCCAGAAGGGAGAAAGCAGATGTGTTTGTTTAGCACGTGATTGCCCAGTTCGGCGAAAGTGCACTCATATAGTGAGATCTAGTGGGACATGACTTTAAAAAGTTCTGTTGGGGTCAGATAGTGGGTGGTTTGGAATGACAGGTTAGGAAAGGAATGTGACCTTGTGTATATAAATCATAGACAGTGTCTGAGGTCTTTACACAGAGGGGTGACATGACCAGGTTGTGTGATAGATTCCTCTGGGATGAAAAAGGATGAATGCAAAGCCATTTTCAGTGAGGATCTGGATCATCCATATGAGAAATAAGACGCATCTGCACTAGGATGGTGGACATATGAGTGGAAACAAGACTTTCTAGAAAAAGTTCAGAATTGGAAATAGGTTTCTGAGAGAAAAGGAAAATTCAAAGTTATTTGGACTTCTAGTTGGATGCTGATGCTGAAGCCCCAATACTTTGGCCACCTGATGTGAAGAACCAACTCACTGGGAAAGACACTGATGCTGGGAAAGATGGAAGGCAGGAGAAGGGGATGGAAGAGGATGAGATGGTTGGATGGCATCACCGACTCAAGGGACATGAATTTGAGCAAATTCCGGGAGATAGTGGAGGACAAGGAAGCCTGGAGCTGCAGTCCATGGGGTCGCACAGTTGGATGGAACAACGAGAACCTGTTGGATGGATTGAGTGATTAAATGATAGAGATGACCAAGAAAAAGGAACCTTAGGGAACACTTTGTTAGTTTACTTTGTTTGTAGGTGAGATCATGCATTTGATCACAGATATGCTGAATTTATGGTGCTAGCAAAAGTCATCCATAGAGAGATGCTTAGGTGGAGGCTGAAATACAAACTCTGGACCGTAGTGGAAACGAGCGGGCTCAGAATGTAATTTGGGAGAGAGCCACAGGCAATATGGAGAGAGACGTTCCCCAGGAAGCAGATGTGGAGGAAAGAGGAAAGAGAACCAGACTGAAACTTCAGCAGAAACCTGCGTAGAAAGTGAACTGAAGGAGTGGCCGACTAAGGAAACAGTTACAGACAGTGACCTACGCAGGATGAGCCAGAAGCGCCGCGCCATGGGAAACGCAAGGGCGATTTCCAGCTGCTGTACGTGTCCATGGGGTCAAAAGAGCTGGACTTGACATGAGCTTTGTAAAGCTTATGGTACTTGTGCAAATCAGTTTATATAGCTTCTTGGTTTATAAAATGGAAGGTGAAAGTCACTCAGTTGTGTCCCACTCTCTGTGACCCCACAGACTAGTCCACAGAACTCTCCAGGCCAGAACACTGGAGTGGGTAGCCTTTCCCTTCTCCAGGGGATCTTCCCAACCCAGGGATTGAACCCAGGCCTCCCGCACTGCAGGCGGATGCTTTACCAGCTGAGCCACAAGTGGTGGCTGTTGGTGGTTTAGCTGCTAAGTCACGTCTGACTTTTTGCGAGTCCATGGACTGTAGCCCACCAGGCTCCTCTGTCCATGGGCTTCTCCAGGGAAGAATACTGGAGTGAGTTGCCACTGCCTTCTCCAGGGGATCTTCCCGAGTAAGCCAAGGATCAAGTGGTTTAGCTGCTAAGTCACGTCTGACTTTTTGCGAGTCCATGGACTGTAGCCCACCAGGCTCCTCTGTCCATGGGCTTCTCCAGGGAAGAATACTGGAGTGAGTTGCCACTGCCTTCTCCAGGGGATCTTCCCGAGTAAGCCAAGGATCAAGCCTGAGTTTCCCGCATTGCAGGCGGCTTCTTTACCAGCTGAGCGACAAGGCTTCGGCACTATTTGACCTTCGTTGTGGTGGCACTCGTGATTTACGTCGTCACCTAGACTCCTATCTTGCAGTACGTCACGTAATTT
This sequence comes from Oreotragus oreotragus, assembly GCA_006410675.1. Taxonomy (NCBI): domain Eukaryota; kingdom Metazoa; phylum Chordata; class Mammalia; order Artiodactyla; family Bovidae; genus Oreotragus; species Oreotragus oreotragus. Next base: position 64,163 of record SJYX01024570.1, read on the forward strand.
GCAATGACGACGTCCTATGGCCTGACGAACCTTTGACTATCCTCTCGTCACTCTAGAAGGCACACTGGATGTCTTTGTGTCGGCTTGGAGAACACTTTCTCCAAGTGGTCACAACAGGTTAGAGCAGGCTAAGGTCAAGGATAACTTGTGAGAAGAGCAGAAATAGGGAGTGTGGGCTACACGTCTTAGACTTTCAGCAGTGGAAGGAGGGAAGAGCGTGAGACTGTAGCTTTGCTTTTCCTCTTGAGGATTTGACTAGACGAGAGCGCGTGTGTAAAGAGCAGAAGTCTGGAGACGAATTTAAACCAAAAGGGCCAAGAACGTGGAAACTAATAGGAAAGAAATTCTGAGATGTCGAGGTGAAATACAGAAAGATTTTATAACGGAGGGATTCTCTTTTGTTAGCAAGTTGAAATCAGAGAATTGAGGAAGTGAGGGATAAAACGAACGGAGGCTTCTGGTGATAGTGTGTTTGAAAGGATTGTCACTGGTTCGGGGCTGGGAGCACAGCCAAAAGAAGCTCAGGGAGGTCAGAAGGCCTGGGGGGAGGAGGATAAAGTTAAATACCGAGACGCTTCCACTGAGATGACGAATAGGCTCAGTTAGAGTGGGAGAGATTTAAAATATGATCAGGCACATAAAACATGTAGATCAGTGCCTGAATTTTTCTTTTTTAATGTGTATGCTCTATGGAAATGGTATCAGATCTCCTATTTTTAAATTTGTCGTTTTCAATTGGATGGGACTGGCGATTGGCCATACCAGGAAACTAGCCATCTGGCCTCAGGAAAGCCTGGGAGACACCCAGGCTGTGCAGGAGAGCTGGCCAAATGAAGCAGGTTAGCAGAGAGAGCAGGAAACTTCACCTCTTCTGTGATTTGCTGGAAGAAACGGAAGTGATCAGCCAGTTGTTATTAAGGAGAACAGGGAACAGGCCCACTAACGGGGACTGAGATACGGGAAAGAGGGGTCACCCAGCCATGAGACAAGATGGCCAGGCAGTTCTGGGGCATGTGTGCCCTTAAGTCAACCCTGCGTTTTAGGAAGCCTGATGAAGCCGCCAACCCTCCATGCAGGGTTAAAAATAAATACACAAAATAAATACACCAGTCTGACAGTTCTGCGAACAGAGGCTCCTTAAGCTGAACTGCGAACCGAATTCTCCATGTGGGTTCACCCCCTGGGGGAACCTGGACCGTCTCTCATCACCTTAGCAGCAATCTGCTGCAACTTCCAGGCGCTATGTAAACCTAACACAGTTGACCTGAGTTTTGAAGACACAGAAACAGGAAGGCAGTATCTGCTTAAAACATTAATAACTGTTTCCAGTTTCTGAAGAGTAAATAGCAAAGCTGGTGAGAATGCATCGTCTTCAACATCAGAAACAAGAAATATCTGGGAAACAGCATCAGCGAGGTGGCCCCAGTGGTAAAGAATCTGCCTGACAATGCAGAAGCCCCAGGAGACGCGAGTCCAGTCCCTGGGTCGGAAAGAGCCCCTGGAGGAGGAAATGGCCAGGCACTCCAGGGTTCTTGCCTGGAAAACTCCATGGACAGAGGAGCCTGGCGGGCTA
>SJYX01024571.1:0-20077 GCA_006410675.1 Oreotragus oreotragus
TTCATTTTATCCTTTTTTTTTTTTTTTTAAAGATCCCATGTATAAGTGATGTCACATGATATTTGTCTTTCTTTGTATGACTTACTTCACTTAGTGTGATAACCTGTTTGTCCAGCCAAATTACTGCAAATGACATTCTTTCTTTCTTTTAGGACTAGTATTTCATTGTATGTATATACCACATCTTCTTTATCCATTCCTCTGTTGATGGATATTTAGGTTACTTCCATGTCTTGGCTATGGTATTGTAAATAGTGCTGCAATGAATATTGGGGTGCCTGTCTATTTTTGAATTATGGTTCTCTCCAGATACATGCCTAGGAGTGGGATTTCTGGATCATATGGTAGTTCTATTTTTAATTTTTAAAGAACCTTCATACTATTCTCCATAGTGGTTGTACCAATTTATTAATATAGTCCTACCAACAGTATAGTAGGGTTCCCTTTTCTCTGCAATGTCAATCAAGATTCTATTAATCACATTTTTTTCTATTGTAAATAGTTTGTTGATAGTTAAAACCAATATTGAATAGCATGAAATATGGATCAAATTTTATTATTTATTTATGCATAGTGCATAGGAGCTATATGATCATTCCATTCTTCCAGCTTGATTTGTTGAAAAGACTATCCTTTGCCACTTAATTGTCTATGAAACTTTGTTGACAATCAGTTGATCTTGTGTGAATGAGTCTGTTTCTGGACTCTACTCTGTTCGTTTATGTCTCTAGTTAGACCACTGTCACACTCTTGATTACCGTGGCTACATGGTAACCCTTGGAGTGAGGTAGTACTCTGACCTTGTTCCTTTTTTTCCCAAGTTTACTTTGGCTGTTTTAACTTACATCTGATTCAAAGTTACGGATCCTAGACTTAAATATAAAACCAAAACTGTAATACTTCTAAAATAAAACCCAAGAGAAAATATTTGTGATTGCATGTTTAGGCAAAAAACTTTTACATATGATATCAAAAGCATGCTCCATAAAAGTAAACATAGATAAATTAGATTTTATCAAAATTAAGAACTTCTGCTCTTTAAAAGATACTGGTAAGAGAATGAAAAGTCACAACTAAGAGAAATAGTTGTGAATCATATGTTTAATAAATAACTTGAGTTACAGAGAATTACAGAACACTCAAAACACAATAGTAAGATAACCCAATAGAAAATAAGAAAATTATTTTTTAAGAAATACCTCATCAAAGAAAATATATAGATGGCAAATAACAGCATGGAAAGATGTTCCATATTTTAGGGAACCACAGATTAAAATCACAGGGAGATATTACCTTGTACCTATTAGAATTTCTGATTAAAAAGATTGCCCATGGCAAGTATTGGTGAAGATACGGAAGAATCTCAACCCTCATATACTTCTGGAAGGAATATAAAATGGTATAGGCACTTTGGAAAACAATTAGGCAGTTTTTTGTAAATATAATCCAGTCACGATATTTCTAGGTGTTTAGCAGAAGGAAAATAAAAGATATGTTTATACAGTGATATATGAATATGAAAATGTTTATAGTGGATTTATTTATAAGTGGAAATAGTCAAACTGCCCATCAGTGAGCAGAGTTAACAAATTTTGGTACATCCATACAGTGAGTATTACTCAACAATAAAAAGGGATGCACTGGTGTGGATGAATTCTCCTCTAGGTTTTGTTTTGACCATTTCTCCCTTACTCTGTGTCAGCAGCACTGTAGGTCTTTTTCTTCCTCAGCCATGACCATCTCATTCCCGTCTCTTTATATGTGTGTTCTTTTTTAATCTAGAATACACCACTTCCTCTTTAGTGAGCTAAATTATATTCATCCTTGAGTTTGCAGTGTATACTTCACTTCCTCTACAGAACTTGCCTTGACTATGGAAGTCATTTTCAATGTGTTCCTGTGTGATTCTACTATCAGAATACCAGTGTGATTTCGTTTAGATAGATACAGATTGTGGTGTCAAGCTGACCTCTCAGAATCTTCAATATGTGCTTTCTTAGCTGTGTGACTTGGAATAAGTTACACCGCCAAACTAAGCCTCAGTTTTCTTCCGTTGTCAAGTGATTCCACTAAGTTCTGTGAAAACTAGAAGAGATAATGCATATAAACTGTTTAGCATGGTACAAGATTTTTTTTAGTATTCATGATAGCTACTCTTTTACTGAATTTTTCTTTCTTGTTTATCATTCTCCATCATAACATTTAACACGTTCTGCTGGACAAGAGCTATCTTTCTTATTAATGGGTATGTCCCTGGAATCTAGTAAAATGTCTGGCAAATAATAACTAAATGGATCTAAGGATGAAAACTTAAGCTGCTATTTTTTCATTAGGAAAGATGTTCTACTGTTATTGAAATATTATTCACTCTCCACAGGCTGCCACAGAAACAAACGCAGCCTCTATCCAGTGTGGCTCAGCCCCCTGGCTGCAGTTAATTGACCCAGGGATTGGCTGTATTAGACCCATACAACTGTCCCTTTAGGTTTTTCACTTTGGCTCAGGAGATTGTTGGTCTAGTCTGCCTGTGTGGTTGAGTCTGTAAAATGTAAACTGTGGGAATTCTCAGTGACCTTGTATTTTGCTACAGTGGAGGAAAAAAGCCTGCAATGAAAAAATAAGGAAGCTCTTAGGAGGAAAAAGGACATTGGACTTTGGTGGGGGTGGGTGATGGGATACTGAGACTGTGTGGTCAGGCCACGAAAGGCCAAAGAGTAGTGAGATGTAGGTAGTGATTTTTAATATTACCTAATTTTCACTCATTTTATCTCAGGATTTATGGGGTCTGAGGACATTTGGGTCATTTGAACATGGCCTCAACATAAATAGAGATTTTCCTTCTTAGACATGGGATTAGTTAGTTTCTTAAGTCCTATAGTCAATATTACTCCTTGTTGAGGGAAACATGCAATAGCTCATGCATGTTTAACACTTTGTTCCCCTTATTTTGAGGCCAAGTTCTTAAAACAAGTACAGAAGCATTGTTGTATTAACAGTTAAAATTTTAACATGCCATATCTCACAGTTAAGTGCATGAACATTTTTGTTATTGTTTTAAATCCCCTGTAGCTATCCACAGTAGGCAAGATATTTGGCTCAAGACAAGGAAAGAATATTTATAGCCTTTCCAGCTCAAATGTAGAGCATATGTGTGTTAAAGGACCATTAAATGCAGACACACTCTCTGATTCAAGGTTAGCGGATTGAAGGAAATTGCAAAGTGGTTAGGAAAATCCTCCGAGAAATCCAAACCTCTCTGATGAGGATCTAACCTAGCCGCTGAGACACTGATGCTTTTTAATCCTTCAGTTTAGGTATTTTGAAAGTCTCCAGGTACCTGGCAAAATCTTAGAAGGTTCCCTCGTCCCCTGGCTTATCAACTTTTGCAAATACGATGCCTGAAGGCCATCATCCCTAACAGTCAACAGTCAGCCAGGCATTTTCAAGGGAGTTGAGGCTCAGCTGGGAACAACCTGCCATACTCAGAATAGAATGAGAGAGCATCTGAGAAGATTATGTCTGCTGTTATCAGAATAAATGCACATATGTTCTTCTCAAAATACTCCTGAAGCACATATCCACCAAAAAATACATGTCACGAAAAGTGGGCAACATCATACATCAGCTGGTATTTTATTTTCTTTAGGGGAACAAATGGCATGAAGAATTGAGAATAAGAGGCTAGGATGATCATGTAAAAATTCTGATTCACTCATTAACATTCTCTTCTTTGACTTTTCCTACTTTTTCCCTATGAGCCTCTGCTTCTGTCTCTGGTAAAATCTTATATTAAAAATAAAGAATTAACAGAAGAAAATGGGAATCCATTGCCAAGATGATCTGCAAGCGGGCTTTTATTCAGACAAATTCCTTTTTAAAGATAAGATAGTATCTGATAAGTCTTGTGGGCTCCTATTTTAGTTCCAAAGTTAGAAATCTTGATTGGTATCTGAATGTAGATCATAGTGCAAATAAACTGGGTAATATACAATAGGGTCTTCCCTGGTGGCTCAGTAGTATAGAATCTGCCTGGCAATGCAGAAAGCGTGGGATTCACCCCTGGGTCAGGAAGATCCTCTGGAGAAGGAAATGGCAAGCCACTCCAGTACTCTTGCCTGGGAAATACTATGGACAGAGGAGCCTGGCGGACTACAGTCCATGGGGTCGCATAGAGTCAGATACGACTTAGCGACTAAACAACAGCAACATATATATAATTTTTGGAATATGGAATGGAATTCTCTTGCTATCTTGAAATTTCAGCTAAGCCTCAAACTTAGGACAATAGGTGGTAATTTATCCATATTCTCAAAGGAGCTGGCTGTTAGATATACACCTCCAGGACTTATTAAGAAGAGAAGAATTGGTCCAGTGACTGGTACCATGTCTAGAAGCCCAAGAGGTGGATCCCTTGCAAGGTATCTTTAGGGGAAGAGAGAGTTTTGACTTTTCTGCTTGCAGGGTAGGGAACGGAAGAGGTTTGGCTGATCCCCGCTCCCATTCAAGTCAAAATCAGGGAATTCTAAGAGGATGCAGTGTAGAAATGTGGTGCTAGTAAAAAGTTGAATCTGCCTTCTTCCTGATAGCTGGAAAGGCCAGTCTCTGCAAAGACACTGGGATAGAACTTGGTGAGGGTTCTCGCAGAAGAACCTCACAGTATCTCCAGGAATTTAGGAACGTGACTTAAACTGGTGTCTCTTTTTAGCTAGGGAAGGGGTAGCTGGATGAAATAGACATGTGTGGAGACAGAAGGCCAAGTAGTAAACTGTAGATCCACATTAGATGTGACAAAGTTGCTATGGGCGTTTGAGCCAAAGAGAGGATTCTGCCTGCAGGTCCTTAGCTGTAAGGAGAGATAGACCCAATAAGAGGAAGGGTTTGAGCAGGTCAGCCAGGGAGTGTACTGCCTGTGTTAGGGATGCTAAAGAGCCCAGTTACTCCAATTATCGCAGTACGAATGTCTGTGACTTTTCTTTCATTCTATGGATGAAAGCAGATGGAAAATGAATGTATAGACACAATCTGCTTTGAATGAAATTTGAACAGACTGGGCATTTTAATACCTGAATGAGTGTTTCACAGAGGTGGTGTCTTTGAGGTGTGGAGAAGGGGGAGCACACAGAATTCTGAAGGTGGCAATGGGAGGAAAATCAAGTTGTCTCCTGTGTATACGCTTAATCAAGGCTAAACCTTGTTGTTATTTCTTTGTAGCCACTAGTTATCACAGCGAAATATACAAGTTTGAAGATTATGAGTGAACATTTTTGATCTCAGAAATCAATTGATAATTGAATCATTATGTTTTCAATTTTTGAGATCATTGGAACAGAAAATAGAGCCTCCCGTTTCTCCCACATCTGCATCCTCTAGTTAATCAGTTTGTAAGGAGTGGTGCAAACACCCAGAGAACAGAGACACACCTGAGGACAGGAGGAGCTGCCGTCTTTATTCCCATCTGTTCTTCCATAACCCTCGGCCTCTCATTTCTGCACGCTAGTCAACGTGGCTTTTCTGCGTCTAGTTTGTCTCTTGTCTCAGTGGCTTGTCCTTTGGTGTGCTTGGTGCATGAGCCCTTAGAAGTCTCTGCTGTTTTTGCCCCCGAACCAGTGCCTGAGTGACTAATTTCCATAGCTTATACAAGATGTCGTGTTGCAAACTGAAAAACTGGGTAAGCTCATGGCCTGGAACTGAGGAGAGCTGTGGTTCTGTGGCTGAGGTCAGAGGTCAGGAAGGCAGCAGCAGAGAACAGCATATGGTGTTTAACTGCTGCCTCAGAGATCGTTTCTAAGACAGAAAAAGCCATTTTGTTATTTATCTATTCATTTTCTATCTCACTCTTTGGAATGTAAGCTCCATCAAGGGACTCTCCCGTCACCTAAAAAGTAGGTATCTGTAAGCTTTCTGCCATAAATGAATAAAATCTCTTCCTAGTAAACATAATCATAATCCCACAAACTCAGGTATCATTTATTGAATACTTATTAGCATTCAAGCCCTGTGCTAGGAACCTTACAGGTAGCGAGAGGGTCTTACTTAATTCACACTTTTCAAAAAGCCATGGAGGTGTTGGACTGCACGCTGCAGGCCCGCGAGCCCTGTGCTTGCCCAGCTTCGAGACCAGTGAAGGGGCCCAGAATCAGACACGGAGAATCAGTGGTTTAATGAGCTGGGGAGCGTGCACGTCTGAAGCGAGGTCCTAGAATGACACCCCGTTGTGTACAGTTGACGGTGGGCGGGGACAGGGCTGCAGTCTTCATTCTCAGGGGGAGAGGTTACTAGCTATTGGGGGAGTACTTCAAGTTGGCTCACTGGTTACCAGGGAAACCAGCAGAAGGGCACGCCCCTCATTGTCCCTTTGATAAGCCAACAGGATCTGATCCAAAGGTCAGAAGAGTCAAAAGCTAGGGCCTGGATCAAATACGTAGGAAGTCCTGTGAGTCAGGCGCAGGCGAAGCCGGTGCTGGGCCAGCAGGGGATGTGCAGAGAGAAAGGGCACAGCCATCTTGACCGGCCTGTTACAGCATACACTCGCTTTAGCTGAGAAAAGTAGGGTTCAGCGAGAATATGCAGTTTGCCTCAGAATCCCCAGAAAGGAAGGAGCATAGCTAGACGAGCCCAGCCACACTTTGCGCATAGGTCATGCTGCTCTGGTGCTGCAAATAACGGCTCATTTATGTTTTTTTCTCATTGCAAACCAAGTCTCAAAATTACAGCACTTGTAAGGAATTACAAATGACAAACTCAAGCAAGGCCACAGAATCTGGAGCCATGCGTGTGTATGCATGCTAAGTCACTTCAGTCATGTCCATATCATGTGACTCCGAGGACTGTGGCCCACCAGACTCCTCTGTCCTTGGGATTCTCCAGGCAAGAATCCTGAAGTCGGTTGCCCTGCTCTCCTCCAGGTGATCTTCCCGACCCAGGGATCAAACCCACATCTCCTCCCTCTTACTCTCCTGCATTGGCCAAGTGAGTTCCTAGATTCTTTACCATATTAATAAAAGGAGAAGATACCGATATTCTTGTTCACAATTTAGTTTCCTGCTTTGTGATTTAATGAAATTAGATGTCACAGTCTGCTCAAGATGAATTAAGTTTTCTGACTCTTGCTAACATAAAGGATTAAAAATATGTCTTCTAATGTGACTAGTAAAGATCATACATATACTAACCTCACGTACACTTGGGATTTTTTTAGCCAAGCCTTCAAAAAATTTAATAACAGAAGGAGCATGCATGGTATAAATAGCCAATCTGATCATTGATTTGGCCAAAATGTTCGTTTGGGTTTTTCTGTAAGATGTTACTAAAAAATCCAAACTTTTTGGCCAACCCAATAGATTTCAGTAAGCTTAGTTAATTTTTGGTGAATGAAAACAAAAACGTTCAATAAATTCTTATTTAATGGCTTCATGAAATTACTGTCTCAAACATTAGTTTAAAAAAAAAAATACCCAGAAGAAAAGACAATATTTAACATGTGAAACAAATAGGGCATACTATTCTCCTGAGTCTTGGCTTAGGAAGCAGAGACAGTGCAAATAGGTCCTATGGAAATGGCAGATTGCCTTAGCATGGAGCACACTATAAGTGTAAAAACTGGAACCCTTTTAAAAACTGAGAGTTATTTTAAGAGATGAAATATTGCTTCCATGTAGCTCATTTAACCAATAACTTTTCATGAAACAATAGGTCTCTTTTATATAAGTTTTGAATAGGACAATCAGAGGTACATTTTAACCTTTGTTTTATTCCAGAATCATTCCTCATGATATATTAAGGAAGCCACTTGGAAAAAAAAAAAAGGCTGAATTTATCTCTGTACCCTCCTATTAAGCAAAAAATGGACAAATACAATTCAGAGATTTAAATAAGCAGAGAAATGTCTAGTAAATTGAAAGAGCTGGGTCAACAGTTTTCAAAATTGATGAAATAAATGTAATAGAAAATTTTTGGATCTGAAAAAAGTCTACATAGTGTCTTTCATTCATTTTACTTTTAAAGATTCTTTTAAAAGTCTTTAGATTCAGTGCTATAGGTTGGTGATGTTAGGGAGCATATTTTTGTAGTATTAAAAATACCTTTATGACAAAAAGAAAAAAGGTAATGCTGCTGGTGGAGGATTCTGTACTATTTTCTTTGATTAAGAATTTACTAAAGATTCATGTTACTGCCTTTCCTTACTGACGTTTAGGCTTTCATTCTAAACCTGAAATTACAGTTAGAGTGTGTGTGTGTGTGTGTGTGTGTGTGTGTGTGTGTGTGTGTGAAAGAGAGAGAATGTCACATATTCAAAATTTTCCCCTTCAGTCAAAATTTAATGTGAAGCTTAAATGGGGGGAGGAAGTTGTTCTCACTTCGGGTGCAGTCAGCGCTATGATAAGCAATGAAAATCACCCTCTCAATAGGATAAAACAACGTGATCTTAATTGATTTCATAAGCCCTGGTACCTGCTGGTACCTGGTACTCTGTACACTCCTATTGTGAAATACAGGATCAAATGAAGCAATACTGGCAGAGTAACACAAAAGCACTAAGAGGTTTTTTTTATTTTTTCACCTTTTTCCAGCTTTATTGAGGTTTCACTGACAAATGAAAGTTGTATATATATATTTTTTGAAGTCTTTTTTTAAAATTGGAGATGCCGTCATAGAATCCACAGTGAGGGAAGGAGAGAATGGGATGGATTGAAAGAGTATCATAGAAACATATAAATTACTATATGTAAAACAGATAGCCAGTGACCAATGGTTTTGATATAGGTAATGATAGTGTCAGTCTGGCTTGCCTTCAAAACATAGTAAAAATTCTGGCTATATTAAATGGAACAACTTCAGGAGACTGCAATTTTTATCCTTTCTATCTTTACCTTCTCTTCTTACCTATCTTACTTCCTCTTTTAAAAAATCACCACTTTTCATTGGCTGCCAGATAGACTTCAAACCTGTCTCCCTTGGCACCAATACCTTTAGACTCTGACTCCAACCTACCTACCGTTGTAGGATCATTTCCTGTGTCAGACTGTATTTTTTAATATGCCTATAACAAGACTTCACACAGCACATGTAATTATTAAATTTGACTTTGGCATTCCTTCTATGAAATGGTGGGGTCTGTATCCCCTCCCCTGAAAACTGGGCTGACCTTTGTGACTAGTTTGGCCATTAGGATATAGCAGAATTGACATTATGTGACTCCTGAGGTTAGATTATAAAAATGCAATGCAGTTCCTTATTCTTTTGTAACCTTCTAGTTATGGTGTGAGGAAGCCCAACTAGCCCACATGGAGAGAATGCTTGGAAAGCCTATGTTTACATATTCCAGGTAACAGCCTGTCTGCAGCCATAGCCAACATCAGGCATCTTTCTCCAGACACATGCGGGTGACACTGGGAGATGATTCCTGCCTCTATCTGTTGAATCACTTTTAGCTTTCAAGTTCTCCAAGCTGGGTCACAGGCATTGTGAAGCAGAGGTAAGCAGTCCTCACTGTGCCCTGTCCAAATGCCTGGCCTGCAGCATCTATGAGCATCATAAGATGACTGTTTCATACCATGAAGGTTTCGGATGGTCTAGTACATAGTAACAATAACTCAAATGCTCTTTGGTTACAGGTAGCAAAACCACATTTCAGACTATTACCATGTAAGAGGAGGAAATCATTGTGAGGATACAAGTGCATCTCATCCTAAGGGCTTAAAAAGAGAAACTGAAAATTGATGAGGAACAAAGGTGAGCATTCCATTTGTTTGTGAGTTAGTCCATTTCTCTGAGATCTGGTCTCTGATCTCTACCTCTCTATTTTATTTATTTTTCACTCTTAGCAGGCTGACCACTGCTTTACAGTGCATACGATGATCTGTAGCACCTCAATTTTGTCTGTAAACAGAGGCTGAGATTACTATTTATCAATTCAATTTTATATTTCTAGGAGCAAGGTATTCTATCAAGGTCCCTCCAGTCAATTTTGGCCAGTTGGTCAAATGTTGCCTTACTAGAGTTCACTTCTCTGCAAGGAACAGTTTTTTTAAAAAAAGTCTCATCAATGTCCTATGGGAAGTAGAGCCTTAGGCAAAGACTATGGAGCTAATGATTTATTTGGGAGGTAGAAACCCAGAGTGGCAAGGATGTAATAAAGAAGGATATGAAGCAAATAGAGCCATGAAGCAATGTGACTTGGTCTTTTACCATTCTGCTATCACTTCCCAAGAGGCTGGTAGAAACTGAGGGAGTCACTTAGCAGGTAGATCAGCGTGTACTTCCCTAGAAAGATATTGCCTAAGAGGAATACACTTCCTCACATTTCAAATTACATCATATGGGCCCTCAGTAGTCACACAGGAAGCCTGACATCAATGGCCATGCAGTGGTGTTTTACTTTAGTCCTAAGAGGGAAAGGCAGCCTGAATAGGAAGGACACTGACAAAGAGAGAAAGAAGGAGGCAACCAAGGGAATCTGCAAGGGTGCATATGGTAGGCTGGATAGTTGCGTTCCAAAGATGGCCTTGCCAAATCCCTGAAACCTGTGAATGTGTCACATTGCATGGCAAAGGGAATTTACATATGTAAGTAAGGTTTTGAGTTTTAAAACAGGTGAAGTGAAGTGAAGTCACTCAGTTGTGTCCTACTCTTTGGACTGTAGCCTACCGGGCTCCTCTGTCCATGGGATTTTCCAGGCAAGAATACTGGGGTGGGTTGCCATTTCCTTCTCCAGGGAACTTCCCGACCCAGGGATCGAACCCGGGTCTCCCGCATTGTAGGCAGACGCTTTACTGTCTGAGCCATAAGGGAAACTCAGGGAAGGTTTTGAGTTTTAAAACAGTTAGATTATCCTATATTATCTGGGTCGACCCATTCTAATCACATGAGCTCTTAAAAGTAAAGTTCCCTGGCTGGACTCAGAGGAATCTGTCAGGAGTCAAAAGATTTGAAGTGTGGGAAGGACTCACCCTGCCAGTATTGCTGTTTAGTTGCTAAGTCCATTCCATGGACTGTGGCCCTCCAGACTCCTCTGTCCATGGGATTTCCCAGGTAAGAATACTGGAGTGGGTTGCCATTTCCTTCTCCAGGAAATCTTCCCAACCTAGGGGTTCAACCTGCACCCCCTGCATTGGCAGATGGATTCTTTACCACTGAGCCACCTGAGAAGCCCTCCAGCTGGTGTTTAGAGGATGTCAGTGGAAGGCATGAGAAGAAATGTGGGCATGCTCTCGGAGCAAAGACAGACTGCTGACAGCAGCAAGCGTCAGGAGTTCAGTTCCTTAGCGTGGAACTGTATTCCGCCAACAGTGTAAATGAGCCTGGATTTATCCCCAGAGTCTCCAGAAAAGAACCGGCCTTGTGCACATCTTGATTTTGGGCTTTGAGACTCTAAGCAGATGACCCCATTGAGCCACAGTATATGTGAACTTCTGACCCACATCAGACAGTAAATGGATGTTGCTTTAGGCCACAGCATTTGTAGTCATTTGTTCTAACAGTGGAAAACTAATATAGTAGAGGAGGTTTAAGTCGCCATATAGGGAACAAATGCACTAAAAGTTGTCTCATATTTACCTAATGAAATATCCCACCATTTTCCTACCTGAACTTGTTGCTACTAAAAGGTTTCCTTGCTCATCAGATAAAGTATCTATTGTTATATCCTTGATTTTAGTCCTTTACCCACCTTTCCCCACAAACTTCAGATAACCTCTACGCTTCCTGCTCTCTCCTTGGAGCCTGCTGTGACTTTTGGTTTCACATAATGTTTAAAATCTACATGGACTTCATTCAATGAAAAAGATTGAACAGACAGAGAAACAGGGGGAAAAAAATCAGAGTTTGAATGTGAAAATCATTGAGGAAACCAGGTAAATTGGTTTTTTAAATTTCCAAATGTGTCGTCAACAAATTTAATACCAATTTCCATTGGTATTTAGTACCAATTTCCATTCTAACTCGTCTCCATTTTATTTTTGCATGTTTCCTTTTCCTTTCATTAATTTTTGTTTCCTACTTTTATTTCTGTTAGAAAAACTCATGGAAGTTTGCTGTTAGCTATCATGAGCTGACATGCCCACTCACTATGGAAAACTTTGACAGTGAAAACTACCAAGTCAACCAGATGACTCCCTCATAGATATTTTCTCAGTATACATTTGAATAAATGCATGATGAATTGATAAGATTAAAATAGTTTAGTTGACACCAGCTTAACAAACTCAGTTTCTTTCAGATGATGCTGCCTAGTGCTTTCTGTACTCAGTGTGGTTGATAGTCCCTGAGGTCAATCACCTGCCTGCAAATGAAGAAAACAGCACACATGCCCCTGGGCTTCTGTTAATGCTCAGTTGTTAGCCCCATTGTTATTCTAGTTTGGACAGGTTTTTACTTGAATATACTCTGAGATTTCTGAAGAAAGGCATTCTATAGTTTCAGAGCACAGTCAATATTTAAATGATTCTTCCAAACTGTGCTGCTATATTTCTGAATATTGTCAAGCATCACACCAGTATTTTTCAGGAGTTAACAAAATGTCATTTTTAGTGACCTGTCATTGTAATTGTTTAGTTCATGTCCTTTGACAAGGTTTGGCTCTTGTCAAAGTGAATAATAATCCTGGAGAAGCTAGTAAATGTCTAAGACTCAATTGGATGGAGGTCTTGAAAATTAAGGTTTTCATGCTTGAAAAAGAAACTTTATTTGTGTGTTAGTTTGACATTGTATCTGGAAGAAGCAGAGCATGTATAATGAAAGTTTTCTTTTTTTTTTTTTTTTTTACAAAAATTCATACCAGACAGATCAGATTGGCAACAGAGGTAAACAGTGACTCCTGTGACGTCTGATAAGAAACATTTCTTGAACTTGTCACATAAAACATTCTGTTATGCTTCAGGCTGTTGAAAATAATTCCATGCACAGGGCACAGTCACCTGAGGCAATTTTCTTGTTCAGCAACAGCCTTAGGACAAATGCACAGCTTGAAGGTGGAGATTTTGGATTATTATATAATTGTAATCATTACCCATACTGAATAAGTGAGTCAGTCAATTGAGAACTATTGCCGTGTGAATTAACCTACTTTCACTTTTTAATGACTATTTCTACCACCCCAAAGATCAAAGAGTGTTTGTCATTGAGAAAATCTCAAACATTCTTTAAAAAGCATAATTTCTTTTTAAAAAGTTGATCTGTCCTATATTTATTCCATAAGATATTCAAATGTAAGTATTCTGCTTTATCAACAAATTTGCTCAATCATCTAGGGGCGAAGCTATCAAAGAATGCAGACTTCAAATGCTTTTATGCATTAAAAAAGAGAAAAAGCTCAAGTCACTTAGGTATTGGCGTAAAGATTTCTTGTGATATCTTTGAAGCTAAGTATTTTGCTGAATACTGACCTTGAGAAAGGAGTAAAATTGAAGGCATAGGGGAGAGCTAAGACACAGACAACACAGTGTGCTGTAACTCTTGCTCCAGAGATTTTGCATTTTATTTGTGAACAAAAAAACTTTGACTATCATTTCAGTAAGCAAAGAATGCTGCCTGCCACCAAACCATCAAACTCTGCTGCTGCTGCCAGACATGTACCCTGAGGGGAATACAGGGTAGAGGAATAATTTCAGTGAGCCTAGACACTTGCATCTTCCCATACATAGAAGAACCCTAAAATCATTAACTTGAAATGTCTGGGTTTTGTGACTAGCACTAAATCTTCTGATGTTCAAACTTTCCTTTTCCCCCAGCAAGAATTCCTATATATCCTGGCTCCTCCCTTACCACTTTAGAAGAGTTGCTCAGAACTATCTTAAGAGGCTGCCTTCCCAGTTTATCAGTTCAGTTCAGTCGCTCAGTTGTGTCCAACTCTTTGCAACCCCATGAATTGCAGCACGCCAGGCCTCCCTGTCCATCACCAACTTTACTCAAACTCACGTCCATCGAGTCGGTGATGCCATCCAACCATCTCATCCTCTGCCATCCCCTTCTCCTCCTGCCCCCAATCCCTCCCAGCATCAGGGTCTTTTCCAATGAGTCAGCTCTTCGCATGAGGTGGCCAGAGTACTGGAGTTTCAGCCTCAGCATCGTTCCTTCCAAAGAACACCCAGGACTGATCTCCTTCAGAATGAACTGGTTGGGTCTCCTTGCAGTCCAAGGAACTCTCAAGAGTCTTCTCCAACATCACACTTCAAAAGCATCAATTCTTGGCGCTCAGCTTTCTTCACAGTCCAACTCTCACATCCATACATGACTACTGGAAAAACCATAGCCTTGACTAGATGGACCTTTGTTGTCAAAGAAATGTCTCTGCTTTTGAATATACTATATAATTTGGTCATAACTTTTCTTCCAAAGAGTAAGCGTCTTTTACTTTCATGGCTGCAATCACCATCGGCAGTGATTTTGGATCCCCCAAAATAAAGTGTGACACTGTTTCCACTGTTTCCCCATCTATTTCCCAGCCTGGTGGGCTGCAGTCCATGGGGTCGCTAACAGTCGGACAGACTGAGTGACTTCACTTTCACTTTTCTCTTTCATGCATTGGAGAAGGAAATGGCAACCCACTCCAGTATTCTTGCCTGGAGAATCCCTGGGATGGGGGAGCCTGGTGGGCTGCCATTTATGGGGTCACACAGAGTCGGACACGACTGAAGTTACTTAGCAGCAGCAGCAGCAGATGGGACCAAATGCCATGATCTTCGTTTTCTGAATGTTGAGCTTTAAGCCAACTTTTTCACTCTCCTCTTTCACTTTCATCAAGAGGCTTTTGAGTTCCTCTTCACTTTCTGCCATAAGGGTGGTGTCATCTGCATATCTTAGGTTATTGTTATGTTTTCCTGCAATCTTGATTCCAGCTTGTGCTTCTTCCAGCCCAGCGTTTCTCATGATGTACTCTGCATATAAGTTAAATAAGCAGGGTGACAATATACAGCCTTGACGTACTCCTTTTCCTATTTGGCACCAGTCTGTTCCATGTGAAGTTCTAACTGTTGCTTCCTGACCTGCATATAGGTTTCTCAAGAGGCAGGTCAGGTGGTCTGGTATTCCCATCTCTTTCAGAATTTCCCACAGTTTATTGTAATCTACACAATCAAAGGCTTTGGCATAGTCAATAAAGCAGAAATAGATGTTTTTCTGGAACTCTCTTGCTTTTTCAATGATCCAGCAGATGTAATTCCCTGAATAAAACATATTCTCTGCTTTTAGGTTGTGCTCTTTTTTTTTAGTTGATATCTATAGGGAACTAGTAATTCTAACTCTTGTCCTTCCCTGATGGCTCAGTGGTAAAGAATCTACCTGCCATTGCAGGAGATGTAGTTTGGCCCCTGGGTCAGAAAGATCACCTGGAGAAGGAAATGGCACCTCACTTCAGTCTTTTTACCTGGAAATCCCCTGGACGGAGGAGCCTGGCCAGCTGCAGTCCATGGGATCGCAGGAGAGTCAGACACAACTGAGTGACTAAATAAGAATGATTCCGACTCTGCGACTTCTACCCAGGTCTGAAACCAGTGACCGAGCATGGCCATAATAAAATAGCAAGTTCAGAATTAAATAGAAACAGGAAGACTTTGGTTGAGCTGCTACATTTCCCCAACTCTTTGTTCTCTTTGTACCAGCTACAGAATCTACTCACATATTGGCAGAGAATTTGATGGATAATAACGGGCTTTCCCTGGTGTCTCTGACAGTAGAGAACCCGCCTGCAGTGAGGGAGACCTGGGTTTGATCCCTGAGTGGGGAAGATCCCCTGGAAGAGGGCATGGCAACCCACTCCAGTATTCTTGCCTGGAGAATCCACATGGACAGAGGAGCCTGGTGGGCTACAGTCAGTGGGGTCACAAAGAGTTGGACACTACCGAGCGACTAGGGAGCAGCACAGGAGTGGAAATTCACGTNGGCATGGCAACCCACTCCAGTATTCTTGCCTGGAGAATCCACATGGACAGAGGAGCCTGGTGGGCTACAGTCAGTGGGGTCACAAAGAGTTGGACACTACCGAGCGACTAGGGAGCAGCACAGGAGTGGAAATTCACGTGTTTGTCCTTCCAACTGTTATCTCCAGAATGTTCACAGGATATGTATCAGAACCATTAGCTAACGATACTATAAACATTTGGTGCTAAGACATTGTGTGCCTAGGGCTTCCCTGGTGGCTCAGATGGTAAAGAGCCTGCGTGCAGTGTGGGAGACCTGGGTTTGATCTTTTGGTTGGGAAGATCCCCTGGAGGAGGGCATGACAACCCACTCCATTATTCCTGCCTGAAGAATACCCATGGACTATAAACATTTGGTCCTCAGACATCACTAATCATTAATTAACTGGTCAAAAGGTAATACCAAAAGTTAATTTCAATTTCTTCATATTATTAAATGCATATTTTCCCCAAATACTATAAAATGGTTAAGATAATTAAAGAGAAAAGAATACATATAAGTTGTATTGTTGTTTAATCTTTTAAGTATCTCAGTTATTTAAATCAGTATTGCTGCGTGGATTTCACAAGGACCAGACTTCACCAGGCTAACAATTTTCAATCAATCAGATTTGGTCTTGAGCTCTAATATATGAAACCTATTAAATAGTAAAAATATGGTAGGATTAATTAGCCTTTCTCCAGGGAAAGTGTTGGCCAGGTTCAAGAATTTCCTTTACATATGGGACCATAGAGGGAACTTATGTTCCTCATCTCCTAGGTTCAGTGCAAAGACCAGAAAATATGGGAGATGGTCAATGAACTGAGAGCATTCATGACACCTTCTCCAGAAGAGATGTGTGCTCCACTTGGGTGGATTTACATACCTGGTCATTGTGCATATTTATTTTAATAGAGTTTATCTCATATACTCATGGTTCTCAGATCTGGAAGGAGCCTCTTCAGTGAGTTTAGAGTTTAATTCATATTAAAGCCAACAATAAAAATATAATATTGTCAAAAAAAACACTGCAAAGATGTAAGAAGTTGGAAGCTGTGTTAAAGGAGAACTGGAAATTAATTCTGGGATGTGGTGAGGCATCACACACAAGCTCAAATATAAGCTCAAATCAGCATTTCTTGGCAAGTGGTATTTATTGTCCATCAGGTAATACTGAAAAGGGTTCACAGTATGAACTATGCATAAAAAATTCTGCCACCCAAGCACTTGTTGGCAGTCACCTCTAGTGACATCACATTCCATGGTAAATGTGTTTGTTGGAACCAGTTCTAATTGGAACTCAGCTAATTAACGTGTAAGTACTTTTGTAATTAAGGATTTGAAGCGTCTTCCTCATTAGAAAAGACTATAAAAGCTACTCAGAGCTCCATCTCCCAGCTTCCAGTCTCAAGCCTACTAGGAGCGTCTGACGACAGAAAGGTAAGAGCTTAACTTACAAGTCTTCTTTAAACACTTTTTTTGAGTAAAATATTTTTATTGATGCAGGCCATCACTTATCTTTATCACTTCCATCAGTTTAGTTCAGTTGCTCAGTGGCATCCAGCTCTTTGAGACCCCATGGACTGTGGAGCACACCAGGCTTCTCTGTCCATTACAACTCCCGGAGCTTGCTCAAACTCATGACAATCGAGTCTGTGATGCTATCCAACCATCTCATTTTCTGTTGTACCCTTCTTCTCCTGCTTCAATCTTTCCCAGCATCTTTCCGAGTTATCACTTCCATAACTGATTATAAATGTATTAAAAATTTTAATAAATAAAAATAAAATAAAATACCTATTCCTTAGGGCTGACTTCTTTCCATTCTTGGGGTTTTACAGAACTTGAAGACACATACATTAGAAAAATTGTTTTGCTAAAACACACACACCCACCCACCCAAATTAGGCTGGGTAGCTGGGTGAAATTTATTTTTACCCGGGATAATAAAAACAAAGCTAAGGAAGTTTACTTCTAAGCTTTGTTTATATTTTTTCTGAGAACTTTACAAACCGGGCTTCCGTGTTTTTCTAACTTTTATTTCTGTAGTTCCTTTACAGAAACTTTAGTTTCTATAGTTTTCTAAGCAATTGCACATCCTGTAGTGATAATTTCCTTCATTCTTTCTTTTGGGAAAAAGTTATGTAAGATAAGTCACACCTGCTTCCGTGAATTAAATAGACTTTTGGGAGTCAGGATGCATCTGGTCCATCTCCAGTGAGAACAAGTTTTGACCAAGAAATATCAGGTACAGCTGGACAGTCAGCAACTTCTTATATATGAATGCAACACTATTTTTTGCTCAGCTATTGCAGTGGTTTGTAGCCCTGACTGTGCTTAGTTGCTCAATCATGTCTGACTCTTTGTGATCCCATGGACTATAGCCCACCAGGCTCCTCTGTCCGTGGGGATTCTCCAAGCAAGAATACTGGAGTGGATTCCTGTGCCCTCCGGGGATCTTCTCACCCCAGGGATTGAACCAGATCTTCTGCATCTTAAGCAGACTCTTTTACATCTGAGCTACCAATGAAGCCCAAGAATACTGGAGTGGGTAGCTTATCCCTTCTCCAGGGGATCTTCCCGACCAGGAATCGAAACGGGGTCTCCTGCATTGCAGGCGGATTCATTACCAGCTGAGCTACCAGGGAGGCCCTCATAACCCTGACTCAGTTCAGTTCAGTTCAGTTCAGTCACTCAGTCGTGTCTGACTCTTTGCGACCCCATGAATTGCAGCACGCCAGGCCTCCCTGTCCATCACCAACTCCCGGAGTTCACTCAGACTCATGTCCATCGGGTCAGTGATGCCACCCAGCCATCTACACAGGGTTCAATATGGAAGCTTTTCATTTTTCTCTATTTGTTTTGAGCCATAATTTACATTCAAAAGTCCATTTATAAGTCNCAGGCCTCCCTGTCCATCACCAACTCCCGGAGTTCACTCAGACTCATGTCCATCGGGTCAGTGATGCCACCCAGCCATCTACACAGGGTTCAATATGGAAGCTTTTCATTTTTCTCTATTTGTTTTGAGCCATAATTTACATTCAAAAGTCCATTTATAAGTCTGACAAATGTTTACAGTTGTAAAGTGAGGGTGTTAGTGGTTTTGTCATGTTCAGCTCTTGGTGACCCCATGGATTATAGCCCACCAGGATCCTCTGTCCATGGAATTATCCATGCAAGAATATTGGAGTGGGTTGCCATTCTCTTCTCCAGGGTATCTTCCTGACTCAGAGATCCAACCCAGGTCTCCTGCATTGTAGCCAGACTCTTTACTGTCTGAGCCAACAGGGTAACCCTTACAGTTGTATAATGACCATCAAAATGAAGATATGGAATTCTCATCGCTCCAAAAGCTCTTTTCATGCCCGTTTGCAGTCAAGCTCCTTCATTCATCACCAGTCACTAGAGACTGCCCATCTGTTTTCTGTTCCCATAATATTGGTTTGTAGAACGTTATATAATATTGTTATATAGTCTGGCTTTTAAAATTAATATAGTACTTTTAAGAGTCATCCATTTTGTTGCATATATCACTAGTTTATTCTTTTTAATTTCTGAATACTATTTCATTTATGGATAACTCACAATTTGCTTATCCATTCACCTGTTGAAGGGCATTTGGATTTTTTACAGTTTGGGGCATTTACATTTTAAACTGCTACAACGAGTCACATACAGGTTATTGTGTGGACGTATGTTTTGAGTTTTCTTGGGTATATACACCTGATTTATATAGTAAATGTATGTTTATCTTTATTTTTTAAAAAGCCAAACTGTTTTTCAAAGTGACTATCATTTGCATTCCTTCTGGCAATAAATGAGTTTCAGTTTTTTTTCTAATTATTTACCAAAACTCATTAAGACCAGTGTTTTTATATTTGTAATTCTACTAGTTTGAGAGTAGTATCATGCTGGTTTTAAAATTGCATTTTCCAAATAATTAAAGACGAAGAGCATCTTTTATGTGCTTATTTGCCATTTGTATATCTTCTTTGGATTCTTTTCTTATTCAATTTCAAAAATTATTTATGTTTTTTCTAGAAGTTTTAAAGTTTTAACTCTTTTATTTGAGTGTAAAGAGTTGACTCATTGGAAAAGACTTTGATGCTGAGAGGGATTGGGGACAGGAGGAGAAAGGGATGACAGAGGATGAGATGGCTGGATGGCATCACTGACTCGA
>SJYX01024572.1:0-10521 GCA_006410675.1 Oreotragus oreotragus
GTGGGTGGATTCAACAGACCAGTAAGAATTCATAGGCTTCAGCAGTGGGTTACAGAGTGGACAGAAGGGAGAGATGGATGGTGATGCCTTCGCTGGGAGGGGATACCAAAGAGGAGCAGGTCTGGCGAGGGGGTGATCTTGATTCTGCTTTGGACATGTTGAGTGTGAGTTGCCTTCGAGAAAATCATTTGGCAGCTGTTTGGGTTTGTAGGAGTGTAGATACACACATATGTGTGCCTGCGTGCACACACACACACACACACTTGCACATCTCTATGTGACAGCAGTGGCAGCAGTGGTAATTAGTGTCAGGGTGTGAATGAAGGAGAAAAAAAGAGAAAGTGAAAGCAAAAGAGAAAAGAGGACATAAATAATAAACTCCTTTTTGGCAGGATGCCCTCTACGTTTCAGATTTAAGTATTTTACAATTCCTGGCACTTATTAGATATTTATTAAGTGTTTTTTTAAAGTAGTTTCATTATTCTTATGGCAGCATGAGTCCCTGTAAAGAGAAGTGGCCTCTCTTTCTGAAACATTTCAGCTGGACTAAGCTGATGCCTCTTATGGTTTTTTTTGTTTTTTTTTTTTTTCATTTTTACTGAGATGTAGTTGATCTAAAATGTGTGTTAGTTTCAAGTGTATAGCAAAGTGATTCATATATATATTCCTTTTCAGATTCTTTTCCATTATAGATTATTATAAAATATTGAGTATAGTTCCCTATGCTATAAAATAGGTCCTTGTTATCTTATATATGTGAAAGTCACACAGTTATGTCTGACTCTTTGTGACCCCATGTACTATGCAGTCTGTGGAATTCTCCAGGCAAGAATACTGGAGTAGGTAGCTATTCCTTTCTCCAAGGGATCTTCCCAACCCATGGATTGAATCCAGGTCTCCTGCGTTGCAGGCAAATACTGGAGTGGGTAGCCTATCCCTCCTCCAGTGGATCTTTCCAACCCAGGAATTGAACTGGGGTCTCCGGGGTTGCAGGTGGATTCTTTACCAGCAGAGCTATCAGGGAAGCCCTGATATCTTATATATAGTAGTGTGTATATTTTAATCCCAAACTTCTAATCTATGTCAAATTTAAATGAGAAACTGCAATAGATCAGATAAGCTAAGGAATCTTTTAGCAAAATGATAATAAAGAGCACATACCTGTGTTTTTCAGAGAATGACGACAGACAGTGTGTTCTAGACCTAAATAGAGACCTTTGAGTGTTTCATTTAGCTGGGAGCGTTGTAAAATGTGCATCTTAGTAAAACTTAATCTGATACATTGATTAGATGCAGAATAGTACATTTTTATTGATGAAAAGCATGTGTTTTTCAGACTTGTGTGACCCCAGAGGTTTAGGACTAATTTTTACACATTTTAGCCATTTCACAAAATACAGTCCAGGCCCACTGCCTGTCCACTCAGTTTTAGACTGATCCATAACCCTGTTCCATGTGTAGGTTTTAAGCATCATCTTTTTTATAAAGACAAAGTAAAACCAGAAGAAATCCCTATAAATTCACAATTATATGCCTATAAATTAATTTTTCTATTTTATATCAGGCTAAGTTAATTCACATTATGGATCTACTACATCTAAATGGGAAAGGGTATAATAGTAAAGTTAAAATTCAGTCTGGCCTGTTCATAATGTGACTTTCTCTGAAGTCAGACTCCATAATTCAGTGCACTGAGATTCTATGTCAGTTTTGATTATATGAGTAATATGGTGATGATGATAGTATCTTGCATTGGTTCCATGCTTTAAAGTAAAGTTTGTGCCTGCATTTTACATTGTCTCATTTAGTTCTCCCGGTAAGTATGTGAAATAGACATTGTTGTTATTTAGCCAATGGTGAATCTGAGGTTTGTGAAGTTTTATAGCCTAACCCAGCTTGGAAGTAACAGAGCCAGGACTCGAGGCCAGAATTTCACACTCCAAGTTCAAAGATCTTTCCAGTTAAACTTGCCACAAATAAAAGGAGAACTGAGTAATCACACGACTTGTGCTGAGACTTTCCTGGTGGGTGGTCCAGTGGCTAAGACGCCATGCTTTCAATGTAAAGGGCCTGGATTCCATCTCTGGTCAGGGAACTAGATCCCACACGCCAAAACTAAGAGTTCGCTTGCCACAGCTAAAAGATCCCCTGTGATGCAACCAAGACCCAGCACAACCAAATAAATAGGAAAGCAATTTTTTTAGGTGTTAAAAAAAAATGACTCTTGCTGTCCCAGCTGAGTTAATAAAACAGAATACGAATAGTTACCTACATGGTTTTCTACATTTACCACATGGTAGGTGACATCTCTTCCTTCCATGTCTGTATACAGTGAATCAGCCCCGGTGTGCAGAGGTAGAATGGGGAGAAGTGACATAGCAGGAGGGATTGGCTGGAAGAACCAAATATTTCATTCAGTGGCCTGCCCACTGGACTCGGGTCCTCTTTTTTCCCATAATGCTCTTGGGGAGCGGAGCGGGGGAATCTGAGGCACAGCTTATCTCCTTGTTGTTTCCTTTGTGACAGGTGCAGTTTGATGAGCGAGAGGACACCAAGTCCTGCACCATCGTCATCAACGATGACAATGTGTTTGAGAACGTCGAGAGTTTCACCGTGGAGCTCAGCATGCCAGCGTATGCTCTACTAGGGGAGTTCACCCAGGCGAAGGTCATTATCAATGACACTGAGGACGAGCCCACATTAGAGTTTGATAAGAAGATCTACCGGGTCAACGAGAGTGCTGGCTTTCTGTTTGCACCTATTGAAAGAAAAGGTCTGTTGGTGCCCAAGGCAGCAAGGAGCTGTAATAATAGCTAACGTTTATTCTGTCCCTTTCACATGCCACATGCTCATGCCATGTTAACTCACGTGTGGGGATGCATCACGGGTTATCAACTCACTTCAATCCCCAATAACCATCCTCCCTACAATGAGTTCTACAGGGTCAGCCAGCTGAGCCCAAATATCCTATCACCCAGGTAAGTGGCAGCGCTAATAAGTAAAGTCATTTGTTCAGAGAGGCAGGGGTTTTTGTTTTGTTTTGTCTTCCTTTTTTTTTTAAACAGGCTTGTTTCTCCCTGGGAACTAAAGTGCAGAAGTTTATTCAGAAAGGCAGTGAACTGTGCTCATAGCACTTGTGTGCTATGTATATGCTATGCTCATAGTAATTGTGTCTTCTTTTCTACTTAAAGTACCAAATATGTCTCTTCTCCCTCCGCCTGCTGTGGTCTTAGATGGCGGGCAGTGAGTCTTGTGAATTAATAGAGCATGAAATTCACGGAATAGGAAATCCATTCCAGGTTGTTGGGTGAAGGATCTGGGATATGTGAAATCCTCAAGTGGCTTAGACCACAGGCTTAAGACACTGCAAAGCAGGGACATTTCCTGTTAGAATTTGGATGGAATATGTCAAAAAGAATCATAGCCATCAAAATTACCAGAGATTTTAAAACTTGAGAAATGCTCATTCAACTATTTTGATATTCTTGCCATTTGTGTTTCAGGGGATTCAAGCAGCATTGTATCTGTGATTTGCTACACGGTCCCCAAGTCAGCTATGGGCAGTAGCCTCTATGCTCTAGAATCGGGATCTGATTTTAAATCTAGAGGGATGTCTGCTGAGAGTCGAGTGATATTTGGGCCTGGTGTCACCACGTCCACCTGTGATGTCATGCTCATTGATGACAGCGAGTACGAAGAGGAAGAGGAGTTTGAGATTGCCCTGACAGGTGCTTCTGACAATGCCCGCATTGGAAGGGTGGCATCTGCCAAGGTGCTCATTGCTGGTCCCAATGATGCTTCTACTGTGTCCCTGGGAAACACAGCTTTTACCATCAGCGAGGATGCAGGTAATGCAGAGCACCTCTGGACTCCCCTCACTCATCTCCTGATCCCTTCCTTAAATAGTTTCCTCTTAGTTTTGAGAATGCCCTTAGGATGTTGAGAATGCCATTCCTCAGTGACACCATTGTCAGTCTGAGTCAGGTAATACTCAGCATCAAAACCAAGAATGAAAGGTAGTGAAGGTGAGGGAACTCCATTCACTTATCTTGCTCTGCTGACTGGTGGCAGGGAGAGACCTGACTTAGAGCTCACTGGCTGACCTCTGTGGTCCAAGGGGAGGGTGTAGTGCTAAACATTTGGCATGTGAAGGAGGGGGATGCGATCTGTTGAAGATGGAGGTAAATTATCTAGTGTACTGCAACTGCCATAACAAATAAATTCAAATTTCAGTGTTTTAACAATGGAACTCTCATTCCTATAACAGCCCAAGGCAGTCAGTGGGCAGATTTCTTCCACCCAGATCTCTTCCCTCTTTGGGCTCTGCATGGATCTCAAAGTCTTCCTCATGATGTCTACAGACATCCTGCTATTAATAGGAGAGTCAGTGGTTGTGCTGAGCATCTGCTAACCTGAGCCCCTGATCAAGACCTTGCACCTCTTTGAAGGTGATATTCTTAGCAATAGTAAAAACTAAGATTTTGGAGTATTTACTGAATGCCAGCCACCGTGCCATGTACATTGCATTCTTCCTTATTTATAGAGAAGAGCAAATGGAGTCCCAGAGAGGTGAAATAAATCATCAAAGACCAGCTAATATGACAGAACTAGATTAGAACCCAGACCTTTCTATTATACCATGTTCCCTTCCCCATACAACAAATGCCCAGCCATGACTACTTGTCACCTCACGGCTATTGGCTCGAAAAGTACGATTGATGGACGTGTCACGTAGCTTTTCTCTGACCTTGATTGTGAAAACAGCTAAAAATTTACATGCATATCATTAGTGCCCTACAAAGCATGTTGTCACAGCGGCCAGAAGATGAGCTTCTTCCTGAGATAAGCAATAAGCACATATGGTTTAAGTAATGTGTGCAGCACTCAGACAGAATAGGGAAATCACCCAGTTAGGAACATTTAATTAGGGACATTCAGCTCCAGGCCTCATAGAGTCCCCTAGCTGGTTCTTCCTTAATTGGCTATTTTCTAGCTCATCCTTGAGGCCCTCGCCTCTGAGTTTCTTCTCCATAAATAGGCTTAAGGTGTTTTTCAGTGGACCCTCTCCTCTTTGTTGTTGTTCATTTGCTCAGTCATGTTCGACTCTTTGTGATCCCATGGACTGCAGCACGCCAGGCCTCCCTCTCCTTCACTATCTCCCAGAGTTTGCTCAAACTCGTGTCCTTTGAGTCGGTGATGCCATCCAACCATCTCATCTTCTGTCGTCCCCTTCTCCTTCTGCCTTCAGTCTTTCCCAACATCAAGGTCTTTTGTAGTGAGTTTGCTCTTCGCATCAAGTGGCCAAAGTGTTGAAGTTTCAGCTTCAGCATCAGTNAGTCGGTGATGCCATCCAACCATCTCATCTTCTGTCGTCCCCTTCTCCTTCTGCCTTCAGTCTTTCCCAACATCAAGGTCTTTTGTAGTGAGTTTGCTCTTCGCATCAAGTGGCCAAAGTGTTGAAGTTTCAGCTTCAGCATCAGTCCTTCCAATGAATATTAAGGGTTGATTTCCTTTAGGGGACCCTCCCCTCTTAAGTCCATTGTTCTCCTGTGAAGAAGCCACAAAACTGCTTTCCCCTAAAGGCTGTCTTCCCAGCACCACCTCTGAGGGGCCCTCCTGCAGGTCTTCTCTTAAATTTAATATCCATACAACGAGGGATGGTGACACCTCTGGACCTTCAGATGGTGCACAGAGCGCCACTGAAGGTGGACTAGGCAAGGTGGCAGGATGGAGCTGCTGAGGCGAGGGAAAACATTGTTCTGAAAACCACACACACTCTGGTTCAAGGCTGACCACTGAAACGTATGCTTCTCAATTCAGGTACAGTGAAGATCCCAGTTATCCGCCATGGGACTGACCTTTCCACCTTCACGTCTGTCTGGTGTGCCACGCGGCCTTCAGACCCAGCTTCTGCCACCCCAGGAGTTGACTACGTTCCCAGCTCTAGGAAGGTGGAGTTCGGACCGGGTGTCACTGAGCAGGTGTGCATGCAGAGGTCAAAGGCCAGATAGGTTGTTCATGTCGACTCTAGTCTGCTCTCCAAAGTCTCTAGAGGACTCTAAAATATTGAAATATTACTCTCTTCCCTTTCTTCAGGCATCTTCCCTTTAAGATGTTTAGAAAAGCTTATGGGTTAACTTTGTTAACTTTAGTTATACCGTTTATAATATTGTGTTGGTAGAAGATTTTTACAAAAACAATAGTGTGAAGTTTGTGAGAGTTCATTCATGACATATTGATCTTTTTTTTTTTTTGTATTTATTTATTTTTTTACACGAACTCCCAAACATGATCCCCCCTCCCACATTAAGTATTCTGCAGCTCAACCCTGAAACTTGAAACCTAGTCTTTGTCCAAAGGACATTATGAATATATGTGGGAGAAATGTTTATCTTATTTCCCAGGAGTGATACAATAGATTTTACTAAAAATGCCTACCTCCAAAATATAAATTCTTTGTCAGCTGTCATTTTATTTCAAATCTGAATGTAAGAACTTTAGATGATTTATTTTCGTGGAAAAGACATTAGTAAACCTTAATCACGTGCTCAAATAAAGATTTTCTGAAATTAAAAAAAAAAAAAAGCTTATGTGTGATAGACACCAAATTATTAGAAGGGATTACCTGTATGGCACAACTGTAGATCCCAAACGTAATATTGTGAAGTTAATATTGTAATTTTCATCTTTTTAATGTGCCCTTTGGCTTCCAACTAGGCAGAATGAGACAAAAACTAGCTTTGTCTATCCTTTTCCTGCTGCTGCTGCTAAGTCGCTTCAGTCGTGTCCGACTCTGTGGGACCCCATAGATGGCAGCCCACCAGGCTACCCCGTCCCTGGGATTCTCCAGGCAAGAATACTGGAGTGGATTGCCATTTCCTTCTCCAATCCTTTCCCTAGCCTTACCCTAATTTGATGGTGTTGACGTCTGTGTTTCTGAAGGGCTAAGTTGCCATTACTTTCCCATTCACCTCTGGAATGAGGAAAGGGGATTGTAGAAGAGGCGAAAGACTTGTATTTCAGGACCATTGGAGAGTTCAAAGACACAAGCCAACAAATAAACTTAGATCTTTGACAAACTCTCCAAGTGCCATTTTTCAGCATAATATCCAGCATCATGGATTTAGGGTAGAAACTGCACTTGATTGATTTCAAATGTCTAGAGAAAAAACACCTAGGGTATGTGATAAATAGATCATCATTTTATGGATTTTAAAAATTTACTTTAAGACCAACAGAGAAATGCAAGTTGTTACTTTTGTCCTAATCTCCCAAAGGCAAATAAGTGTTGGGTGGTGAGTATTCTATAAGATTTGCCTTGATTTTTCCTCTCTTTTTTAATTAGAAAAAAAAAAATTATGGAGGGGTATGTGCTAAGTCAAGGTGTAATTGACGTATAACATTATATCAGATTCAGGTATATAATATAATGGTTCAATATTTGTAAATATTGTAAAATGAACACCACAATAAGTCTAGTTAACATCCTGATTTTTCTCCTAGTATTGCACCTTGACCATCTTGGATGACACTCAGTATCCAGTGATTGAAGGGCTGGAGACATTTGTGGTTTTCCTCAGCTCCCCACAAGGGGCCGAACTGACCAAACCCTTCCAGGCTGTCATTGCAATTAACGACACATTCCAGGATGGTAAGAGATTGGGGATACCAGCTGGTGGCTCAGATCAGATTTCTATTATTTCCTTAACATCCACATACATAACATTGGAACTCATTCACTCATTTTCACTCAAGAAATGTATGTGTGTGTGTGTGTGTGTGTGTATGAGTACATGCGTGTGCACATTTTTACATAGAAATATGGGGCAGAAATAATGTTTCTGGCACGCTGCTAGGCACACTTGGGGATATTGCACATTCAGTTCCAGGTCACCACTTTAAAGTGAATATCACAATAAAGCAAGTCAGATGAATTTTTTGGTTTNGTGTGTGTGTGTGTGTGTGTGTGTGTGTATGAGTACATGCGTGTGCACATTTTTACATAGAAATATGGGGCAGAAATAATGTTTCTGGCACGCTGCTAGGCACACTTGGGGATATTGCACATTCAGTTCCAGGTCACCACTTTAAAGTGAATATCACAATAAAGCAAGTCAGATGAATTTTTTGGTTTCCCAGTGTATATAAAAGTTTATACCAAAAAAAAAAGGTTTACACCATACTTTGTAGTTTATTAGGGGCTTGCATTGTGTCTAAAAAAACAAATGTACCTTAATTTTAAAATATTTTATTGCTAAAATGCTAATCATCTTCTTAGCCTTTCACAAATCATAATCTTTCCTTCAGTAGAAACATCAAAGATCACTGATCACAATCACCATAATGAATATAATAATAATGAAAAATTTGAAGTATTGAGAGAGTTACCAACATGGAACATAGAGACACAAAGTGAAAAACTGCTGTTGGGAAAATGGCATCATAGACTTGTTCAACACATGATTGCCACAAATCTTCGATTTGTCAAAAATATAGTTTCTACAAAGGGCAGTCAAGTGAAGTACAATAAAATGAGGCGTGCCTGGTTGGGCTGTGTCCTCAGAAGCTCAAGCTCTATTTGGGGGATCAGACCCTCAGACAGAAGAAGTAGAGTATATTATGATAAATGACCGAATAGTGTGATAAATCTGGTAGTGTATGGGAGAGGGAGCTGAATCGTAACTAAGTGTGGAAGAATCATAGATTTCACAAAGGAAGTGATATTTAACCAGAGTCTTTAGGTGTGATAGGAGTTTATCTAATGGATAATAAAGCGTTTCTAAATGGAGAACTGTACTATATATAAGGTATGCAATTTTGAAAGACGCATATTTGGAGAACAGTGAGATGCTTGCTTTTGCTTCGAGCCTGGCAGGAGGTGAATGGGAGGAAATGAAATGGAAAGACATGCTGGAGACAAGTTCTAAGATGTCTTATGTTCCAGCATCAGGAATTTATAGGTACAGGGGAGCAGCGGATGCTTCTGAGCAGAGGAGTGGTGTGATTTTCGTTAGAGGAAACTAACACTGACCTTCCTGTGGGTGATGTGCAGGGACAAATAGACACAGGCAACTGGGCAAAGTGGCGCAGGTGGTAAAGAACCCGCCCGCCAGTGCAGGAGATATAGGAGGTGCAGGTGCGATCCCCAGGTCGGGAAGACCCCTGGAGGAGGGCATGGTAACCCACCCCAGTACTCTTGCCTGGCGATTCGCATGGACGGAGGAGCCTGGCGGGCTATGTTTCAGAGGGTCGCAAAGAGTTGGACACAACTGAAGCGAATGAGCACACGCAAGAGCACCTGAACAAAAATGTGAGTGCCCACTGAAGAGCTGGCCTACGCAACAAGCGAATGAGCAGGGAAGCATCGCTGTTTCTGGGGAAGAATTGGTGAACTCTAAAATTGCCAGATTCTAGAGGTGGGTAGAGAAGATCAAGTCAAACCTTTCAGTTCAAGCAGGGGGACCCTCCTCCACCTCCTTAGGGACTGACACAGAACCCACAATGACGTTCTTCAGTGATTACAGTCACCAAAGAAGGAACAGGAAGCCCAGCAGGGTTATCATTAATGTCTTTGTTTTTAAATAATTTATTCACTTACATAGTTTTTTTTTTTAAATGATGGACCTAGATGTTTTATTTATTTATTTATTTTTTGCAGTAACCATTCAAGGTGGGCCTTGTTAGACCTATTTTATTTATTTATTTATTTTTGAACTCCCAAACATGAACCACCCCCACCTCCCACCCCACATCACCCCTCTAGATCATCCCCATGCACCACTTACATAGTTTTAAAAAAGGCTTCCTAGGTGGCTCAGTGGTAAAGAATCCATCTGCCAGTGCAGGACACATAGGTTTGATCCCTGGGTCAGGAAGATCTCCTGGAGAAGGAAATGGCAACCCACTCCAGGATTCTCACCTGGAGAATCCCATGGAAGAATCCCAGGAGACAGAAGAGCCTGGCTGTTTACAGTCCTTGGGGTCACAAAGAGTAGAACATGACTGATCAGCTGAGCACACAAAACTAAGAAAAAGTAAACAGCAAAACTCATACTATGAAAATGGTCTTCCTTCTACCTCTGTCTCCCAAGCCTCTGTCTCCCCTCCCTGAAGACAGCTATTTGAAGCAGTTTTTTGTTATATGTTTTCATATATCCAAAATAGTATCTTCTTTTAGACTTAGGTTTATTGAGGTCTAACACTTTTCTCTTTCATGCATTGGAGAAGGAAATGGCAACCCACTCCAGTATTCTTGCCTGGAGAATCCCAGGGATGGGGGAGCCTGATGGGCTGCCGTCTATGGGGTCACACAGAGTTGGACACGACTGAAGTGACTTAGCAGCAGCAACATACACAAATCAAAGTTCACCCACCACACAATCCAAGATGTTGAACAGTTCTGGCATCCTACTTCCCTGAGTGGTTTGACCCTTCGCTTCCACAGCAGAGGGTGTAAGTTTGATTCCTGGTAGGAGAAGTAAGATCCCCTGGTAGGGGATCCCGCATGCTACCTCCATGGTC